>CM024272.1:7651968-8006741 GCA_013621005.1 Aeschynomene evenia
TTTTTGAGGAACTCTGACTATGGTTACCCTCAAACTTAATACTAAGCATTCGAACCGCTAAGGATAGTTCTGAATGAACACAACCTTCCCATAAAGGTTGATGTGCAGCATCCAGTAGTCTAAAAAAGTTTTGTGCATCTTCATTAGGGACTTCCTCAACCGGTTCGGGAATTCCTCTTGTCTCCGGGAAGTATCCGTCAAAAATCATCTGCTCGTAACAATTCAAATTTTCTTGCCATGCAACAGGATTAATACTTTCACCCACTCCCGATCCACCATGTTCCTCTACCGTAATTTCCTCCCCATGTTGGGTTCACACATAATAGTCTGCTTTAAAACCATGCTGCATAAGGTGAACCTTTACATTATCAACCTCTGAAAGTTTCCGACACCTACACTTGGCACACGGACACCTTATCTTACCCTCTGCAATGTACTCTTCAGTTCTACATGCAACATCCATAAACACATCGAGACCTCTAATGAACGATGGTTTAATTCCGCCTCTATTATGATGAAGCCTATCGTACATCCACGATCGATCCGCACGAGACATTATAGTGTGTTTTACAGTCTAGGAACCTAATGCATTGTTGGAAATTTCATTAAACATATTTTACATTAATATCTCTTTATTATATAAGTTTTTTATTAAACACATGTTCAGTTAACCTAATTTCGACAGAGTGCCCCTATTATATAACCAAAGTCAACCAATAAATATCAATTGCCGGAGATAAGGACCGGTCCCAGTCAAAGTCATCTACCCTAAGGTTCTTAGCAACATTTGTAATTTGAACATCAATATCATAACATATACCAATCATATTATACAACAATCATATATCATCGTGAGATTGATTTAATATATGAACATACTATCATCAAACATAACAATCAACAAATATCAAAATTTTGGTCAAATTTTCCATCAAATAACAATTCTTATTATACCACTATATATGTTGATTGATGAGGACCTAACACTTTTCCCGTCTCTTCGAGATTGGAACAAGTCTGATCACTGGTGGCTCAAACCAGGGACACGACATGTTCCAGTCCCAAAAGAGACGGGAAATTGTGTACTCCTCTTTTTGTTCAGGTATACGTACAAATTTTAATTGATCTTTGCTTAATTAATTGATCTAACTTTCTTAATTTTTATCTTTGTTGATTGATGAGGACATAACACTTTTCCCGTCTCTTCGCGATTGGAACAAGTCTGATCACTGGCTCAAACCAGGGACGCGACATGTTCCAGTCGCACAAGAGACGGGAAATTGTGTACGCCCCCTCTTCAAGTATACGTACAAATTTGTGATTGATCTAACTTTCTTATTAATCATGTATTGTACTTTATGAAATATATTTTATCAAATAAATATTTTATGAAATATATTATTTTATGAAATATATTATTTTATGAAATTAGTTTACCAAAACTCACTCAATTATATTTTATCACATAAATATTTTTCAATTTTAAGTTTAATTATCAATTTTCATTTAACAATTGTAACTTAAATAATTTATATCTCAATTATAACTCAATTATATCTCTTTTTTCAATTATAACAATTATAACTCAATTATATATTTTTTTTCAATTTTAATTTATCAGTTATAACTTAATAAAATTTAACAAATTGAAAAATTAAGAACACTTACCTTGACAGAGTAGTAGCGGCAGCGACAGTGGTGGTGACAGCGGCGGCGGCGGGCAGCGGCGGGCAGTGGCGGAACTGGTGGTGGCGCAGGGAACCAGGACTGGCAGCGCAGCGGCGACGTTCGGGCAGAGGAGGCGGCAGTGGGCCGGTGGTGACGAGGCGGCGGCGGGGTGGTTCGCGGCGGCTCTGTTGGGAACAAAAAAAAACTCAAAATACAAACCAAATAAAAAAACCAATCGGTTAGAAATGTAGCTCTACTCACCGTGAACAAGATGGTGGTCTCCTTTTTTGGAAACCACCGTCGACGGCGGCGCAACGGCGGCTTGAAGGTGGCGGGCGTGAGAGAGAGAGAGAGAGAGAGAAGTTACGGCGCATAGTGAGGAAGGAGACGCGGTCTCATGTTTAAGTTCACACTTACCGGGGGGCTTCCGAGGGTCTTCCGACGGCTACATGATACGCACCGTTTCATTAAACGGTCTAATGGCGCCCAAACCCTAATTCGCCAACTTCCATCGGAAGACCCTCGGTTATTCAAAATTTAAATTTCCGAGGGTTTTCCGAGGGTTTTCCAATAGGAAACCATGAAACGCAGCGTTTCAGCCACGCGCGAGGGGAATCTCAATCGAAACGGTCCATTACGCCCTCGGAAAACCGCCAGAATTCTTCGTATTCAGACGGTTTTCCGACGGACGTCCATGAAACTCTTAACATTTTATTTTATAATATACTAACAAATTAATTTAATCAGTTCAATTCTTAATATATAACAAACGATCCATCATATATTATTGTTGTTAGGAGCTGTATTGTCCTGATGAACTCAATTGATGAGTTATCTTGGTGTTCTCTTATATATAAGTACTTGAGAGTCTCCCTAGCTCTCAAGTCAGTCGTCAATGTTGTTGGCTACTTCGAACACACCGTTCAACTAATTAATGATTTTATTGGACGAAATATCATTTATTAATATTATTTTACTACTACAAACACTCCAGACATTTAAATCCGTTTAATATCACCTTAAATTCAATAATTAAAGTAAGTTTATTAAATATCACGGACCCTCGGAAGTCCGCCGAAAAGTATTATAACTTCCTAGGGTCTTCCGACGGTTTACAAAAACCCCATAACCTAACCCTAACCCTATCGAGAACCCTCGGAACTCCGCCGGAATAGTATATGATTTTCCGGGGGTCTTCCGACGGTTAACCGAAACCCTATACCTAACCCTAACCCTGTCGAGAACCCTCGGATGTCCGCCGAAACATATTATTACTTCCGAGGGTCTTCCGACGGTGCCCAGAGACCCCATAACCTAACCCTAACCCTGTCGAGAACCCTCGGAAGTCCGCCGAAACATATTATTACTTCCGACGGTCCCCAGAAACCCCATAACCTAACCCTACCCCTGTCGAGAACCCTCGGAACTCCGCCGGAACAGTATATGATTTTCCGGGGGTCTTCCGACGGTTTAGAGAAACCCTACACCTTAACCCTAACCCTGTCGTCTGCCCTCGGAAGTCCGCCGAAAGGTGTTATTACTTCCGAGGGTCTTGCGACGGCGGTTGTTCAAGCCCTCGGAATTCCATCGGTATATTATGGCGGGAATGATGGCGCGCATTCCCGCGCTATATTGCGAGGGCTTTCCGACGGATTTTCTTCAATTTGATGTCGCTTTGTGGTCAGCGGAAGATGCCACCGGAAACCCCTCGGAATATTCCGACGGGAAAAAAGCCGTCGGAAAAGCCCGTCGGAAAACTCCGTGTTTCTAGTAGTGCTATAATATTATGTAGTTGGCCAAAAGTTAATTGGTCATAAGGTACTTGGACTCAAAAATGTAATTGTAATTTTTGCATTACTTTTTCTAAGAATAATCTTGGTAAGGCTGCAACAAACCTCTCTTTTCAATATGGTGCTGCAGCGTCTTCTCTTATCATAACTTTTGATATGAAAACGTCTTTGTACCATCTATAATCGGACATGGTTGGACATTTTAAATTTATTAATTGATTTCCTATCCTTTCTCTAAATATACTAGGATCTCCTATAAAATTTTTAATTATAGTAAAGATTAGGCTTGAAGTTGCATCAGGTACATTGTTTTCGGTTTTATTACTATCTAATATAAAGGCCTTTTCTTGTGGAGATAAGAAGTTATCCCACCATCCTTTTAATTGTCCCGTAAATCCTTGGGTTATTGCTATGGCTGCGTTTTTATCTGATAATCCTTTAGTTTTGTAAGCAGTTGCCGCCATGGTCATCTGACAAGTAAAATCTAATATGGCTTGTTCACTCATACCATCTAAATTCCATTCAGCTATATCGGTTCTTGTAAAAGTATTTTGCACTAAATGGCTTCTCTCTTCAAAACTAATATCTGCGGGGGTTGGTCTAGAGTAATAGTTTCTTAGTTTAGGATAGTTATTATTACTTTTAAAATTCATTTTGTCTACTTCTAATGTATTAACTTCATGTTTTCCTAAGGACAATTTTTCTACTCTTCCTTTTAATTCTTCTAAATCTACTTCTAGGGCTGTTTTATTAAATTTAAAAATTTCTGGTATACTATTAATTTTATAGATGGGCTTCTCTATATTTTTAACTATTGTTTGACTATTCCTACTTGAACTCCCCTCACCCTTCTGATTTTCTATTCTACTTAATTGCTTGCTCATAATTTCTAGTACAATATTAGAATAATTTAATTGTTGATACAATTTTTTATGTCTTTCTTTTCTATATTTCCCTCAGAGGTTGTGTCTTTAAAAGGTGCGGCCTCTATTTCAACCTTATCAGATAATTGTACTTTTATTGGTTCATTTGGTGGATATTCTGATTCTATTATTTTTCCAGCAATAGTTTTCCAAACTGAGTATTCTTTAGTAAGGGGTAAAATTTCCCCTTCCTTTATCTCATAATAATTTTTTAACCAATCAAAGAAATATAAATTGATCCTATTATCTATCATATATTGATAATAAATTTCTCTAATCACTAATGTTTCTTTTTTACTAAAAGTAGTAAAATACCACTCTCTTAAAGATTTATTATATTCAGCTTCAAAATCTTCTCGTATCCATTTTTTATCTATTTCAAAATCTTCTTTTTCTAGAATATTTAGTACTTGAGAAGCGGTTGGAGAAAAATTGATACTTTCTTCATATATAGGAGTTGCTACTCTAGGTCTACTATTATCTATTCCTGTTATGTCAATATTTATAGTAGATCCATCCACTGAATGTCTTGCAGATTCTACCCTATAATTATGAGGTTCTCTTATTTTAAAAGATGTTGACCTATTCATCCTTAACCTTACATTATTTCCTTCTTCTATTATTTCTCTAACCTGAGTGCTTTCTTCTTTTTCATGTTCTAATATTTCTTCTAATAACCATTCTTCTGGTATATTTTTCATTACTTCTTCATGTCTTAATTTTTGAGGAACTTGTACCGTACTTCTTTTTAGATTTGCTTGTATTAATACAGTTTCATTTCTAGGTGTTTCCCTAATAGCTCTAAAATTGTAATTTACTTTAGTAACCTTGTAATAAATTCTATATATTATCTCAAAGGGATCATATTTTTCATCTATTACTTCATTTGGTGCTTTTATATATAATCTAATAACATCGGGCGTATAGTCATTATTTAAACTCATAGAAAAATTTGGGAAACAATTAAAGAATACAGGTCCAGCAATTACTTTCTAATGTAGCAATTAAGGAGTCTTTAAATTTCTTAAATGTCTCTTAACATTATTAATATCGGGGTAATTACTCCTAATTTAAAATTTGGTTTAGCTGCTACTTGAATTAATCCTATATGAATAAAAGCAAAGCCTTTTTCTTTATGTTCTCTAATTTTTTCAGCTTCTAAAACTTTAATAGTACTGTTATTACCTGTTCCAGGATAGCTATATTCTAGCATGTGAATCTCTTCATCTTTATCTTCCCAAAAATGTCTTTTCTTATATACTTCCCCTTTCTGTATAATAGGTATAGACCAATTATGTAATCTCTCTTCTATGTTTTGTATTGTTAATTCTTGTTGGGAACTACTAGACGACGACTCTTCAGGCTTAGTTCTTACAACAATTTCATGATTCTTTCCTTTATTTAGACTACTTAAGGATCTAACTAAATTAGCTGCTAAATTTGCCATTTTTAAACCCTTAGAGTCTTGTTACGGGATCACCCTTGCTGACCAACAGATTTATTGCCTTCTAAAGACTTACTACCGGGACCACAATCTGGGCTGACCAACGTATACACGGTTTTACTATATATATATATATTGATTTGTTACATTATTATAGACTATCCGTGCCATGATATATAGTATTTACGAATAAGTATAATTCTATTTTGAATGATTAGTATTTATGAATAATTCTTTTGATTAATGGTTGTCACTTATTTCATTATTAATGATTCGCTTGATAAGATTTCGACGTTGAAGGTTAGAATTCTTCATTTGTGGAGAGTTAGCTCTTTTCAGAGTATAAAAGTAAAACCGATGCTCTAGATGGTGCTTATAGATGATCATGTATTTATACACGTGTTTAATTTATATTTTACCAATATTTATAGTTAGTTTTATTCTTCTATGGATATGCTTTAATATTGGCAATATGATGACACTCTTCTTTTTCGTGTTAATAGTCTAAGCAAATTGGTTGCACGATTCGAAATGCACAACTCTCAATCTTTGAGCACCAACTAATGGAGGGCAAAGTTTATACCATGACGATTCTCACCATCTCAAAAAATGTGCAACACTTCCAACCAACCACTCATGAATTTCGTCTTTTCTTCACTAATGCCACAAAAGTCAAACAAGTAGAGGAGCCAACAATCCCAATTAATTGCTTCAGATTTTCATTTAATAATTGATGAATTTTGTTATTTTTTTTCTAAACGTGAGTATTCCGTATTTATTTTGCAGATGTTATGGGGTTACTTAATGGAAAAAGTAGAGTGCAGCAATTTAGAAATAATGATTTCATTATCCTTCAATTGGATAATTTGGAGTAAGAATGTGTATTATATCATTTAATATATATTATTATTTAATCTACAAAAATTCAAATTAGCCACAATTTGATATTAAAATTCATATTAAATTCAGATTTTAATTTACAAATTTTTTTTTTACATACATGATTATTACATAGATTTTATAAGAATTTCAGATCATTGACTATTATTAATTTTTAATATTTATAATTCTTAAATTAAGATTTAATAAGATAGATGTTTTAAAAATTTTCAATTTCATTCATATTAACATGTTTTTACGTAGATTAAATTAAATTCAGATTTTAAATTATGATTTGATTTTTTGTGGATTTTTTCATATAATTTTAGGTAGTTTTTTGTTTTCACAATCTTATGATGTGTATATGTTGTAATCAAGGGGGAATAATGGGCCAATTCATTCCACTTAATGGGAAGAATTTGCTCACCAATTTGTTGCTCATCTTAGAGATCATCCCGTGTAATACCTCGGGTATTTTGAGTTAGTTTGAGTAAGAGATCACGGTACAACCAGGGAGATAGAACCAAGTGGGTCCCACCTCCCCACTCTTTTTCCTTCCCTTTTTCCCCTTTTCTTCTCCCATTCCCGTAACCCCATTCCCCCTCCATTCTCTTCTTTCTTTCTTTCTCCCTCACTATTCATCCCTCTCAAAATCTCTCCCAAACCCTCATCAAACCCCATTAATCTTCAAGATTCAAGTGAGCATTACTCATCTAGTATATTGTGGGTAAGTGTAGAGTATTTCTTTCTCTCCATTGGTGTATATTTCTCTATATTTTCGGATTGGGGTTTTAGGGTTTGTATTTGGGGATTTTTGATTTTGTTGAGAATCTGAGGTTTATGATGTGTTCCCTAGGTTCTCAACTAGCTAGAGAAGCTCAGGGTACCTCAACCTAACTCCGGGTGGTGTCTTGGAGCTCATTGGAGTAGTTTGTGAGTAATGGGTTATTTATGGTTTATGTTTGATTTTGAATGATTTTGTGCATTTCTTGCTATGATAGTTGATAGGGACTGAGATTGGTTGATATATAACTGATATTGTATGTTGGTTGTGTTTGATTTGGATGGGTTGTGGTGAAAATGTGGATTTGGAGATGAATTTCGCGTGATTTTCTGCAGATTTTCGTTTCTGACCCAGGCTGTAATCGATTACAGCGAATTGGTAATCGATTACTGTAATCGATTACCAAGATCCTGTAATCGATTACCACGGGTTGGTAATCGATTACAGACTGCCTATTTTCGCAAAAATTTTCCTTCAGAACGAAATTTGAAGCTGGTAATCGATTACAGAGGCCTGTAATCGATTACATCAGTACAAAAACACTATTTTTAAAACTTAAACTCAAAATCCTTGTACATTTAAGTTATGTTTTCGAATCCATATGTTCACCACTACCCCAAACTTGATACGGGACTGTTATGATGTTATTATGACGATGATGCGATGTACGATTACGAAACGATATTAATTAAAGAATGATTAAATGTTGGTTGGCTCGGCCTGAGGAGGGGCATAGCTCCCGGGGTCGAGTTTGATAAGTCTGAGGAGGGGCTGGGCTCCCGGGACTAAAGATCTGAGGAGGGGCTGGGCTCCCGGGATCTCTAATAATGAATACACTAATAATAATTATACGAAAGACGAATTGCGGAGCGTGTGGTATGGCGATTATGTGATGGATTGTTATGACTGTATGTGTAATTATAATATTGCTGCATAAACTGTTTTTAATCTATTATTCACTGAGCGTATGACTCACCCATTCATACAAACCATTTTCAGATTCAGGTGCAGATCAGGAGGCGAGTCCTTCCGTCCCTCCAAGCTCTTAGCTTTGGTGAGCCTCAATGTCTGGAGGCATTATGTTATTTTCTATTATGTTAGTAGAATGCTCCATAGGTTGACAAACAGGATTGTCTAAGTTGTGTATGCGTTGTAAGTCTAATTAAGACTTGTTACATTTCTGTTGGAATTATGTTAGCTTATGGATTGAGCAGGATATTATGACCATATTATATGTATTATGGATTTATGGGTGATACTTTGAGAACCCTATTTATGCATGAACTTTAGGTATGAATGCATGTTAAAGTAGTTGTGGCTGATGTTGTTTAGTTAGATTGTGTGTGAATCACAGGTTAAGGCTGACATGGGACTCGGTGTCCCATGTGCCGGTCACGATCCGAGTTGGGTCGTGACAAAGTTGGTTTCAGAGCTAGGTTGAGTCTTGTAACTTATGGAGCAAACTGTTTTCAATAGGGTGACAATAGTGTAAATGGTTGCCAGCCCATTTTCACAAGATTGTGACTCTAGTGAAAGCTTTTATAGGATGTCTTATGGTTTTGTCTTGATGTTTCTGTGTGGTGATCCCTTATTGTTCAGGGTCATCTCTTCTGCTGTTTCCTGAACGCTTCTTTGTTTGTGTAGCTATCTTGTTCTGACCATGCCTCCTAAGAGAAGCACTCGAGATAGACCTCGTCTCAACAGGGGCGCTCCTCCTGAGCAAGAGGATGTGGGACCCCAAGGGGGCAACACGGATTATGACCGCGATGCGGAGATCCGGGATATTCGTCAGGCTCTGAATACTCTGATGCAGATGATGCTAAACCAGAATCAAAACCAGAATCAGAATCAGAATCCTGAACAGAACCAGAGGAGGGAAGAGGCTCCTCCGCACATGGACTACGAACCACCTAGGCCGGGACCTCAGGTTTTTGGGACTCATGAGGTGACACTGGAGGCTTATATGAGGCTGAACCCACCGAATTTTTCGGGGGAATCCATGGAGGAAGACCCGGAGGATTTCTTGGACCGGGCCACTAGAGCTCTGCGTGCCCTTCGATGCCATGATGTGAGGGTCGTGGATCTGGTGACCTACACCCTTTAGGGGACCGCTGTTCACTGGTATGAGACCTGGTTGATGGAAAGGGCTCATATGAGGAGGCCGCCACCAATATGGGAAGAGTTCACTGAAGCCTTCAGGGCAAGATTCTTTTCTGAGAACCGAAGGGAGCTCTTGGTGGAGCAATTTCTGAAGCTGAAGAAGACTTCGGGCATGTCCGTAGTCGAGTATGCTACACAATTTACTCGGTTATGTCGATATGCGCCGCATGAGATCATCACTGAGGACAGGAAGGTGAGGAGGTTTGTAAAGGGGCTCAGGGAACCGATGCGTTCCATTCTGCATAATGAGATAGGGAGGAAGTCTTTCTCTCAGGTCATGGATACAACTGTGGGTATTGAGAGCTCAAGGGAAGAAGACAAGCCGAATAGGGGATTCGAGAAGAAAAAGAAGACTACAGGGCAATTCTCCGGAGGATCCAGTTCTGGTGGGTCCCAAGGTTATCAGCAGCAGAGGTTTGCCGTGGGGAGTGGTTCTAACTCCTCAGGATCCACCCCTAGGGTCATGTCTGGGATGAGGCCCCAAGCTAGCAGTGCTTCCCATTCGAACGCACAGTGGTTTGGACCCCAAGGTCCTCAGCGCCCTCATTGCAAGCAGTGTGGGAGATTTCATCATGGGGCGTGTCGCCCGAATCAGAATGTGTGCTATGGATGTGGACAGGCAGGGCATTTCATCAGAGATTGTCCACGCCTTGCTGGGGGAGCTGCTGGGCATCAGGCACCCGCCTTTCCGGCACCGTCTCATTCAGCTATGTCTCCGGGTAGTTCTTCCGGGCAAGGAGGTCGGAGTGCAACCAGAGGAAACAGAGGTAGAGGTCAAGGTGGAGGAGGGAGAGCTCAGCCGAGGGTCTTTGCTTTGACTCGCCAGGATGCTCAGGCATCTAACACAGTTGTGGCAGGTATATTGAAAGTTGGCTCTTCTGAAGCTTATGTATTGTTTGATCCAGGCTCTACACATTCATATGTGTCCCCGTTCTTTGCTTCTCGTTTTGGCGAGCAACCCACAGCGTTGGAGGATCCTTTTTGGGTTAGTACTCCGGTGGGAGAACCCCTCATGGTTCGGTTGGTCTGTAAGTCGTGTGTAGTGTCGGTGAGCGGGATGGACACTTTGGCCGATTTAGTGATTTTGGATATGGTGGATTTTGACGTGATCCTAGGTATGGATTGGTTGGCTTCCTGTCATGCCTCCGTAGATTGTTACGCTAAGTTGGTCCGATTTGTCCTTCCCGATGGCTCAACCTTCGAGTTCCAAGGGGATCGATGTGTGACCCCCGCTTCTTTGATATCGGCCTTGAGTGCCATGAAGTTGATGGATCATGGGAACCAAGGTTTTCTTGCGTCAGTGGTGGATGTGGAGGCTAGAGTGCCGGATTTGGATCAAGTTCCGATTGTGAGCGAGTTTCCAGATGTCTTCCCAGAGGACTTACCAGGGATGCCGCCGGATAGGGAGATAGAGTTCGGGATTGACTTAAACCCCGAAGCTCAACCTGTTTTTATTCCCCCTTACCGTATGGCTCCGAAAGAGTTGAATGAGCTGAAGGATCAGTTGAGGGATCTTTTGGACAAGGGATTTATCCGTCCGAGCACTTCACCTTGGGGTGCTCCGGTTCTCTTTGTTAAGAAGAAGGATGGGTCGATGAGGCTTTGCGTTGATTACCGGCAGCTCAATAAGATGACGGTCCGTAACAAGTACCCTCTTCCCAGGATCGATGATCTGTTTGATCAGCTTCAAGGTGCTTGTTGCTTCTCGAAGATTGATTTGAGGTCTGGTTACCACCAGTTGAGGATTAAGGAGGGAGACGTTCCGAAGACAGCTTTGCGCACTCGGTATGGACATTTTGAATTTCTGGTGATGTCCTTCGGTTTGACCAATGCTCCGACAGCTTTCATGGATCTTATGAATCAGGTGTTTAAGTCGTTCTTGGACCGATTCGCTATCGTCTTCATAGACGACATCTTGGTTTACTCCAAGAATGCGGCAGAGCATGAGCACCATCTCAGAGTTGTGTTGCAGACGCTGAGGGATCATAATCTTTATGCCAAGTTCTCCAAGTGTGAGTTTTGGCTAGATCGGGTGACCTTTCTTGGACATGTGGTATCTAGGGACGGGATCATGGTGGATCCGAAGAAAGTTGAGGCAGTTCAGAAGTGGCCAAGGCCTACGACGGTGACCGAGATCCGTAGCTTCTTGGTCTTGCTGGTTACTATCGGAGGTTTGTTAAGGATTTCTCAAGGATAGCAGCCCTCTCACCCAGTTGACCAGAAGAGTGTACCTTTCCAGTGGTCGGAAGCTTGTGAGGAGAGTTTTCAGAGGTTGAAAGAGTCCTTGACCACCGCTCCTGTCTTGGTTTTGCCTTCGGGTTCCGGAGGGTATTCTGTGTACTGTGATGCTTCTCGGATTGGGATTGGTTGTGTTTTGATGCAGCATGGGAGAGTTATCGCTTATGCATCCAGGAAGTTGAAGACTCACGAGCAGAACTACCCGACGCATGATTTGGAGATGGTCGCGTTTGTTTTTGCTCTTAAGATCTGGAGACACTACCTCTACGGGGAAACCTGTGAGATTTACACCGACCACAAGAGCTTGAAGTATATCTTTCAACAGAGGGATCTTAATCTAAGACAGAGGAGATGGATGGAGATACTCAAGGACTATGATTGCATGATTCTGTATCACCCAGGGAAAGCGAATGTTGTTACTGATGCACTGAGTAGGAAGTCTATGGGTAGTCTGGCCCACATTGCTGTTGTGAAGAGACCGTTGGTTGAGGAGATCCATAGGTTGGAGTCGGAGGGCATGCACTTCGAGTTAGGGAGATCTGGAGTACTCTTAGCTCATGTGCGGGCTCAGTCCTCTTTGGTGGACCAGATTAAATCTGTTCAGCGGGACGATCCGAGGCTTGCTAAGCTAGTGTCAGAGGTCAATGAAGGGAAGAACGTGGAGTTAGCTCTAGACTCAGAGGGTGTTTTACGGTGTGGGCAGCGGTTGTGCGTACCCGATGTGGGTAATCTGAGGAGGCTCATACTAGAGGAAGCTCACAACTCCAAGTATTCCATCCACCCAGGTAGTACCAAGATGTACCAAGATCTGAAGCAGTTGTTTTGGTGGGAAGGCATGAAACGGGATGTAGCGGACTTTGTTTCTCGTTGTCTGGTGTGTCAGCAAGTGAAGGCAAAACATCAGAGACCTGCAGGGTTGTTGCAACCGATAGAGATACCGACCTGGAAGTGGGAGAGGATCACCATGGACTTTGTGACAGGGCTACCTCGCAGTTTTCGAGGCTTTGACTCCATATGGGTGATTGTGGATCGACTGACCAAGTCGGCCCACTTCGTTCCAGTTAAGACATCCTACGGGGCGCCTCGTTATGCTCAGTTGTTCATAGAGGTCATTGTGCGACTTCATGGTGTTCCGACCTCCATTATCTCCGACAGAGGGACTCAGTTCACCTCCCGGTTTTGGCGATCCTTTCAAGAAGCTTTGGGGACTCGCCTTAACTTCAGCACAGCTTTTCACCCTCAGACCGACGGTCAGGACCATTCAGATTTTGGAGGATATGCTCCGAGCTTGTGTGATGGATTTTGGAGATGGTTGGGAGCCGTACCTTCCGTTGGTGGTGTTTTCTTATAATAATAGTTATCAGGCCAGTATTGGTATGGCACCGTTTGAGGCTCTTTATGGTAGGAGGTGTCGGTCTCCCATAGGTTGGTTTGAAAGTGGTGAAGCTGCACTGTTGGGACCCGATCTGGTACATGATGCCATGGATAAGGTGAAGTTAATCAGGGAAAGGCTCCGAGCGGCTCAAAGTAGGCAGAAGACCTATGCTAACAACCGAAGGAGAGATTTGGAGTTTTCGGTCGGAGACCATGTGTTCCTCCGCATATCTCCGATGAAGGGAGTTATGAGATTCGGTAAGAAAGGAAAACTGAGTCCTCGGTACGTTGGACCATTTGAGATCTTGGATCGGATTGGGGCAGTGGCCTATCATTTGGCACTTCCACCTGAGATGTCCTCAATCCATCCCGTCTTTCATGTGTCTATGCTGAGAAAGTACTTATCGGATCCGTCTCATGTGATCGAGTATCAAGTGTTACCGTTGGATGAGAATTTGGCATATGAGGAGGAACCGGTGGCTATTGTTGATCGGTAGGTGAAGAAACTCCGTTCTAAGGAAGTGGCTACAGTGAAGGTGGTTTGGCGAAACCACTCTGGTCAAGAGGCTACGTGGGAGCCCGAGGAAGCCATGCGGGATAAGTATCCGCACCTCTTTCATGATTAAGGTAATCTCTTTTCCATTCTGTGTTTGAATTCGGGGTCCGAATTCTTTAAGGGGGGAAGATTGTAATACCTCGGGTATTCTGAGTTAGTTTGAGTAAGAGATCACGGTACAACCGGGGAGATAGAACCAAGTGGGTCGCACCTCCCCACTCTTTTTCCTTCCCTTTTTCCCCTTTTCTTCTCCCATTCCCGTAACCCCATTCCCCCTCCATTCTCTTCTTTCTTTCTTTCTCCCTCACTATTCATCCCTCTCAAAATCTCTCCTAAACCCTCATCAAACCCCATTAATCTTCAAGATTCAAGTGAGCATTACTCATCTAGTATATTGTGGGTAAGCGTAGAGTATTTCTTTCTCTCCATTGGTGTATATTTCTCTATATTTTCGGATTGGGGTTTTAGGGTTTGTATTTGGGGATTTTTTATTTTGTTGAGAATCTGAGGTTTATGATGTGTTCCCTAGGTTCTCAACTAGCTAGAGAAGCTCAGGGTACCTCAACCTAACTCCGGGTGGTGTCTTGGAGCTCATTGGAATAGTTTGTGAGTAATGGGTTATTTATGGTTTATGTTTGATTTTGAATGATTTTGTGCATTTCTTGCTATGATAGTTGATAGGGACTGAGATTGGTTGATATATAACTGATATTGTATGTTGGTTGTGTTTGATTTGGATGGGTTGTGGTGAAAATGTGGATTTGGAGATGAATTTCGCGTGATTTTCTGCAGATTTTCGTTTCTGACCCAGGCTGTAATCGATTACAGCGAATTGGTAATCGATTACTGTAATCGATTACCAAGATCCTGTAATCGATTACTGTAATCGATTACCACAGGTTAGTAATCGATTACAGACTGCCTATTTTCGCAAAAATTTTCCTTCACAACGAACTTTGAAGCTGGTAATCGATTACAGAGGCCTGTAATCGATTACATCAGTACAAAAACACTATTTTTAAAACTTAAACTCAAAATCCTTGTACATTTAAGTTATGTTTTCGAATCCATATGTTCACCACTACCCCAAACTTGATACGGGACTGTTATGATGTTATTATGACGATGATGCGAATATAATGCGATGTACGATTACGAAACGATATTAATTAAAGAATGATTAAATGTTGGTTGGCTCGGCCTGAGGAGGGGCATAGCTCCCGGGGTCGAGTTTGATAAGTCTGAGGAGGGGCTGGGCTCCCGGGACTAAAGATCTGAGGAGGGGCTGGGCTCCCGGGATCTCTAATAATGAATACACTAATAATAATTATACGAAAGACGAATTGCGGAGCGTGTGGTATGGCGATTATGTGATGGATTGTTATAATTGTATGTGTAATTATAATATTGCTGCATAAACTGTTTTTAATCTATTATTCACTGAGCGTATGACTCACCCATTCATACAAACCATTTTCAAATTCAGGTGCAGATCAGGAGGCGAGTCCTTCCGTCCCTCCAAGCTCTTAGCTTTGGTGAGCCTCAATGTCTGGAGGCATTATGTTATTTTCTATTATGTTAGTAGAATGCTCCATAGGTTGACAAACAGGATTGTCTAAGTTGTGTATGCGTTGTAAGTCTAATTAAGACTTGTTACATTTCTGTTGGAATTATGTTAGCTTATGGATTGAGCAGGATATTATGACCATATTATATGTATTATGGATTTATGGGTGATACTTTGAGAACCCTATTTATGCATGAACTTTAGGTATGAATGCATGTTAAAGTAGTTGTGGCTGATGTTGTTTAGTTAGATTGTGTGTGAATCATAGGTTAAGGCTGACATGGGACTCGGTGTCCCATGTGCCGGTCACGATCCGAGTTGGGTCGTGACATCCCGCAGCTCAATATATTGTGATTTTACAATTAGTCAAATTAAAGATTTATGGTGGTAGGTTAACATAGACAAACGCATAACTATTGCAATTTTATTAATGTAAGCAAGGTTTTTGATACTTAATTGGATTCATAATTTTGTATTCAAAAAGTCTGGCTGTACAACAACTTTCAGCCATCAATATGCCAACGATTTAATGCAACCAATAATATTATAAACTAAGATTATGTAATTAAGATGAGAGAGAACATAGTAATATGAAATTAAATCTGATTTAATATTTGAATATCTCATTTGGGGTAATCAAGAGATACGATACATTTATATGTCGATTGAGCAAATTTTAGCCAAAAATAAATATACTTTCTTTTCACCAAATTGGTGCTGTCATCTTACGTCATTCATATTTTCTTCTGGAATTCAACATGGACATAGAGCAGGTAAGTAGCTTGATTGCTCTTTTTTTTGGATGCAATGTTCTTATTTTTTATCATCCGATTTTTTTTTTTACAAAGAATTCAATAAACCAATAAAACATCCTTTTGTTGTTTTTCTATTCAAATTCGTATCATCGCACTCCTCATTCCAATGGAATAGTCTAGTGTACATCATATTAATCACAATATTGACTTCAATGTTCTGTATATAGAAGTTTATTCATTTTTTTACACATTTATCTTAATCTTTTTAATATAAGATGACTTCATCTTCTTATATCATTGACGATTGTTACACTCTTTTTTATTTATATTTACGAATTGAACATGTGTAATCTCTTTTACTTAGATCGTGTAATCCTTTTTACTTAGTATGTGATCTCCTTTTTTCACTGTACGCGTAATCCTTTTATGTGGTATGTGTGATTCACTTATATTTGTACATGTAATCTTTTATTTTAATTTGTACGTGTAATTCTTATTATTTGGTATGTGTAATCCTTTAATTTTGTATGTGTAATTTGTATTATATGGTATGCGTAATCCTTTAATTTTGTATGTGTAATTTGTATTATATGGTATGTGTAATCCTTTAATTTTGTATGTGTAATCTGTATTATATGGTATGTGTAATCTTTTAATTTTGTATGTGTAATTTGTATCATATGGTATGTGTAATCCTTGTTATCTGATAAGTGTAATTTGTATTATATAGTACGTGCAATTTATATATATTTATGTGGCAAGTACATTTTGCTCGTTTTAATGGTTAACATGATACATTTTTTTTTGTTTATTTTGGTACATATTGTATGGTGATGATTTTTTATTTTCAAATTTTTAATAGGATATGTGTGATTGTGTCATGTATCAAGAAGATTTGATAGATGATAATTTCCTTTTTTTAAAATTGAAGATTTCCGTTTTAGTAAACTGTGTAATTTGTAATCACAATGATATTTGTGTAATCTCTTTCTTATTATTAATTACTATCAGAATTAATTACATACTTTATGTATACATTATTTAATTGATGGCCGATGTGTTGGCTGATTTTTGATGTACGAATAGCATAATTGTTTTGTATTACACAAGGGTGATGGAGTGTCCAATGCATATTCTACTTCCAAACTTTTCATTAATGCTGATATTCCAGAGTCATCTCAATTTTATAAAAGGTACGTAGAGAACACTTTGTATTATGAATTGACCCTTTAGTTGAATAATATTAATAATAATGAATTATCATGTTGATGATCGATGTGAATCGTATGAAACAATGTTCACATAAACGTTATATTGTTATATTCTGATAACAGAAATGATACGTGAACGACTAATATGCGACGAATTGGGACGAATTGGGGCATTTTATAATGTGCTCCCTTCATTAATGTGCTCCACCTACACCCTCATTCACAAAAATTCAAAATCCCTAATTCACTTTCCCCAAATTATTCCAAGTTCTCACTCTGTGACTCCCGCATGCTCTCTCTCCCTCTTCTTCCATTGCACCCTCGCCAGCGTCGTAGCCACCTCCACCGCTCCGTCGACCGAGCTCCCTCTCCCTCTTCCTCCCTCACTCTCCCGCGTCCATCGTCTTCCCTTCTTCCATCGCACCTCCGCCGCGTCGCCCTCAACTCCGGCGCTTGAGCTTCTTCCAGAAGAAGCGGTGAGCTTCTGCGATTTAGGGTACTACGACGCCGGGAAAAAAAAAGTCATTCCAGCCGCCGCTGTTACTCTCTGCTTCGTCTTCAAGCTTCGTCCGTTGTCTCTGCCGTCGCTTCATCGTTCTTCAATCTTGGGTCAGTCTCCGTCTCTTCCTTTTTTATTTTCCCCTTTAATGCCGTGTGGTCATTCATACCCACGATTTTTCTTTCCCTTCTCATGCATGATTGCTCTGGTTGTTACTGTTTCAAGATTATAGTATGGTGTGATTTTGAAACATGTGTTTGTTTATCTTGATTTAGATTCGTTTTAGGGTTTTAATTGAAGATGGGTGTGCCATTTTTTTCCTGCCAAAGAGAGCTATTGTTGCAATAATGGGTTCTGTTTTTGTGTGTGTGTGTTATTGTTGTGCCAAAATATTTGTTAATTCTGTGTGGGAGTTGATAATATGTTAGAATTAAATTCAAGAAAATATAATTTGATCATAGTTTATTAGAATAGGCTAGGCTTGCAAAATACACTTAGTATTGTAAGCTCCAGCACCCTTCCAAGATAGGATAATGATTGAAAATCATTATGACTTGGTTTTGAGTGATAACAAATCAATACAAGAATATATTTTGTTAGAATAATTTAATGGGTGTTGATATGTGCAGTGAGAAAGCTATTTGATATAGCTAAAGTACATAAGAAAGTTGGGATAACAAGCACCCAAAGCACATGGGGTTCTGGAAGCGCAAAATTAAGGAAAAACAAAGCCTCTCAGAAGGATATCAAAGCATGGGAAAACTCTTGAGAATGCGCCAGAGTATCAAGTATTTTCACATGAGAAGACTTGAGAAAGTCATCTCTGAAAATCACACTAAAAGCCAAGGAAGAACTCTGATAATTTATTAAAAGAGTCTTCTAAGAAGATATGAGAAAGCTCTCTGAGAATTGCACTCAGAAACTACTCAGAAGGTTGCACAAGATTTTCCTCAGAAAGGTTTCCTCTCAGAAGGACCTTCTCTCAGAAAGCCACCCTCACTCAGAAGATATGAGAACCTTCTGAAGAGAGCACTTCCAGAAGAATGGAGAAAGCTGCAATATCAGAACACTTCAAGAATAGGTTTCTGGAAGCTAAGAAGTTCAAGTCTCTGATAAAGAAACTGTTCATAAACCGAGAAGATATCAAGACCAAGAAGACTTTTCGAAAGCATCCTCCAAGAAGCCAAGAAAGTCTTCTAAGAAGACTTGAAAGTTTCTGAGAAAGCCGAGCTCCAGAAAGCTGTCCCAGAAGACAAAATGGAAGCATCGGATTCTGATAAGAATCATTTAGAAAGCACTTAAGGAAATCAAGATCTATATTAAAGTACTTTCTGAGGCAGCATAAGAGACTTTCTGAGTAAGTATCAGAAGATATACCTTCTGGAGAAGGTTCAGAAAGCCAGCATCTGAGAAGCTCTCAGAAGCTGTGAGCTTATGAGAAAGCTGTCCAAGAAGTTCCTTCAAGAAGCTGAGAAAAACCTACATCTGAAGAGTCACCCTCTAGATCTTATCAAGGCATCTTGAATGAGAAGATACATCATTAAGGAAAGAAGGAATTCTTTCAAAAACTTCTCATTGGGATAGTCAAGACACATCAAGAAGATGCATCAGCCTTCTCATGAAGTGCTGACATGGTTATGAGAAAGCAGTTTTCTCAGAAGGCTGAATAGAATTTGTGAGAAGCACAAATTCTCAGAAAGCTCTCAGAAGGCAGTACTCTCGGAAAGCTCTCAGAAGGCAGTCCTCTCAGAAGACTCTCAGAAGGTAGTCTCTCAGAAGGACATATCAGCAAGTCTTGGAAACTGTGCACAACGGCTATAATCTGGAAAAGGCTATAAATAAGCTCCCAACAAGACACAAAGGGTGCTTGCACGTTGCTGCAATGCTGCCAAATTTCCTAGTGATGTTAAAACATTTATCCAACTTTGTAATACATCACTAACAACATCAAGGGTCACTCTAAGGAATCAAATCAAATATTTTCTACTCATATTCCTTGAGAAACCCGAGATTCTGTAAGAAGAGAAATTTTCTCTCAAACGAAAATTTCTTGAAATCTTCTATTCTTTTCCTTTCATTAGATAACATTCTTGCTATTGCAAGCTTTGAATAGGAGTTGTTTAAGGATTTCCTTTGTTCATTCAAAGTCCTTAAGCATTTGTTTGTAAGTGCTTTAAGCACATCTCTTCAAACACAAACCTGTATTTATTTGTAAAAGTCTCACTCATGTGGAGTTGAGCATTTAGAGCCTGAAGAGGCCATTCACAGAATACTAGTCTTGCTCATGGTGTTGAGTTAAGCAAGAGAAGCCAGAAGTGGCTTGGTGAAAGAATACTAATCTCTTACTTATGAGAGTGGAGTAAAAAGTCCTTAATTGTTTAAGGCAAGGAAGTCCTCTAGTGTAGAGGCAAGGAAATCCACTTCGGATTGTGAAGTGGTGGAAGTCCTTTACGTGTTAAAGGCAAGGCTGCCTGGGAAGGCACATTAAGAAGAATATCCTGAGGGAGCCTGGGAAGGCTTCGATAGGAAAGAATATCCAAGCTTAGCCTGGAAAGGCTTGAGGAAAAAATATTCACTGCAAAGCCTGAAGAGGCTAGAAGAAATAATACTTGAGAAAGCCTGAGAAGACTTGATAATATCTGTAACTTTGAAGAAAGTTAGTGGAACTCAAACAATTGTTTGAGAACTGGATGTAGGCATCATTGGCCGAACCAGTATAAAATTGTGTTCACTCTCTATACTTCTCTCTGAACTTTATTGCTAGTTTAATTTCTAGTTTCTTAATCTTTATTTTAATTCGCACTCTATATAAAGTATAAGATGCATGATATTAACTAGCTTTTTCTATCAGAAAATTACATCAAAGAGAAAGACAATTTTTGAAGTGAAAACGTGCAAGAACATAATGAGTTCTTAGAGCAGATTTTCTATAAACCAGTCATCGTAATTCTTCATATACGGATTCGTTAACCGTTGGATCGAGTTGAAAATTTATGAGAATGTTAAGAACACATAGTTCTAACATATGAACGGTTGGATCTTTGATTCGATTACTAGGGTGAGAGATATTAATAACATAATGAACCAGTACAAATTATGCTCTCACCAGAAAGTAATATCAGAAACTTCGTATGAGGGTTCTGAGGCTCTATGACCATTTCTCTTTAAACAATAATGTGTTCTGAAGCTTATAGTATATTATTATATGAGTAGATATTATCTTGAATAAGTA
Organism: Aeschynomene evenia; assembly: GCA_013621005.1. Classification (NCBI taxonomy): domain Eukaryota; kingdom Viridiplantae; phylum Streptophyta; class Magnoliopsida; order Fabales; family Fabaceae; genus Aeschynomene; species Aeschynomene evenia. The sequence goes on from CM024272.1 coordinate 7,673,049, forward strand.
CCTAATTCTTCATATTAGATAACTTATCTAGAAAGTATCTCGATGCATGGTTTCTAGTTGCTACAACTATGTTAATATCTCATGTATATCTTGAATATATTATTATGTTAATATAGTTATTATTATACTAACTCTCTTCCATTATAACTACAAGTATTTACACTTGATAGTTATAATCTACATGTTTCAGAAATCACCAAGAAGGTTGATCTTCTCAGAAAGTAAAGTTTCTGAGAAACTTTACTTTCTCAGAAGGACTCTCCGCTGCGACTTAGAAGGATACCCTTCTGAGAAGTGTTTTTGAAAGAAAGAGTTTTAGAAGTGTATTTTGAAAATCTAAGCACGATTCAACCCCCCCTTCTCGTGCTAACACACACCTTCAAGTATGGCTTTGGTAGACCAAAATGTAATATACAGAGTGTATAATGCTTGATTTCTTGTTAGACTATTCAACCAGAAGTGCCTTTGTACTATGTAACAGGATTGGTCAAAAGTGGAAATAATGATGTCATATACTTAAGAGGATGATGTCAATAAGAAGTTTATACTTTCAACACAACTATAATCCAAACAATTTTACCTAACACACACACTACTAGAAACTTGTTTGTTACAGACAGTTTTATAGACGGATTTTTATTCGTTATAGACAGATTTTTTATTTTTAGACGACTTTATAGACGGTTACGCGTGGTCTAAAATAACTTGGTCTATAAACTTTATAGACGGATAAAAGATCGGTCTTAAATTATAGACGCAATTATAGACATTTTATTAATTGTTTCCGTCTATGATAAATATTTGATATTGTTATTTTTTTATTTTTACAGACTGAAGAAACCGTCTATAAATTAAAGCATTATAGACAGATTCGAAGCTTTTATCTTTATAGACGGATAATGTTGTCTATAACTAGCACTAGAATTACTAGCTCGGAACTATTGCTTTATAGACAGAAAATTCTGTCTATAACTACCATGTGTATTGTTATAGACGGATATTTTCCGTCTGTAAGTTGTTCGCCTATCTATTGTACTCTTCAACATTATAGACAGATTTTATCTGTCTGTAAAACATGTATTGTTCTTTTTTGTTCATTTTTCCTGTAATTGTCATTTTTTTCACCTGATTTATCATTATAATAAATAACTAACATAATCTTAAAATCAAATAAAATATCTCAATCTATAACATGTATAGAGAGAATCTCAAAACATAACATACATATTAGACAGAATCTCAAAACATAATATGCATATTAGAGAATTTATAACATCTAATATATCCATATAAAAGATAAAGTATAATACTAATACTACTAATGTATGACTATAACTCTAAAACATCTAAATCATGAGTAGTCTTCATTCATAAAATCGCTCTCTCCATCATCCGAGTCATCACCATCAGAGATACCAATATCATTCATTGTAGGCGGAGGCACAAGAGGGAGGAGAGGAGGAGGAAGAGTTGAAGAGCTGTCGGCTCTCATACTCTGAAAGAATCGATGCATTTCCTGCATATGATCGAACTGCTCTTGCATTTGTTGTAGCATCTGAGCAGTTTGTAATGCTCGCGTCTTCTTTTCCTTGGCTAACTTCTTCTTATGTGCATCTGATTCTCCTTTCTGCCGCTCCAATAACCCTCTTTGCTCATCCAACAATCCTCTTTGCTCCTCCAACAGTCCTCTCTGTTGCTCCAATTGCTTATGGAGGTCAGCATTCAATGCATGGACTTGTTCTCGGACAGCATCTTGCATCTCAGATCCAAAAGTTTGTGTAGTTCTAGATGAAAAGGACCTGACACATGCATACTTTTGACCCAAACCATAAATGCGGCCCCTATAAATGCCACCAACAGTTTTTGACCACAAAGCTTCCTCATCAATAGGTTGAGGGTCTATGGCAGGATCACCTCCATCTTCTTGGGATGCTTGCTCCTGCTGAGACTTGGCTTGGTTTAGAGCCTCCACAAATCGACCCTACAATTAAAACAAATTTCATATAATGAGGATTTAATAAAATGTTTAAAATTTTCTCTAGATATGTACTTGATATAAAAAATGCTTACATATGTTTCCTCTGAGCGTTTGTCGACCCATTGTGTTTTATCCTTCCCACGAGTATGGGTCTCCTTGAAAACCTCCCCTACAGTAGGTGGTCTCTGAAGGTCCCTCTCCTACAATTTCACATAATTATTTAATGGTTCCAAACACGATAAAAAATGTAAACATACAAAGAAAATCACTAACCATCCTCCTCCTAGTACTAGCCACTGTCGCAGAACCACCAGTATGGAGGGAGCCCCCTTTGTTTGATGCTCGATTTGCCTTGTTCTTGGTAGCCTTTAACTTGAACTCCTCAGATTGCCAATACGCTCTAAGTACGCGCATGTGTGATGGTGCGATCCAATCTGCTTGAGCACCCCTTCGTATCTCTAAGTACATTTGTCTCATCCGCTTCCCAGTGCGTGTATGCCAAGCCTTTTTAATTAGGTGTTCTTCTGCTGGATTAATGATAAAATTTTTCTACACAAAAATAAACTTGTCAATATATTAAAAAAAAACTTAAATCAAATAACTCATTGATTCAAGAAGGAAACAAATAAATTATAAGATTACCTTCCATTCTTCATACCACATCAGCTTAGTCCTAGGGGGAACCTTTCCCCATGATGTGTATGGTGCATCATACAACTTCTTAATCATCGATGTTATTGCATGAAGACCCACGGGTGAAGGCTCCCAACTACACCCATGAATACACATATAAACTCATGTATAGTGGTTAATATTACTCAATAATCTTATGAGATATTCTCTTTTGAGGTCTCTTTAGAGATATATGCTTGACATATAGATCCCTCAACTTGAGCTTTATTTTTCACAGCTCTTTTGAAACCTCCTATGCTCCTCTCGAACGGATACATCCACCGATACTGTACCGGTCCACAAACACGTGCTTCGTATGCCAAGTGTATAGGCAAGTGCTCCATGGAGTCAAAGAAGCCAGGAGGAAATATTCTCTCCAATTTGCACAAAATCAAGGGGATGTTTCTCTCCATCACCAACAAATCATCAACCCTAAGAGTAGGTGAGCACAAGTCTCTAAAATACTCACTAAGCTCTGTCAAAGGTTTCCAAACATGGTCGGGTAGTTCCCTAAATGCAGTAGGGAGAAGACACTCCATGAATACGTGAGAATCATGACTCTTCATGCCGAAAAACTTTCCTTGTGCAACATTCACCATCGACTGAAGTTTGAAGCATAACCATCAGGCATTTTTAATTGTTGAACCCACTTACACACTTCTTGCCTTTGTGGTAAACTCAGGACATAATTTACTTTTGGCTTAGACCAACGACCATCTTGCAATCGTTTTAAATTCAACTCAGGCCTCCTACACAAGTCTTCCAAATCCATTCTTGCCTTCTCATTATCTTTAGTTCGCTCAGTGTCCATGACAGTGTTCATGATATTATCACACACATTTTTTTCCACATGCATGACATCTAAACAATGACGAACTAAGTTATCCTTCCAATATGGTAGCTTCCAAAAGATACTCTGCTTAGTCCAATTATGCTCCACCCCATAGCCTGGGATTTTGATATATTTTCCTGTATCAGATATCTTTGGAAATAGTCTAACTCGATCCCAAACTTGCTGACCACTAAGTCGAATCGGAGGCTCCTTGTCCTCAACAGAACGTCCCTTTGTAAATGCATTTTTGTTGCGCCTATATTGATGATCCATATCCAAAAACCTCCTGTGACAATCAAACCAAGAATTTTCCCCCCATACTTCAAAGTGAATGCAGGCGTATCCTCCATACAAATGGGGCATGCCAGTTTTCCTTGTGTCATCCACCCAGATAACATGCCATAAGCAGGAAAATCGTTGATTGTCCACATGAGTGCTGCCCTCATGTTAAAATTTTGCTTTTTTGAAACATCATAAGTTACTACACCCTCACACCACAACTCTTTTAACTCATCAATCAATGGTTGGAGATAGACATCAATTTTAGCTTTTGGATTTTCTGGCCCAGGAATTATACATGTTAAGAACAAATATGGATCTTTCATGCACATCTCAGGGGAAAGGTTATAGGGCGTAAGAACGACAGGCCAACATGAATATGGTTTACTAAATTGATTGTATGGAGTAAATCCATCAGCACATAGTCCTAATCGAACATTCCTAGGATCTGATGCAAAGTCAGGGTGCACTTGGTCAAAATGTTTCCAAGCCTCACCATGGGAAGGATGAGTCATTACCCTATCACTCCTACCATTCTCTCCATGCCAAGTCATGTGAGGAGCTGAGCTCATGGAAGCAAACAATCTCTTAAGTCTAGGGATTAATGGCATATAATGCATTCTTTTTTGTGGCATGTCCTTAGAGTTATTGCTCCCTCTTCTCTTTGGCTTAAACCTTGGCTCTTCACAAAATTTGCATTGTGTCAAGGTAGAATCATCTTTATAATACAACATGCACCCTTTCACACAACAATCAATTTTCACTTCTTTCAATCCAAGTTTGGATACTAATTTCCTAGCTTGGTAGAAGTTTTTTAGGATGGCCTCAGATTGGGGACTAAGTTCACTAATCAATGTAGCCCACTGATCAAAAGAAGTTTGACTTTGGTTCCCTTCAGACTTAATGTTCAACATTCTCACTGCCAACGACAACTTTGAGTGCACACACCCATCCCATAAAGGCTCATTTGCGGACTCTAATAGACTAAAAAATTGGTGAGCATCTGGGTTAGGTTCCTCAATTTGAGGTTCAAAAACATTTCTAAATTCTGGGCCGGCAACATCAAAAATCATCTCCCGATAACGACTACAATTTTCTTCCCAAGTCATGTTACCCACGTTGCGACTACCCCCTATATGATCCTCATGTAAAGTACCTTCATCGTGACTTGTTCCCAAGTGATTATCCACCTCAGCTACTTCCCCATGATGCGTCCAAACCAAGTAATCAGGCATAAATCCAAACTTGTACAAATCATACTTAAGTGAGTCAATGTCATAGAACTTTCTAAGTTTGCACTTAGCACACGGACACCTAACTTTCTTATCAATAGCATATTGTTGAGAGCTTTCAACAACACGTACAAATTCCTCAACACCCTCAAAGAATTTCGGCTTAATTCCCCCCCGATCTGGATACAACCTATCATACATCCATGCTCTATGATTTCTAGTAGACATCTTGATCAAATCCTAGTCATCATAAGAAATTTTAACACAAGAACCGATCAGTTAAGAAATTAATAATCTTGTGTCTTTTAAACTTGCTAGAAATTAGACAAAATTTCACATTAGATTACGACTTCTCTCTTAGTTAACAAAAATTGGACAGTCACTCCTAAAATCAAAAGAACCTACAAAACTCAATTCAGAAAAAAAAAATAAAAAACAAATATGAAATTCCACCAGATCATCCAATTTAGCACAATGCAATTCATCAAGCAAATATTTCATATTAAGTCCTAAACCATACTAATGCACACCCCTTCCTCCACAACATGCATAAACTACAATCTGCGTAAATACATACAATCTCCACAACAAACAATAATAGAAAGGAACGCTAAGCCTTTCCCCAGCACATGCAATCTCCAAACCTACAAATCTATCCTATAAGTATAAGTCTCTATCCTAACATAATCAAGTAAATATTGAGTTGTTAACACTAACCGCTACACAAAGACAAAATGGTATGGAATTTGACGCCAATGCACTCCTCCAGCTACACAATTCCTGCAATTGAAATTGTAAAAGGTAATTAATAATCATTTTTCATTATGAATGCATTTGTACATATACTTTTGAAAATAGTAAGAGGCTTAAGAAACTATATGGATCACAACGAAATCGACATATCTAGTTAGCTAGTTTTATCACAAGCAATATATGATGATGATGATGAAAAAATGGTTAGATTGAATTGATGACAATAATAAGGAAGAAGTACAACAAATATAAGTCCAAAAGCAATGAACAATTTTTTTCTGTAGAGGAAGGAACCCAATGAATTCCACCACAAACAAATCCTGAAACTGAAAGTAAATACCAATTCCCCCATCCAAAAGAAAAAAAAATACAAATAGAAATAGAAATAGAAAACTAATTAATTGATTATGTATAATTAAGTAAGTAATTTGTTGAATCTGTGTGCCATAGTATCCATATTCACAGACAAATCCAATCTAATCAATCACAATGAATTCCGAATCCAGCAAAGTTGCATCTTCTTCTTCCCCGGAGAATAGACGCGGCCTCTTAGCGGTTACTGGCAAGGGGCTTTTCACCTCTTGTTCGCCGCCCCTGTTCATCATCATCATCTTCTTCTTGACGGAGCTACACACACATCACACATAGCTAGCTGACAAGGAAGGAAGGAAAGGGTTTATTTATTTATTTATACCTTAGCGGCGCGGTGGCTGGGCGGAGCGCGGCTCAGAGTTGCAGCAGCACGAAGCTAGATGCAGCGCGGCTGCAACACTCCGCTGCAGCAACACGAAGGCACGCAGGAGCGGAGCGCGGACCGGTGGCTTGGCGGGGAGGCTCAGCAGAGCGCGACAGCAGCAAACCAAACCAGCGGTGGCTTGGCCGAGCGCGCGGGGAGGCTCGAAATCGCGACACAGGGAGGCGCGGTGGCTTGGCCGAGCGCGCGGGGATGCTCGAAATCGCGACACAGGGAGGCGCGGTGGCCGGAGCGCGGTGGCTTGGCGGAGCGCGCGCGGTGGCTCGGGAGGCGCGGTAGAGCGGCGGCACAGGGACAGGACAGCAGGCAGTGCGGTGGCTCAGGAGGCGCGACAGAGGGCTTGAATGGTTTGAATGAAGCCCTAATTGTGTCCCTCTTTGATATGGATGCAACAACAAAACGAACGTTTTGAATACATAGTTACAGACGCAAGAATTCCGTCTATCAATAAAATATATAATTAAAATTCTTTAAAGACGCTTCGATTCCGTCTAAAATTAAATATTAAACTAAATAGACGCCAAGATCCGTCTATAACTAAATAAAATTATAGAAAAAACAAAAATAAAGTTATAGACGGTCAAGAAATGGTCTATAACTCGAAAAAAAATTTCTCGGGAACTCACCTAATTTGGCGCTAATATTTAGAGACGGACTTATAGACAAAATTTAAAAAAATAATGATTTTTTTTCCAATTTTTCAGGTCCGTCTATAATTCAGTCTAAAACTTAATTCTTTATAGACGGATAGAAATCTGTCTAAAAAACCTGTCTATAATTAGCTTGTTTCTAGTAATGACATCAGAGGATGAGGTCAATGAGAAGATCACAGATAGAAAGACATTAGGCAACTTAGTAATAAAGACATTAGGCAACATAGTAATAAAGACATTAGGTAACAGTTGATATTTTTACAATTTATGCACGAAGATCTATGGTTTAATTCTTGATTCAAACAGTTCTGGAACTGTCTTTAATTCTTTACCATCAATTATATGACATTGTTATCTAAGTTTTAATTCTTAACTCAATTGTTGGTTTACGTTTTCATGATGTGGTTGTTATTATTTGTAGTAAAATCACTGATCTCATTGGATGTACAAATCCCCTCTAATATGTTGTATCCAAAGTCCCTTGGCTGATGTTATGCAAATTAAATTATTAATGTATTGCATATTTACAGTTTAAACTGCAGAATGTGATCATGTTCTTTTTAACTTGATATGCATGATTCACTTTGTTTTCTTGAATGTTTGTGATTAAGGTTTGAGTACTAATACTATATATTCTTTACTAATATGATGAATCTATGAGAATGCTTTTGTCGTTTAGTGATAGGCTATGTAGTAGAAATAATAAAATAGAAAAGAATAATGGTATTTCATAGTTGATGAATATGATAAACGTTAATTACGTGTCCTTTTTAACGTTTCAAGGGTATTAAATTAAGTGGTTTCGTTAAGAGTTCAATTACAATTTTACATGGTGTTCCAATCATATTTTTTCAACTAGAGTTTGATTATTTGCAGGAGAAGATGAAGACTAGAAATGCTAGGAAAGCTAAACGTAAGGTGGATGGTGACAAAGGGTACACTGTAAATGAGACAGTGGAGGGAACATCGTCGCCGCCGACGTCTACATCCGCAGGACAAATTGATGCCAAAATAAAAAGAAGGACAAGGCTCGTCCATGTAGACCTGTAAGTATAATGTATAATATTTCAATTTGTGTATATGACTATAGTTTATGGACAAATAAGCATAGAACCATATGACTTATAGTGTATAATCGAAACATATGCATGAGAAGATTTTAAGATTAATCAATTCATTAACTTATGCATTGATTATTTTCAGGAGAAGTTGAAGACCACAAATGCAAGGAAATGTAAACGTAAGGTGGATGGTGACAAAGAGTACACTGTAGATGACACTATGGAGCGAACGGCTTCGCCGACGAGTGCTACCTCAGCAGGTGAAAGTGACGCCAAAATAAAAATGAATGACAAGAGTCGTCCATATAGACTTGTAAGTATAATGTATAATATTGCAATATGTGTATAATGACAATATACTCCTATACTAAAAAATTACATCAATCTTGTTGTGGATGAAAAATTCTGCTCGTCCTCAACTCCTATGAAGTTCCTATCATTAAATATTTACAGCACATATTGGCAAAAAAGATATGTGCCTAATGACAACTTCCCACTTGCATATATACAACTGTACACAAAAAACCTACAATATGATATAATAAATACTAGCAATGCTACATGTACAACTAGGATGGCCAACCAAAGAGCCAACTAATAAATACTATTTATATACATAATGTATACTTAATATGATATAATAAATAGTATTTATTACATAATTAATCATTTAATTTTTCTAAAAAAAATTCATTCAAATAAAAAAAAAATTCTCTTTCAAATATTCATGATATTCTATCCAAATAAAGGAATTACAGATATCAAATAAAGAAAATTGATTACAAATATCACATAAAAGAGTAATGCACATATCAAATTGAAGGTTGATACACATACATACCAAATAAAATGTATTATATTTACCAAAACAAAAGTTAATACACGTACCATATAAATGGGTAATACACATATCCCCAATGAGTGATTACACATATCGAATAAAAGATATTACACGTACTGAATAAAGAATATTACAGATACCGAATAAAGGGTATTACACATACCGAATAAAGGTTATTACACATACCAAATAAAGAGTATTACACATACCGGATAAAGAACATTACACATACGAAATAAAGTGTATTACACGTACCGAATAGAGTGTATTACACGTACCAAGTAAAAAGTATTACAATATCAAATAAAGGGTACACATACTAAATAAAAGGTATTACTAATACCAAATGAACATATTACAAGCAATTTGCACATATTGTAAAAATCATTCGGATACTTATTTTAAAACATATTACACATGCATTTCAAAACATTATAATCAAATAAACCTCCGAATTTTGATCATTGTTGCCATTGTGAACAGGTTGTGTGTTACATGCCACCATCAATAATAGCATGAAATTACACATATTATATAAATGATAATACACATATCAAAATAAGAGTTGTTACACATATTAAATAAAGGGTATTACACATACTAAATATATTGAATTACACATATCAAATGAAGGAATTTACACATATCAAATAAAAGTGAATTACACATATATACCATATTAAAATATATTATACATACCAATCAGTGAGTTACACATATTAAATTATAGATATTACATATACGAAATAGAATCAACTACACATATCAAATAAAGAGTATTACATACATATTACAAATAAAAGATATTACCCTTACGAAATTAAGCATATCACACATATACCAAATAAATATGTGTTATGTTGTGTAATCTACCGTTTTATTTTAATAATTAAAACCGGTATCACAATTAAGATCAAAACTGATTAATTATATCTAATTGATTAATGATATATTATATAATTATTAATAATTTAATATGTGTTTTGTTTTTTTGTTTGTTTGGACAAATAATAAATGGTTGGCAATCTAGTTGGCTAGATGAGTTGTACATCTAGACTTTTCCAAAACCTTAATACTATGCAACCACTCTTATTACAACATCATTAGCACTAAAGAAGTATTTTTACCCTGTGCAAACTAGACATACTGTGGGAAATAGGCATGTCTATCAAAATGAAGGACCAAGTCCTCCAATTCCCCTACTATCTATAGCAATGCTCTCCTGACTCAAAAGATTTGTGTTTGACAACTCCTGTCCACTTGAAAGAAATTATTTCGTCAATCCAACTAAATTGTTAAGCATAACAAGTAATTACAATTAACCTCCTATTAATTTTGGAGTTACATACTTGACTATAACTCTCAAGTAGTGACACAAATCCTCCTTGATTTACATTGCCTACGTCCTTGTGCAAAAATTGATCCCCTAAACTGGACACTGCAACATTTTGTTGCAAGTAAACACTTACAGTCTGTTTATTGCAAAAAATTAATAACCACAATCAACAAAATACATTACCAATCAACAAAGGGAAACAATGAGATAAAGTAATGCTCTTCTTCATAATTTACAAACTACCGTTGGTGTTTGATCTTTTGCATCATTGCAAAGATTTAAACAAATGGCAAGAATTGTCAAATTAAGTAATACATTTTTACAAGGTCAACAAAAACTTATTACGTAAACGAAACATCACTTTTTCATTACTTAATCGTCCAGAACACTCAACCTCTATGGATAACTTAATATGCAAGTTGTCTCCACCATTGTGACCAAATCCCACATCAACAGTTTCCTACAATAGCCATGGAAAGGAAGTATGTTAGCATTTATCTTTATCTTAAGTGCGGTATTAAAGAACTATAAACATAGAAATAATCATAAACGCACACCTTAACAACCTCACTTTTCCTTCTTTTTTTGCTTTTCTTTTTAAGACTTTCACTCTTCTTTTCAACCTCAGAGACAAATCTGCGTGCACGTGGCCTACCTTTACGTGGGACATGCACAAGATCATTTATCTACATCCCCTCATTCCCACCATTATCACCCAATTCAGTCACATTTTCTTTCTCATTTACAGCCGTACAAGTGTTTTCAAGCAAAGAATGCATAGACTGCAAATTGGTTCTAAATTCATCAAGAAGAAAAAGTAGACGGTTACTCGCATTGTCTGAATCTGCAACTTCTTCTGCAAGGAGGTAGTATGTATTGCACAACTTTTCACACCTCTCCACTCTAGGTTGCAAAGCAACCACATCATAACTACTACTGATGTAAGAATGTTTTCGTTTAATCTTTTTGCTCCATCGATCCAATATATACTTACAGGGCAATTCCTTCACCCTTTCAAGATAGAGAACACAGAGTGAATGCCTACAAACTATGCCTCTAAACTCAAACAACAAGCATTGTCAACTTATGTCATGGGTCTCATGATTAAACTCAACCTTATACTCAACTTCTTGTGTTCGCTCCCCCTATACTACTTCCTCCCTCACATTGTACCATGCTAAACACCCCACCACCTCTTTGAGGGTAGCTCCACAATTCATTTTCCCCCTAAATTTAGTTTGCACTTCAATAAATTTTGCATATGTATATTCTTTTTGGAATTGTTTCTCAATATCAGAGTTCGAGCCGCAAGGTATGGTAGTGCTCATCGACTTAAAATCTGCCTCAAATTCTTCTTCTGCTTTGGAACGCAAGGCATTGTCATACTGCTTTACAAATTGTTGCAGGCTTGTTTTGGAGTTCAAACCCAAGATGGTTAAAACCCCAAGTTGGTTAAAACCCGAGCTGGTTATCATATTAAAACCCAAGTTGGTTAAAATCCCGAGTTGGTTAAAACCCGAGCTGGTTATCATATTAAAAACCCTGAGTTGGTTATTACATTAAAAACCCCGAGATAGTTAAATCAAAACCTAGCTTCGTGAAAAAATACAAGGTAAACGTGGAAACAACTTATATTAAACAAACTCGGAGCCCGAGCAAAACAAGCCGGCACGAACCCCAGAAGGGAACCCGGAAAATGTACAATGTATATAAAACCGGCACGAACCCAAAAGGGAACCCAGGAAAGAAGAAATATACAACGTACAAGAGTATAGAATGTATTCGCTACAAAATACTAAGTCTATTACAAAATAAGTAATCAGACATTCTTGTCAACAGGGACCTCGGATGACGGCGCATCAAGGAGGAAGGAGTCGACATCGGTGGCGGAAGCAGGTTGAGCATCCTCGGGAAGGTTAGGGTCATTCACCACCAACTTCCCGTCCGCGATCTCCGTGAACATCCCCACCTAGCTGAGGTCAAGCTCGGGGGCAATAACTCTGACCTGATCCTTGATAAAAGCTGCTACGGCTTGAGCCGAGTCAGCCAAGGCATCCTGCATCTCCACCATTGCATTCTCCAATTTGGAGAGTGTTTGAGTGGAGGAAAGACGAAGGTCATTGAGCTCGCCCAGCAGCTCCTCCGACTTTTTCTTCTCTGCAGCCGCCTCCTCCTAGAAGAACGTTGACTCCTCCCTCGCGACCTTCAGTTCCTTCTTGGCAGAAGCTAGCTCCTCCTCCATCTCCTTGGCCCGAGCACGAAGGGCCTCCATTTCTTCTCGGGAGCCTTGGCCCAGTAGGCCCAAGGGCTCTACGTGACGAAGCACGACCACTGTCTTGAGCAAAGTCCTTTCCCCCCATTGGAGGAAACCTCGGAGATCATCCGAACCCGAGAGCTCGGCCACAGTTGCCGGGTTGTAAAGCTCTCGGTCGATCATCTCCGGGAAGTTGTAATATCGGCGGAAGGGGGAAAGGGCGGTGGAGTCATTTTTCTTCTTCTTCCGCACCTCGGATTGGATGGCGATGTTGGGGTCAGGACCGTCATCCCACACCAGAGCTTTGGGCTTAAGGTCGGAAGGAAGAGTGGGGGCAGGAGTGGCAACCACCACGGGTTTCAAGGACGGGTTGGCCGAGGTGTCACCCGAAGTCCCGGCCTGGGCCTTCCTACGCTTCTGAGCCAAACAGGCAGCCCGGATTGAGTCGAAGTTCGCGGCGCCCATCATAGTACCTACATATAAAAAGGGAAAATGCTAAGTATGAACGGCATAAAATTGCAAAGGAATGTCAAGAAGCAAAATGGACGGAAGGGAGATTACCGAGTTCCTGCTCAAGCTCGGAGTCAGTACCCCGGACCAGCTTCTTTAAGACCAAATTCTTTGCTCGACAATGATTGGTAAAGGGATTAGCCAAGGCAAGCTCGGCGTCCGTCAGATCCTCATCCTCTAAACTCAAGGGGAGGACATCTCGGCGCCAGTACAAATGGAACCGACGTTTGCCTTCAGCATTATACCAAAAAGGTGATGTGCCTTCCGCCGGGAGAACCCGGAAGTACACCTCCTTGAAGTTATGCACGGAGTCTTAAAAAAGGGTGAAAACCTTCCGACCTGAATGAGCTCGGAAAGAGATCCACCCCTTAGACCCGTGAGGATGTGTGAGGGTGAAAAGGTAAAAGAAGGTCCTCAGGAAGGGAGGAATCTCGAGGAACTCACAAACCTTCTCATACCCCCTCACCATGGCCCATGAGTTCGGATGAAGTTGACTCGGAGCAACCCCAACGATCCGTAGAATCTTCACCTCGAGGTCGGTAAACGGGATCTTAATCCCGATCCTAGTAAGCAGGAGGTCGTAAAAATAAAAGAAGTCCTCGGGCTCATCACCCCGATCAAAAGGGACTCTTTCATCCTCCGAAGGGGCCTCTATAAGGTATTGGCCATGAGCACCTTCGAGAAAGAACTCTTCCCGGGATTGGACGGCAGCGGCGTACGTCTCATCCACGACAGAAGCGATGCCCAAAGCTTCCTCCCCGGCCCATTCATAAGAGTCATCGAGAAGGAGGGGACGTCGGAGCTCGGGTTTCGGTCGTTTGCCCATCACCTACAAGGGAAACCGTTTAAACAGTTTAGCAACTGTCCTCAGAGATCAGGGTTTGACGTTTAAGATGGTTTCCCACAAAAGGAAAAAGGGCAAGAAGAACGGACCCACTAGGGGTGCCGAGCTCCGACATCACCATTTCGAAGTAAACAAAAAGCTAAAAATGCTACGGAGTTAAAGTCTTTCCTAAAAATGGATCAAGGTTCTCCTAGAAGTACTGAAATACCTAAAGCGGAACCCAGAGAAGGGTGCCCGAGGTACCTAAGTCCGACGTCTAAAAACCCTCGAGGGATAAAAAACGCGGGCAAAGACAGAAATGGAAAAGACATGAAGGAAGCATCCATGGCGGACGCGACCTCATGGGCCTAACCCAGAACACAAGCCAGAGGCGAGGAAGGGTCACTATGGACCTAGCCGAAGCGACGCCATAGCAAGGATAACTAAAAAGCTAGTAAAAACTCCAAAAATCCGAGAAAAGGAAATGCGAAAAACTTAGAGGATATGGAGGTTACTTACTTAGCTCAAAGAAGAGGAAACGCCCAATGGCTGCAACGACGACGTCGGAAGGAGCAACGCTGACCGGAATTCGCCGGAGGAAGCTTTTCTGTGAAGAGGGAAGAAAAATTGCAGAAGGGAGACCGAGAGAGTTGAGAGCGAGAGTTCGAAAATGAAGAAAATGGAGGAACAATGCCCAGCGCGCGATTTATAGCGCCAAAGGGCAGGGGCATCTTCGTCATTTCATATGATAAATGCAGGGGCAATTCCGGAAATCTAAAAACCATCTCGGAAACGTTTCGTCTTCGATCGATACGTGTCATGCATCGAGCGGCACGATGCGACGTGAAGAGACGTGTGTCAGAGGTAGGTGGGCATGAATTGCAAAGCACCCCGAGGCATTTCAACTCGAACCTCGACCCTTGCCCGAGCACCGAGTTGGGGGCAATGTTCACACCCCGGATTGCGGCCTAATTCGGTGGCCCAATTCGGAACCCCAACTACAGCCCAAACAAAGAACGACCCAACTCAAGCAAACAAGGGACCTATCTGGAGCCCAAGGTCGGACCTCGGGTACGCCCCAAGAGGGGGCCCAATCCAGACCAAGGCCCAATAAGGGATGGGTAACCCAATGCAAATGGGTCGCAAACGGATCCGGGTACGGACTCACCGACCCGACCCGACCTAAGGGACCTGAAGCCAAACCGGGGTCCGGGTACGATGACCCGGCCCGGCCCGGGGAAGAGATATGCGTGATCCCCCGAAAAGGGCGGACGCCTATCCACAAAGCGGATGATGACGCCGAGTAATCCGCGCTGCAATGGCACTACGCGGATCAACCCAGTATGCCGCAGAAAGCGGGATAGAGGTGTCACTCTCATGAACCAGGTACGCTCTCAGTTGAGTTCCCAAGCCTTGAGCTCTTACTGACTTAAGCTTCGGAGTCCTTTCAGGGAAACCCCCCCCCCCCCCCCCCGCGCCTTGGAGAGGAGTTGTGCGAGGAGTTGAAAGATCGGCGACAGTTCTTACCGGAGCAAAGGTACGGAACATAAACACATATGCATATTTATATATATATATACAAATATTACACACCTATAAATATACACTAACACAAAAATATATTTATATATACATGTACATGCTTATAATAATATATATGAGTATATGATGGTGAGCGTCGCAACTCCCACAAATTTATTATTTTTAAAACCAAGTTCCCCTAATATAGTTTAGTAGAAACCAGGGTCGTCTCTCACAATGAATGGCTAAGAGAGCAATATGCAAGACTAGTTGTATGAGGGTTGTCACAAATTGGGGTTTTTTTGTATGCAGGAATGTAAAATTGACTTAATAAAATAGAATGCTAAACAGTGGTTTATGAGGTAGAACGTTCATTGCGGAATTCATCATTGGCTACCAAAGAATGCATGAGTTGATTAATTACGCCATAGTTAGATCTAACCCTATTGTTGTGATTCTAATGACTGATTTGCCTAGAACAAGATTAATCAGTGAGATCTCACCTTTAGTTTCGTTTTCAACAATCTTTTAAGCCAATCACATTAATCTAGTTAAAAAGACTAATCAGCCAATTAACTAATCATATGCCAAATTCCAATATGTCATGCATTAATTGATCAACCAACACATGAACATGCCAAATGCATTAACCTGACTCAATCGAGTAAGCCAAGACATAGGTAAACGCACAATTTAAGATCTCAAATTATATGTTAGGATTGACAGTGAAAACAAATGCAATATGAAGCGCAAAGCCTCAATTTACCCCAATGATGTTTACACCCTCCTAAACCACCAAAGGACTTAGTTACTCATGGAGGAATAAGGGCAGAAACATAAATTGATTTGAAATAAATATGAAAGAGAGAAAACAATTTGACTTGAACAATAAAGAGAAAGGGTAAAGAAAATAAGGATTGATGGAAAATAAAATGCAATTGAGGAAATTGATGAAGAACGAATAACTGAATTAATTATGAAAGTAACTTACAATGAGTCAAAGATGGAAAACAAAAATAAAAAAAAACCCAAAAGACTTAACGAATAACGTTGAAAGAGAACAATGGAGAAAGTTAGAGAACAACTAGGAAAAAGATGGAATCCTAATGAGAGAAAAACTCTAACTAAAAAGGAAAAACAAAAGTCTAGGGTTTGAAAAGTGATAAGATATGAAGAGGTGTGTAGAAGTGTAGAGGTGTGTTTTCTGGATGCATAAGCACTGCTTTATATAGAGGAAGCAACCTCAGAACTCTATCAATTAGGCCCCAACGCGGTTTTGAAGATTGGTCCCTGCTGTAACAGAATTGCAGGCACGCTATGGCGCTGGTACCGCGCTGGGGCGCCAGTGATGTGCACAAAGTAGAAGCTGATGGTGCTCGGGCGCCAGGGCTCCTTGAGGGTGCTGAGGCGCTCGATCCCGGCCTGGACTCCACTGCTACGCTTCTTACTCAGTTCCTGATGTCCATTGCTCCAATTATTCCTATGACTTGCACCACAAACATCAAATACCAAAGATCAAGTGCAAAGGTCATCCTTGAATTGCAAAAACATCATAAAACTTATTCATTTAGCCTTTATTTTCATTATGTCCCAGATAAATCCAAATTGTATTAAATACAATAAAAGACTAAAATTAGAGTAAAGAAATGCATAAAATTACTCAAATTAAGGGCATAAAATATTGGCAAAAACCACGTTATCAAATATCCCCACACTTGAACAATTGCATGTCCTCATGCAAGAAACAATGATTCCAAGTACTTCTCAAAATAAAGCAATGACAATTACATCCCAACACATATATCTTAAAAGAAAAACAAAACACTACAGATGATGGAAAGTTAATCAAAACAGCACACCTTGATCAAAATTACACAAAACACACAATCATATTACAAGTTGACATTCAAAAGAAAATCATGGGTTAAGAGAATCAATTCATGTTATGCAGAGCTGGTTGATTGGCCCTCACCAGTGTGTTTATCTTTCAATCACTCAGTGTTTTGGCTAAGCACTCAAATGATAAAAACACACAAAACTTGCATTCCATAAATTTACTATACTCCTAACATTGCAATTCCACAAACATGGTGCATCAAGAGGTCTTTACAGGGTTGTAATGGGGCTTGGGACAAGTATGACATATATGGGAAGTGGACTAGTTCCAAGAAACTAAGAATTCATGGTTCGAACGATCCTAGATGATTTCCAAAAATAGAGAAAGAAATGAAGAGAGAGAGATGAAGAGGAAAGAAAACACCCAAAACCAATAAACCAATACAATTCTCAACGAAATAATTCCCAAGATGATTCCCAAGTAATTCCAAAATGATTCCCAGAAACCCAACAACCTTTATTTGCAAACAATGAACATTTTTTTGTTGAATTTTTCTGAAATTTTCATTTTTTTCGTTTTTTTTAATTGATTTCTCATTCCAATTCTTTTGACAATTTGAAATGAGAAAAGAGAAGAAAAGAAAAGAGCAATTGACCAGTTATGTACAAAAGCACTACCCTTTACAGTTTATTCCCATTCCAATATACAATTCAAACCCAATTTTTCCACACTTAAGACTTTGCCCAATGTTCAAACCATGTCCTTCTAGTTTCTCAGAGGGAATTTTCATTGTTTTTCACTTTTGGCTTGTAATGAGCTATGTAAAGAATAAAGGGATAAAAGGCTCAAATTGGCTACAAACAAAGGGAAATGTGTATCTAATGGCTATTTGGCTAAGTGGCTCACAAATGTAAAACAAAATTATGCCTCAATCACACGCAACATGTATAAATTGCAAAACAAGAATCAAGCAAATTCAGGAATAACAAATACAAGTGTGTGTGTGTGTGCTCACATGAAGAAAGTGATCAATAGATGCATTTAATCACAATAAGGCTCAATTCTCACAGGTAATCCAAACAACTAGTCAGAGATAACAAAAACAATTCAAACTCATATGAGAATAATATGCCAACAATTTCAGAATTAAAATCACAGGGTAAAAGCAAATTCAAACCAAAGGGTGCTATAAAGACAACTAGCCAATCATCTACCTAAAAACACATAAAAACAAAGAAAAACAAAGGAAAAAGAAAAAGTTAGGCAAGAAAATATCTACAAAAGCAATTTCTACGCCCTCCCCACACTTGAATGAGACACTGTCCCCAGTGTCAACAATTAAAAGAACAAAGAGAAGGGTATAGAAAAGGATCTGCAGAGGACTCAATCGTCCTCAGAATCGTCATCATCCTCGTTATCCTCCTCCTCATCATCATCCTCTTCCTCATCATTTTTTTTACTGCTATGAAAACAAATTCAGAAAACAGAAACAAAACAGCAAATTAAAGAAAAGAAATTGAAGATTATGCAGCATCTCAGCAGACAGGCTTCAGCCATTTTTCTGCAGCAGGACGGCGCTAGGGTGCGGTGACCCTTAATTTACCCTATGAAGCACAACACCCTGTAACGCCCATGACCCAGCCACCCCAGGTTTATAGTAATTCTGATCATGAGTCTGAACTTTATGATGGGTGACTAGACCCATATACTATGATGGCATTTGATGATGAGAATTATATATATATATATATATATATATATATATATATATATATATATATCTGTGTGTGTGTGTGTGTGTGAGGTGCGCCCAATGATGTGAATTGAGTCATGGGCGTATTGCTATTGTCTTAAAAATATGAATTTTGATGAGGTGGCCATTGATATATGACAATGATGAAACTGATTTGAGGAATTAAATTGATGATTCATATGTGGGACTTGTGATGAGATGATAATTGACGAGTTTATGTGATGATCATGGATTTAATTGGTGTTGACGATGGTGTTTTGTTGATGAGGTTGTGTTAAATGTGTTAGTTGATTATGTGAGATTAAGTTTCTGGTGTGTGTTATGTGTGCTGATCCATTGGTAATTGACATTTGTGATAATTTGGGGTTGCATTGATGAAATGAAAGCTCAAGGGAGAATGCAAAGTGCAGAACTCGCACTCTGCTGCAGCAGGCCACCGCCCAAGCGCCCTTACCACCACCCAGGCGGTTGTGACCGCCCCAGCTGTGGGCACAACCGCCCAGGCGGCCTGCTCGCTCTCAAATTGGACAGCATTGCCCCCTATGGTCCTGTTTTCTCATTAAAATGCTTCTTTGTGAAAACGTAATGAACTTTAAGAAATCGAATTATGAGGCACATGCTTAGAATTATATACTAGAAGTATATATGTGTACTAATTATGCATATAATTTTATTTACATATATGATTTTATTTATATATATGTATATATGTATATGGGTGCATATATATATGTATGTAGAATAAATACACATATATTAGTGACATGAGGTTGGATGGTATATGTATATATGTATATGCATTATGTGTTTGTGAATAATGATCTAGGTTGCTTGCGGAGCAAGGCAAACCTAGTAATATCATTACCATGAGCTGTCGAACCCTCGGGATAGGTCGTGATCGTTATAAAATTTCGATGAGACCAAAATAATTATTTTGAATTCAAATTGGTGTTCGAAAAACTTATTTGGAGCAATATCGCTAATATCGAAAGTTTAAAGAATCCTAAGATAGCACTATTAATTATTTTCCCACAATAGGTATATATATATATATATAGTAATGTTTTAATAAATTAGAAATGTGGGAAAATAATGATAGAGTGATTATTTGTTCTAATAAATTACGAGTCTCATAGAGTTGCAAAATTTTTAATAACGATCAGGCGCCATTTATATATTTAAGTTTTAATATTTTTGAGAGCCCGGTGAGCACCGGAGCAATCGGGCAAGAGTTGCGTTTGATCCGAAACGCATCCAAACGAACTTCTAATTCCGAAAGTTAATTGGATTTTTGTTCCACATAATTTTTCCCCACTCAAATACAATTTTTCACATACTCATACACACGCTTAAACACTACACATTGTTGAATTTAATCAAAAACACCCCACCCCACCTCTACATGTATGCGGACATACATTAGCACACACAACACAAATAAGCTTTTTATTATTCAACCTTCTAAGAAACTTAACTCATATTCCCCCCCTTCAATTAAACATTTCACTCAGAGGCATTGAGCAACCTCTTATCCCCTTCCTCAAACCCTCTTGCTGCCTAGAGAAGAAGAGAGAAGAGCACCCTTTCATCCCACCTTCATCAACATCAACTTCACACATCCTTCAAACTCAAACACATACACCACAACACAACACTTCAGAGCTTCTCCTTCCTCCTCCACAGTTTCTGTTCTGGCCAACCACTCCAAGGGAGAAGAAGCTCCTCCAACCACCATCAACAACACCATCCACATCCATCTCTTCCAAGAACCAAGTGAGTACACCTTATATCTCCATTTGATTGTGTTTCCTCCTCCATGCAAGAACCTTTAGGATTTGGAAATTTGTTGTGATGCATGATAAATTCGAATTCATTATTGCATGTGGCTGTAAGAGGCTGAGCTTCATTGTGAGCTTCCATGGTGGTGGTTTTATTTGTTGTTGTATGATGAAAAAAATTATGAGGTTTGATGAGGATGTGTGAATGATAGGTATGAGTTAAGTTTCTGATGTGTTTTGAAAGTGTGCATTCATTAGTTTTATGCATTTTGATCTTTGGAAACGAATTGGTGAGCAAAGAAGCAAAAATCGGGAAAACAGAGTGCAGAATTCGCATTCTGCTGTGATGAGACTGCTCAGGTGGTCATCACCACCGCCCAGGCGGTCGTGACCGCCCCAGCAGTGCACCAATCGCCCAGGCGGTCTGCCTGCAGTAAGGTTTTCGCAGCTTTGCATTTTATGGCCCTGTTATCTCCAAAATTGAATTTCCTCTTATATAAAATGTGTTGTGCGTTGAGAAATGTTTTAGGAGACTTTCAAAACCCTCTTGATCATCTTAGGATGATATTTTGATGAATTGTTGTAAATGAAAAATGGTTTTCATATGATGATTCTATGTAAGTTTGCGAAAAAGTACGACAATGGGATTTCAAGAGAAAAATTTCAGCATCTATGCATGTACGATCATGTAGGGATATTGTGTGGCGTTATGTAACCTATATGGGGCAGTGTACTAAGGATAAGCCATGTGCATACATATATATTTTTAACAAGAGAGATGCAAAGTTGCAATATGAAGTATGTGAGTAAATGCATATTATGTAATCAATATGTATGTGGCATGATGTTGCATTGTGAGTCTTGATAGAATCGAAGTAAATGCATATTATGTAATCAATATGTATGTGGCCTGATGTTGCATTGTGAGTCTTGATAGAATCATATGGTTAAATTGTGAATTTCTGAGATATATGATAAATGACCACTAGAATGTGATAATGAGACGTTGAAATTGTGCATCTCGTGAAATGTATATTTGTGGGCTACAATGTAAATTGATGATAATAATCAAGCTATGTAATATGAATTGGTGTTGTTGATTAGTTGCACAAAAATGAATTTTCTTGACTGAGACATGCTTGCGTAATGAGTTAACATAAGAGCTGCCATATATGAGTTAATATAAGTGCTGCCATATATGAAGTGTGTCGAAAATAACATGATGTGACTGATGAGATGTGTTAGTGGCGCTATGAAAAGATTAAGTTACAGTGTGTGCATGTATTGAAGTGTTAAACTGTGAAGTTATGCATCATTTGACATCCAAAGGCAAGCATTGAGCTTTTGTTAGGAGGTCTAGTACACGGAAATGTATAAGCATGAGTAAATGATAAATTTTCCTACGAAACCAAATTTGGGCAGCATATTGAGGCCTGTGACATCCCCATGGTGATAATGAAGAAAGGTTATGTTGTGTTATGATTTTGTGAAGTAAATGCAAACTATGTGGTTAATGTCTATGCATTGATGTGACATGATTTTGTAATTAAGCTGAATTAAGGAAGGTGAATATTAGGATGTTGGTGTAAAGTTTTATGAGCTTTGATATACTAATGTGAAGAAGCCTTGCGCTTGAATTTTTTTAAATGATGATGATGCCCATTGATATAATGTGATGGAAACATGTTATAAGGTTTCTTTCTATACGATGCATGACATGATAGCAAGAATAAAATCATAAACCTTTGAGATAAAGTTGTGAATGTTGTGATGTGAAGTGTTATTGATGATTAATTGTGAAATATGTGGAATGTTTGTGCTATAAGGTTGTTAAGGTCGTGATATGCATCTAAGTTGATGATTAAATGATATGAAAAGATGAAATACGTTGAACAAATGTGTTATATGATTTGAAACGATATGGTTAAAGTATATTACGATAATATGTGAAGTGCATCCCTTTGATTGAAATCAAAGTGGTTTAGCACATATTCATGAAAAGATATGTTAATGTTAGGGATGAATGATGATAGAAGTGCTGTGATGTTTAGGAAGAATATAGGACATCTAGGAGGTGAGTGTATTCGGATGTACCTCAGAGAGGACATTTAGGAGGTGGGTGTATTCGGATGTACCTCAGAGAGGACATTGTCACGACCCAACTCGGATCGTGACCGGCACATGGGACACCGAGTCCCATGTCAGCCTTAACCTGTAAACCACACGACAATCCAGCTAAACAACAACAACCACAACTACAATAACATACACACATACATAAGATCCATACATATAGTCCGGTCATAACATGCAGATTAATCCATGAACCATCATACACAATCCCTACATCTAAATATATATGTCATACATGTCCTCATACATATCCATAATAAAGCCTAACAACATCAACACAATAACAACAAGTCTTACATAGACTTATACAACGTTCATCCTCTACCCTAGTCCAAGGAATCCTGTCTGTAACATAAGGAGCATACACTAGATATGAAATACATAATGCCTCTAACACATGAGGCTCACCAAATCTAAGAACCCGGAGGAACGGATGAACTTGTCCCTTGATCTGCACCTTGATCTGAAAACATATTGTATGAATGAGTGAGTCATACGCTCCAGTGAATAAACAGGTTATAAGCAGTGTATGTAGCATACAACAGTACATGGCAGTTACAACACAAACCAATAATATATATATATATATCAATTTCATCGTTCTTATACAGTCTCTTTATCTTGATAGCTTTTAACCTATGAACACCTGGAGCATGGCCCCGACTCATGTTCATAGGTAGTATGGATGTCCCGCGAGCTATGCCCCTCATCAGACACCATACTGGGAAACCAAGCGAGCTATGCCCCTCATCAGGTTTCCCATTTACGACCCCGCGAGCTATGCCCCTCCTCAGGTCGTTTTACCATCTCTTAATTCATTCAATTTTTATCTTATTTAGCGATGTTAGTGGCACATATCATTCATAATCACAGCCTCAATAATTCATCATCATCATCACAACATTTCAGTATTGGGTTTAGGGTAGTGGTGAACGGATGGATTTGAATACAAAACTTAAAAGTATAAGGATTTTGAGTTAAAGTCTTAAAAATAGAGTTTTTGTGCTGATGTAATCGATTACAGGCCTCTGTAATCGATTACCAGCTTCAAATTTCGTTCTGAAGAAAATTTTTGCGAAAATAGGTAGTCTGTAATCGATTACAAACCCGTGGTAATCGATTACAGATTCTTGGCAATCGATTACAGTAATCGATTACCAAATCGCTGTAATCGATTACAGCCTGGGTCAGAGACAAAATTCTGCAGAAAACTTCGCGAAAATCATCTCCAAATCCACATTTTCACCACAACCCATCCAAATCAAACACAACCAACATGTAATATCAATCATATATCAACCAATCTCAGTCCCTATCCACTATCATAACAAGAAATTTATAGATTCAATCAAAATCATACATAAACCACAAATAACCCATTACTCACAAATTACTCCAACGAGCTCCAAGACACCACCCGGAGCTAGGATGAGGTACCCGGAGCTTCCCTAGTTGGTTGAGACCCTAGAGAACACATCACAAACCTCAATCTCACAACAAAATCAAAAACCCCAATCTTAAGCCCTAAAACCCCAAATCCGAAAATTAGAGAGAAAATACACCAAGAGAGAAAAAGAAATACACTACACTTACCCACAATATGCTAGATGAGCTATGCTAACTTGAATCTTGAAGATTGATGGAGATTGGGTGAGGGATTTGAGAGATTTGAGAGGGAGGAAGAAGAAGAAAGAAAAGGAATGAGAGGGGGGAGAGAGATACGGGAGAAGAGTGAGGGAAAGAGAAAGAAAAGAAAAGAAAAGAAGAAAAAGGGTGGGGAGGTGGGGCCCACGTGGTCCTATCTTCCCGGGTGTACCGTGATCTCTTACTCAAACAAACTCAGACTACCCAAGGTATTACAGACATCTAGGAGGTGGGTGTATTCGGATATACCTCAGAAAGGACATCTAGGAGATGGGTGTATTCGGATGTACCTCTGAAATGATTGGATATCCAGGAGGGTGGGTGTAATTCGGATATGCCAAGTTCCGGATCGTTTTACGTGTATGCTAAATTGTTTGAGCTTATAATATTGTATGCTCTATTGACTGTGTGACTGAATTCTATTATGTGATTATGAAATATTAGACAAGTATTGAGCTAGTTGCTGAGTTTTGGCCTGTGGAGTGTTTGGATATAGGGCTGACACACTTGAAGTATGATATTGAGAACTTTTAATGGTTTCATTGTTGCGATTTTGCTTGCTCCATTGCATTGGCATGATATAGGAATGTGTTTGATTATGTTGTGATATCCGGGAGAGTGAGTTTCATATATATATAGGTATTGTGAGGGACCTACGAGAATATAGTACAAACCTTTAGGTTCCCTTAGAAATGGGCCAATAAGATGTTTGTTCCAGTCAAAGTAAGGACTTGACATAATTGAGAAAATGAGATGCTGCTTTACTCGAGTAATACTTTGACTGGCTGGAATCGATGTAATCGAGCGCGTAGGCCCACGTGCTCAGTGTGACTCACTAAGACAACTTTGTCTTACGCTCTCCCTTTGATTTATCGATTCCAGATGAAGCAGCCACCGTCGCCCCCTTCACATCATGAGGCGGTCGGCTATGTCTGGTTCAGCTACACGCCGGCAACTGGCACAGTGACCGTAGCATCCACCACACCCGGGGTACATCGTTTCTCTGTCCCAGAGCTGATTGTGAGGTACCCCGCTCCCGCTCAAGACCATCTTCCCGTGCCACCACCAGCCCCGGAGTCCGATGAGTCGGATCCGGAAGAAGAGGACACAAAAGATGATTAGATGGTTCCTGCCGCCGCCGTAGTGCTGACGGACGAGGACTCAGAGGTGATAGAATCAGATCAGGAGGTGAATCATGTTCCCGGACACCAGGAGCAGCATCTTCCCCCGAACGATCCGTTGTAGACGGCTGATAACGCGGTTTTTGCCAATATTTTATGCCCTTAACTTGAGTGATTATATGCAATTCTTTACTCTATTCTTAGCCTTTTATTGTGTTTATTACAATTTGGATTTATTTGGAGATTAATGAAAATAAAGGCTAATTGAATATGTTTTATAGTGTTTTTGCAATTCAAGGATGACCTTTGCACTTGATCTTTGGTATTTGGTGTTTGTGGTGCAGGTCATAGGAATAATTGGAGCAATGGACATCAGAAACAGAGTAAGGAAGCGAAACAGTTGATTTCTGCCCAGGATCGGGCGCTCTGGCCCCCTACGGGCGCCCTAGCACGCATGGGCGCTCTGGCCCCCTATGGGCGCCCTAGCACGCATGGGCGCTCTGGCCCCCTACGGGCGCTCTAGCACGCGTAGCAGCATTTTGACAGCAAGGACCAATCTGCAAAACCGAGTTGGGGACCCAATTGTTAGGGTTTTGAGGCTGCTTCCTCTATATAAAGCAGTGCTAATGCATCCAGAAAACACACCTCTCAACACCACCACTTTTACATCTTTTCTTTTCCTAGTTTACTTACTTTCAACCCTAGGCTTTAGTTAGAGTTATTTTCTTCCATTAGGATTCCCGTTTTTTCCTAGTTTAGCTCTAGCTCCTTCATTTGTATTCTCAACGTTATTCGTCTAGCCCTTTGGGTTTTGTAAGTTACTCTTTCTAATTAATTCAGTTATTCGTTTTTCCATCTTTCCAATTAGCATTTAATCTCTTTGCTTACTCTTTATTGTTCAAGTTATTTATTTTCTTCATTCCATCTTGTCTTTAATTCCAATTTATTTTCTGCCCTTTTATTTCCTCCATGAGTAACTAATATAATGACTCGAGGGATCCCTGAGGGCGCTGGGGCGCTCGATCCCGGCCTGAACTCCACTGCCCCGCTTCTTACTCAGTTCCTGATGTCCATTGCTCCAATTATTCATATGACCTGCACCACAAACATCAAATACCAAAGATCAAGTGCAAAGGTCATCCTTGAATTGCAAAAACACCATAAAACTTATTCATTTAGCCTTTATTTTCATCAAGTCCCAGATAAATCCAAATTGTATTAAATACAATAAAAGGCTAAAATTAGAGTAAAAAAATGCATACAATTACTCAAATTAAGGGCATAAAATATTGGCAAAAACCACGTACGTACTTGCATTAATCATCATTTCTAACTTCTCTTTGCTTATAATGTTGTGTCAAACTAATAGTTCCTAAAAGAATAAAAATATCAAAATTAACATTTCATATTTAAGAACTAAATTAAAGTCACAAAATAGATACATTCATGCAAGAAATATTTTAGTGAATCAAAAAGAGAAGTCAATTGTAAAATTAATTATTAAATACACAAAAATTAGAGATATTTAAAATAAAATATGATAAATATAAGGAATAAAAATACACAAAAATTCATATTTATCGGTGGCTAAAATATTAAGGGTGTGATTGGTTTACATGTTTTCTATTTTCATTTTCTAAAAATTTGAAAACATATTTTGAAAATATGATTGGTTATGTTTTGTAGAAAATGTTTTCAGAAAATATTTTCTAAATATAACCAATTTTAGAAAACAGCATTTTCTTGTTTTCTTGTTTTCTCTAGAGATTGAGATAGAAAAGGGAAAATATTTTCTTTAAAAACACGGTGGCATACTTGTAAATAACTGGAACTTTGTTTTAAAAATTGATGAAAAAGTGATCTCTCTCTCGTAAGTTACCCACTCTCCCACTCCCACACAACTTTTTCTCTCTCTTGCAATGACCACTCTCC
Source organism: Aeschynomene evenia (assembly GCA_013621005.1). NCBI lineage: Eukaryota > Viridiplantae > Streptophyta > Magnoliopsida > Fabales > Fabaceae > Aeschynomene > Aeschynomene evenia. The sequence continues at coordinate 7,700,746 of CM024272.1, forward strand.
TTCTCCCAAAGTGCTCTCTCTCTCTTAAGGTATCACTCTCCACTCTCTTTCTCTCATGTACTGAGCATTTTTCTATGTTTTCTTAATTTGAAAACAAAATTTATTTTCACAAACCAAATATATTTTCTAAAAGTTAAAAAATTGAAAATGAAAATTATTCAGAAAATAAAAACATAAAATGAAAATAGAAAATGTTTTCACAAACCAATCAGCACCTAAGTACACAAATCAGAACTTCCACCTTGAATACTATTTTACTGCATTAGGTTCTTCATTTGCCATATAGAAAATAACTTTCCAAGTACTCCCTATTTTAATTATCTGTATATTTTTAAACGTGTATGAATTGAGAAAATGCAAGGTTTAAATAATTATAATTTTAGAGCCATTTATATATATTTTATAATATTATTTTTAGTATTAGTTATTTTTTAATTAAATTAGTTTGTTTCTTGTTTTCATCAATAAAGGATATAATTGGTAAAATTTTGTAAATATTGTCTAGATAAATGAAAAGGAAAACTTTAAAAGTAAACAAATTAATAAATTAATTAAAAAAGTAGGCGTATTAATTATTTTTAATTTAATTATTTTATTTCTTCTTTCTTTTTCATTAATAAAGGATATAATTCATAAAAAATTAAGAATATTGCCTAGATAAATGAAAAGTAAATAATTCATTAACAAAAGTAAGCAATTAATTAAAAATAGCTAAACAGGTAGCAATAGGGTGGGATTAATCTTAAAAATTCCAGTATTCTATTTGTCTTTTCCTCATTCTGAGTTGAAAAAAGAAAACAAGTGTATGTGAATTGTGATTGATTAGCATCTTCCTGAGATAGAAACAAGTAACCAAAGCAATAAATATTTGAAACAAATTAAAGGGAATATAATAATAAAATAAAGAGTTTAATTATTATCCAATGCAAATTAGTTTTACATTAAAGTCCAATAATGTGTGTGTTGTTGTATAAGTAAAAGGTTTAATTATGCTAGAGATCATTATAGTTTCATCAAATTTTTAATTAGATCCATATACTCCAAAAGTATATAATTGGATCCCTATACTTTCAAATAGTTTTTAGTCGGATCCTTAATACTATTTTTCATAAAAAAAAATATTATTTAACCACATTTTAGAAAGTGGTTAAAGATAAAAGATAAAAGAAAAATATCACTACATTTTAATTATATGATATTTATTTTTAAATTTTATAATTTTATTTTGTTTCATAATACTTTTATTTAATTTTTTGTCGTATTTATTTTTATTTTATTAAGTTTTTATTTATACACTATGACAAATAATTTAAAATAAAAAAAAATTATAAATAAAATAATTATAAGTAAAATTTAAATTAAATATAATATAAAATTAAAGGAAAAAGAAAATAAATGGAAAATAAAAATTACTTAAAATAAATATTATAAAATAAAAAGAAAATTAATAAGAATTTAAAAGATAGATAATTTTAACATATTTTATATTATATTAATTCCATTCTAATTTTTATTCTAATAATTTATATATTTTTATTTTTTTATTTATATCAATTTACTTTTCATAATATATATATAAAAATTTAATCAACATAAAAATAAATATAACAATAAATTAATTAAATAAAAATATAATATAATAAAAAAAATTACAAAAAATGCAAAAATAAAAGATAAATAAAACATAATAAAAAATAATATTTTTATTTTTTTCTTTTGTTTTTATTAACACCATTTTTAAAATATGGTTAAATTAAGTTTTTTAACAAAAAATAGTGTTAGAGATCCAATTAAAAATAACTGTAGGGACCCAATTATAATTTTTTTAAGAATAGTGATCTAATTGAAAATTAGACGAAACTATAGGGATCTCTGGAGTAATTAAATATATGAAAAAAAGATTTAACTTTCACAACCATTATCCTAAAAAATAACCACTTTTTGTTGATGTGAATTGCACGTCGATGTAAAATTATTATTTTACAAAATTAAAACTCTAAAATAAAAAGAGTAAACATCCAAACTGGTCATTACAATTGAAAATATCCTAATAAGTTCCTGACAATGCAACAGTCGGACACTATATAAGGTACATAGATAGAAAAAGTTAAAGATGTTAATGACAATTTCACTTTTTTTACAAATTGGTCATTGACAATTCTATTATTGAAAAGTTGGTCCCTAATTTTATTAAATTTTTTAATTATTTATCCTCTTTATTATATTATATAACTTTAATTATTTTTAAATCAACTATATATATCTTCTATTTGACTATATCACTCATTTTTAATGCATATATTTTGATATTCCTAAAAAGTCATTCATTAACAATTACATGTTTAAATTTTCATATTTTAAATTATATATATTAAAAATAATACTAATAATTAATATTAAATATAAAAATTAACTATTTTAAATTATATTAAAATTAAAATAAAATAAATCTGTTATCTTATAAGTATTTTAATGTTTTGAATAGAAACAATGAAAAGTTTCTTTATCTTTTTTTTGATATAAGTAAAATAATTGGTGCACTACCTAAAATTTTCGGAGTTTTTAATATATTTATATACCAATAATTTTTTAATTTTCATTTTTTATATACAAAATTATTTTAAATATTTATCAAATATTATTTATTCCTTAATTTGTTAATCCATTGACGTATATTTTTACTCGATGAATTCAAAAAGTGAATTATGTTTAATTTAGTGTTATCAAAATTACAACTAATGATGTAAAAAAAATGAATATCTTCCAATTATTTTTGAAATGGTATAGTGTAGAATTTCTTTTTCTCTAGAATAAAAATGTATGTCACAATTCAAGGACAAAATAAATTTAAGTAATAGTAAATAATAATTGAAAAATATTTAAAATGATTTTATGTGTGAAAAATTGAAAGAATAAAAAATTATTGATATTAAGGTGTGTTAAAAAAAAGAGTCTTGCTATGTGTACAACACATAATACTTACAACGTATAAAACAACGTACAATGCGGAAATCAAGTAATTAACAAGATTGAAAAGCGCGTGTTTCGTATACCACTCTCACGGATGCGCGCGTGTACAGTGCGCGCGTAAGCGAACAAATTTCCACACATAAAATGAACACATATTTCAATAGCAAATGAACACATTTAAAAATAAATAATGCTATTTGTACACCAAATTTCAGCCACCATCAGCCACCTCTAATAAATGTAAGCAAAAGTACATTTAATACTATAATGCACATTAACAAATAGCACAATATTCCACACTTGCATGTGTATCACGCGCGTCTTTTGGGTTCTCATTTTTCTCTCTCACATTTTTTATCACACATTGCTGTATTCATTTCGTGAGTTTAGCAGCATTCGAACTGAACAGTAGCGCAAAACACAGAGCACCATTCATCTTGCGGACCTTGATACCTAAACTTATTCAAAAAAACAAAAAACTCATTCAAAATACTAGAAAAACCCATTCAAGATAATAGAAAAAACTCATTTAAAATAATAGAAAAAACTCATTCAAAATAAATAGAAAAATTTTATTCAAAATAAAAGTATTATTTTTCCTCTAAAAGTATAACCTTTATCCAAAAAAAAAATAATCTTGTAACAAAAAAATGAAACATATAAAAAAACCTATTCTAATAACAGAAAAAACTCATTCAAATAATTAAAAAAAATCCATTAAGCAAGAAACTAGAAATCATGTTCAAGACAATAAATCACTTTTAAAAAATACCCAAAAAAGGGAGAACAGAAATCCAACAAAAAAAGATTGAAAAAAACAAAAAAATATAAAAAGAATTAAACACAAAATACGAAAATAAAAAATATAAAATAACAAGGAGTAGTAAAAGAAGAAGAAAATAAGAAGAAGAAACAATGAGAAAAAAAAATACATACCTATGAAAGGGTAAGATGGAAAAAAATAAAAAGAAAAAGGATGGTGATGATATGGTGTGTGAGTTGCTGGAAAAAAAAAAGAGAAGAGAAGAGGAAGAAGAACGAGAGAGAAGAGTAAAAGAAAAAAAGAAGAAAGAGAGAGAAGAGTGAAAGAAGAAGAAGAAAGAGAGAATAATGAAAGAAGAAGAAGAAGAATGAGAGAGGAGAAAGAGAGAGAGGCGTCTAGGTATATGTGTATGTTTTTTAATAAAAATTAATATTTTATTAGAGTGGCTGATGGTGGTTATTTTTTAGTGTACAAGAAGCATTATTCTTTAAAAATCAATTGATCATGTCCAAAGTCAGGCGCCCACTGAATTCATGCCTCGCGCTAGGCGCCCTGAAGGAAGTCAGGCGTCCTGTGCGTGCAATGTATATGTATGTGTTCACTTTGCATTGTATTATGTGTTTAGTTACAGTATAAATATGTGTTTACTTTATATATCAAGTTTAGGAATCTCATATTCATTAATGTCACACATATTATATTGTACGTAACTAAAACATAAAATGTAGAGCAAAAAATATAAATAAACTAATATATGTGAATGTGTTCAGTAATAGTCTACGATTGTGTTCAGATTCACTGTATGAATGTGTTCCATACTGAGTATGTATGTGTTCACTTCATATTGTGAATCTGAACAAAAACAAACAAATTTGTGTAAAAGAATGTGTTATGTAATTATGTATGTATGTGTTCATTTAATATTCTACAATGTGTTCATTTGATCAACAATATGTGTTCAGTTTAGGAACAATTATTTTCATGTATGAATATTACTGTCTATTTATAAACTCGTAGATATAATGAATTTGTGAAAAAAAGAAAATATGAATTTTCTTTGATCATAGACTAAAAAAAGTTGGATTGATGCTAAAAATAGAGAAGGTTATTGATTTTGTAATAATGAACAAGAAGAAGTAGAGTTTGATGTAAAAAAAATGTACAATATGTTGATTAAAAGTGGAAAAAGAATAAAAATAATATGGAGAAAGAAGAAAGAGAATTAGAAGAATAGAAAAAAGAATCAAAGAGAAAGATGGAGAGAAGAGAGAAAACGGAAGAAAACAAAGCAGTGCGTGAGTGAGTTAGTGTTCATTCCATGTAAGTGACATGGAGATACGTTGTACAGTACATTGTATGTATAATGCATTGTACAAATAGAATTTTCGTAAAAAAAATCCAAAAAATTAAGGTAGCATATACTTCTTAATTATTTTACTTATGTGAAAAAGATAAAGAAAGCTTGATATTTTTTTATTCAAAATATTATTACATTTATAGGATGATAGATTTATTTTATTATAAACTTATTATTATTAAAATAGTTACATTTAATATTTGACATTAATTACATTTTATATTTAATATTCATTATTATTATAATTATTTAATATATGTAATTTAAAATATGAAGATTTAAATAAGTTTGACATTAATATTATATTAACAAAAATGTTTTTAGAAATATTAAAATAAATGTATTAAAAAGTGAGTGATAATTTTAAATAGGAGATACATAAATTTGATTTAAACATGTTTAGAGTTAAATATATTAACAAAGATGATGAAAAATTAAAGAATTTAAAAAAAATCAAGAACTAATTTTACAACAATAAAATTGTTAAAAACCATATATTATCATTGATATCATTAACTTTTCCGTCAATGAACCTTGTGATTTCATATTTTACAAAACATAAATGCTTTGTTAATACCATTTTTCCAGCCAAAGCAGTCAACAAAGTCCATTTTAATATTTTTGGCCCAAATAACATTATTAACCATGTGTATTTTTAATGGGCTAAGTGATTTAGGCTCAATTTCCTGTTGTTGACAGTTTTGACTGATTTTTTATTGTGTTTTTATCGTATTCTTTACAAAAACTCTGGTAGAATATTGTATCTGAGTGATGCTAAATGTACAATAAAAAATCAGCCAAACAAACCAATAAATGAGATTTTGGGCCGCAATTACTCAATCCATTATAATTTTACTAATTATTTGTGCTCAAATCAAAGTCAAAATGAGCTCATTATTTACATTGGCTGGTTTTTCATTCTGCATCTAACATTATTCTATTTTTTATTATCAATGATTATGTTGTCCAATGATAAAATTATCAATACTAGATTGGATTTACTCAAAATAAAATAAGAGTTAATCCTCAAATTGGTCCTCCACTTTGCATGCGTGAATCAAATTAGTCACCCACTTTAATTTTTGCTCAAAATAGTCCTCCACTTTGCAATATGTGAATCAAGTTAGTCCTCCTGACATTCTTTTTTATAACTTTGTTAACTTCTACTAATATGGACGGTTTAATACCAACTTACAAGTGACATGTAACCCTATAAATACATATAACTCATATTAGTCCTCAATTTTACTCGTTTTAAATCAAAATAATCATCCACTCTTATTTGAAGAGAACTATTTTGATTCAAAACAAGTAAGTTGGAGGAAGAGTTATAAATTTCTAGGATTACATGGTACTTGCTCAGTTAGCAATAAACAGTCAATTTCAGCAGAAATTAACAAAGTTATAATATAAAAGATAAATGGAGGACCAATTCGATTCATAAAGTGCAAAGTGGAGGACTATTTTGAACAAAAATTAAAGTGAAGGACTAATTTAATTCACGCATACAAAGTGCACGAACAATTTGAGGTTTAACTCATAAAATAAAAACCTTTGAAACGAAAGGTGAGTGTGTGTTGTTGAAGGGACAAAGGACAGAAGGGCGATAATGGCCGCTTTGCCACTCTCATCAGTCTCACAGTCACAACTCAAACTAGGCTTAGGGTTTCCTTCAACACCAGAAATCTCTTCCAACTCCATTCTCACTCTCAGAATCACTTCCACATCTTCTCCCTCTTCTACCTTCAGGTTTACAATTTTCGCCCCTCCTTTATTTCATTTCATGTCTCATGTAGAGTCATTGTTTTGATTTTTTTTTTCTAATTTCACAATTATTGTCGTTGTCCATACCACTCTTTATTTTTATAGTGAGAAGAACTTGATTGTAATTGGATTGTAAGTGGTGTTCATAGCAAAATCTGGCTTTGATTTTTTTCAACTAACTTTTTTGTGATTCTGCAAAGATAAAAATTGTGGATCTGGCAGTGAGTTGATATGATATGATATGAGAGTATGTTTGTTGTTAGGTTCAACAAACATGTTTCAGCTTGTATTTTCTATTTTTAAACAGTGAAAATTATGAGTAGAAGTTGACAATTAGAATATGGAGTTTTCAATGTTTTCTCGGTGGAATCTTGAAAAAACAGGAACGAACTAAAAATAGAAAAATTAAAAAATAAGAACTGTTTTCTTAAACTAGACAGATCATTCTTGAGTCTCAGATTTACCAATTACCATACTCTCAAATGTCATATTTTTTTGACATATTTTGGAATCGAGGAATTTTGTTTTATTCCAATTTTCTTGGCTTTTCATTTTATTTTATTATATTTTGGTTTCCCACGGTATCCCTAGCCCGGAAGGTAAGGACTAATTGGTCACGAACTAAGTTCTATTTAAGAGTTTGTCACTTGAGCGAACAAGTGAACTAACCACTTGACCGACCCAAGTTGATTTGACTTTTCATTTTATGACTCAATGATTTTGACCCCCATGTTGCATAAAAAAAAGAGTAAATTATTGAGTGAAATTATAAAGACTCCCCTCTATCTTCAAAATTTGCAGCATAATCTTTAACTTATAAAAATTATACTAATCTTCCTTCATAATATTTAATTTTAAGAGTGTCTATTATTTATAAATATGTCATTAAAAGTCATGTTCCCTTCACAGAACTATTAGTTTCACTAACAATTATTCATTCTTAGAAAATATCAATGTAATTTTTATAAATTGAAGAGTATGTGCTGCAGGTTTTGAAAATACAGGGGAGTCCGATATAAGTTAATGACTCAAGGCTTCTAGAAGTTGAATAAAAAAGAATCTCTATTAGTTTTAGCTTTTGTGATTATACATCAACATTGCACTGACACACACATTCTTTTCTAAGTTGCGTTTGAATTTTTTTGACTCTAGAGTGAGAGTCAAGTAGTCAGTGTAAAAAATGACTCTACCAAGTATTTGGTACGAGGGTCACAATATAAATAGGAACAGAGTCACAACAACTCAACAAATAAAATTGTCAATTTTTTGTTCACTCTAATTTTGGAGTTGCTCTCTGTTGGAAAGAGTCACTATGTGTTGGAAGAGACAAAAATATGTGAGAGTGTGTTCGGGGTCAATTTTAGAGTCACTGTGATTCTGAGTCCTATGACACTGACCTCAGAGTTATTGAAAACAAACACTACCTAATAAGACTGTGTATTTGGTTTTGCATTTGTAAAATTGATTTTGAGGAAAAGTTACTTATGTTTGGTAGTTTGACGTGACAAGTGTTGGCTTTATTTGGTCAGCATCCTCTTAGAATTTAATGGCCTTAACTGTCTAGCCATAGAGCCGGTAATGGGCGCAACTCCTCAAGCTAGATGTGGTTCTGAACAATGAGGAAATAAAGTTGTGTCATTGCTAATAATTATAGTTTTTAGCTAAGTGTTAGGCGCTTGATCCAACAAGTGGTATCAAAGCGAGGTCATGAGTTCGAATTTCCTGACTGACACTGAGGGAGATTGTTGGCTTTATTTGGTCAACATTATCCTTAGGATTCGATGGGCTTAACCGTCTGGCCCATGACACCGATAATTGGCGTAACCCCTCAAGCTAGATGCGATTCTAAACAACGAGGAAATAAAGTTAGGCCCTTGTTAAGAGCTATAACTTTTAGCTAAGTGGTAGGTGCTTGATCCAACAAAAAGTAATTTTGATGAAAACTAGAAAAATAAACACCAAGAAGCAACAATTTTTCACTTTTACAATTTGACTCCAATGTAAGATCAAACATTATACAAAATGGACAAAAGTCGATTTTGAAGTGTCATAATAACTTGTAGTAGCTTTGATTTTATCCAGGTGCAAAGGCTCTAGGAGAATATTGCAAATAAATCAAAGGCTGTTGTTAGCTGTTTGTGCAACAAACCCTAATTCCAAAGGTGGAAACCTACCAAATGAAGGATCAGATGTCAAAGAAACAAGCGCCCAAGGACCTCCTTTCCTTACTATTCTTGTTGGACTCCTTGTCTTTTCCATAATTTGCTGGGTAATTGGGTCCATTATAATGTGGCTCATAAGTTTTTTTGTTAATTTGCCTCCTAAATAGTTTTGTCTTTTGTGCATTGTAATAGTGTGTTTTTATACTTAAAGCTACTTCATTGTTCATATCAATTTCTTTCCTAATTTACTTTCTATGTAGTTGGATTTAATAATAGTAGAGTAATATTATATGGACATAAAAAATTAGATATTCATGAGACACTTAGCAAGATCAACGGTGAATAAAAAGAGTTTTATGTTAGAGTAGTAATTATATCAAAATTCATTATTGATAATAATAGATATCGATTTGAGGTACAATAAGATGTACAAATAATATTTTTGGATTAGATAGATAAAGCATGATATATGAGGAATTGCCTATGGCTTGGACAATGGGTTCTAAATTTAGAGTTTTCCTAACTAAATTCTTACATGCTTTGCTTTTCATCTGCTTTCTAACATCAGAATAGGACCCAAATTCTTATACTCTCTATGAAACTCAATTCTACAAATTTTATTTATTTTTTCCCATAATTATTTATTCAATGTACGATTGTAGTATCTTAGACTATTCTTTATTTATTACTGATGGGTAATAGAAAGAACACCCAAGAGGTGGTTTAATCCATAAAGCACACATCAATCATACAATGTTGCAGTGTAGGGCAAAGTTTCTAACTTATAAGTGTTATAACAATAATTTTTGACAAAGAAATTGCTAATCATTCTTCTTGTAGATTCTTACATCATACTAATTCAAGAAACACGCCATTGTCTGATTTTCACAATATCACGAAGACTTTTAATACAAGGTCTAGTTTTTGTAAGCTGCGTTTGGATGAAGTCCACTGAACTCAAATTGATGGTTACAGTAAGTGGATATGAACATAATGTCTTAATGCTTTTGTATTATATTTGAATGTATGAAACATTTGTTTCGGGCGTCTTTTATCTTATTAATTTTATGTAATTAGTTTTTATGCAGGAACCAATCAAAGGAGCGGACTGTTGAAAGCAAAGGGGAGATTGGGCATGGAGTTCAATGGAAGGGTCCAAGGGAAAAGGGTCATACTTCTAACCGAGGCTCAATCGCTCAAGGCTTTAGGGGAACTAAGGTTTTATTTTGGTGTGGTGGACTTTTGAAAGAGCTATACCCTTTTTGGAGAGGGACAGCCCGATTAATCATCAAAGGAGCTCAATCGGGAAGCCCAAGGGAGTCCATTAAGAAGGGAGAGTAGTGAGCTCTAGGCATAGGAAAATAGAGTGATCAAATAATAGTAAATCTGTTAACTATCAAAGACTCGTTATTTTAGGCTTTAGGTTTTTAGCCCAAAATGGCAAGTGTGGGTAAGTATAGTGGTGGCAGACCTAGAGCCCACCAATATGGGGGTAGCGTAAGTGCCACTCAAATAAAAGAAGAGAGCAAGGGTAAGGGGTTAGGTGAGAGGACAGGAGAGGGGCGTCACATGGCTCGAAAAAGAGAAGGAGTGTGCAAGCGGGTCAAACTTGGGCTGAGGGGGGAGCTTCTTTTTCACTTGATGATTACTGGGCTGGGCACTTTCAGTTCAAGACCACACCAGAGCAAAAAACATAGTTCTCTGTTCTCTCTAATTTTCTCCCAATAAACATCACAAGCAGGACCTCCTCACAAGTTCACGAACTTGGACCATCACTATAATCTACAACAACTGTTATTTTCTTGACCGAAACATTTGGCGCCGTTGCCGGGGAGGAGTTGAGATGGTCGGAGATGGAGAAAAAGACGCCCACATGCCACCATTGGTGACCCCACGAGTCCTTACGTTTGAATTGGAGGCCCTCACGGAACAAGATGGGGAGAATGTGACGCCGGTGACTCAGGTGGAGCAACCAACAGGCGAAAAGGAGACGCTCCCTGACGAGCAGCTGCCGATGGAGGTTCCAAGACTAACGGATACACCGGCGACAACTACTGTCATCTCCCAACAAGTGACAATACCGGCCCATATTTTGAACTCGATGGTAGAAAATCAAAACCGTTTGAAGGAGCAGATAAAGACTTTGCTGGAGCAGGCAACACTTGGCCAAAAGGGGGGTAGACAGCGGCGAACCGGGGAGGAAGAAGTGGAGGATGTGCCTGTTACGCGAGCAGAATTGATGCGACTATTGCAGGCCAGGAGGGATAACGAGGACCCTGCATGGGACTTAGCCTCGTCCATTGAAACCAGGGTCGTGACCCGGCCGTACCCAGCGGGGTACCAGCCCCCCCTTTCAGGAAGTTTGATGGCTCCGAGAACTCTAGGGAGCATCTCATCTCGTTCTTAGATGACCTGGGGGTGCATAGAACGGATCCTGATAGGGAGTTTGTGATACCCCGTATCACAGTATCCCTTAGGAAGGACTCTCTTTAGGACGCGTCAGAAACACGTCAGCAGGTTGCTGTCAGAGGGGACTCGCTAGCGAGTAGTTGGTCACCAGCGACCACCTGTGAGTCGCTAGCGATGGGACCTAGTCCCACATCGTACAGAACGAACGTCACAGTGTTGCGGTCAGAAGGCGCTAGCTAGCGAGCAACCAGTGCCCGCTATCGAAGAGCTTGTCGCTAGCGAGCGTATTCTAGTCGCTAGCGACCGGTCCGAAGTCCCACATCGGACGCAGCATGATGTCAGCCTGTCCCCCTCACCTATATATATGAGTAGTAGTGGAGTCCTTTTCTTCACACCTCATTCTCCCGCCTTTTTCAAGAGCAGTGCTTTTGGGCGTTCTTTTTCAGTAAAGGAACTCTGTCGGAGTGAGGTTTCGACGTCTTGGGGATACTCTGCTAGAGTAAATTCCCGACGGTGAGTAAAAAGTCGTTTTTGCCCTTTTCTGCGTGACGGTCGCCAGCGAGCAGGAGGAGCTCGCCAGCGACTGACCCTTCGCTAGCGAGAGGCAGTACCTCGCTAGCGATGGCGTGATTCGCAGCAGCAGTTCAAGTTTTGTTTTCTCTTCTTCAGGGGTCCTAATGGGTCCTTTTTGCACTTCAGCTGCGAACGCAGTGCCGCTGGCTGGAGCCGGAGCTGACGGTGCTTCTCAGTGTCAGGAATATCCAGGTGAGTGGAGGTCTTGCATGTAGTTTAGCATTTATGGCATATATATTTGTGTTTGATAATTAGATAATTAGGAAAGATAATAATAAAGTTATTATGCATGTGTTTGTATGTAGAGTAGTAGTAGAATTAGTAACATGTTAGGTGGTTAGAGTAGAGTAGTAGAGACTTATGTTTTTATGCTGTGTATATGAATTGCTGATTGGTTGGCTGTTTACTGGTTTGTAATATAACATGTGATTAAGACAGATAAACAGATTATGAATGGAATTCATGACATATATGATTGCTTGAGTGAGTTATGTACTGACTGTCTAGAGTAGTTACGCCGCCCCTGATTAGTATACGTCAGACGCTATGGCCGGTGGTCAGTCCCGGTATCTTAGCATGGTTTACTAATTAGCGGTGAGTCGCCCGAGCCCGCCAAGCACGTTCCGATCCCGGTTATCGGACGACTTGGTTACAGATACAGATATGCCCCACGAGGTTCAGTTATGAGTAAACTCATGCCGCGCGCTGAGTCAGATTTGATTATGCCCATGCTGAGCGCTGGGTGACAGATTACAGATAGAGTATGCAGTAAAGGGGCTTGGTATGTAGGCTTTAGTGTGACAGCTAGACATGATATTGGTTGTATGGTTGATAACATGCTAGTTTGTGATATATGTGTTATGAATGTTGCATTGCATGCATGTTCCCCATCACTGAGTCGATGACTCACCCCTCATCAACCATATTCCAGAGTACGATCCCGCAGCCGACGAGGAGCCGCTGATCCACTAGAGGTCGTTCAACTGTTATCTTGGGTGAGCTCCGCTTCGATCGTGGAGTCCTTAGTTATTATTCTTTATTTATTCTAGTTAATAGTTTTATAAGACATTTCAGTTTCAGTTGTTATAGTTTGCTCCAGACTTTAGAGGCATGTTACCTTTTCATTTATGTTTAAGATATTTTCAGTATTTCCAGCAGTTAGACGGTCATTTCAGTTATTACAGATATATCAGTTATTTACAGTTATCAGTTAATAATTATTTTCAGTTAATCCAGTTTATTTAAAGAGTTTATGTATACGTTTAGCGTGTTCGTTGGATAGTACCCTTCGCACGGACACTCCTAAGTAGCGGGGTGTTACAGTTGGTATCAGAGCCATAGGTTTCGCCCTAGAGTCTGGAGCTAGGAACCTTTAGTGTCATGGCAACCATGTTAATGGAAGTGCACCCATGGCCATGGAATGTAGTGCCACGAAAGGTTCATAGAAAGTAAAGTCAGTTAAGTTCAGTAGTAGTCAGTGTCTCCTTTGAAATCTCTTTCCTAATATGTCTTATGGTTTTGACCTCGCCAGAATCATCCTCCTTTTCGTCTCCTTGACTTCGTCTTTACCTTCATGCAACATGTGAAGCCTTTCCCATATCTCCTGTGCTGTATCACACGACACTATCTTGTCGTATTCTACCTTGGGTAATGCACATAGGAGAATGTACTTGGCCTTGAAATTCAGCTGAATTTTCTCCTTCATGTCTTGAGTCCATTCATCCTTGGGAACTCGTCTGGTGTAAGTTCTGGGTGCTGGAGGTGCTGCTCCAGGTTCAGCATCTGCTGCAACAACAGCTTGTTCTGTTATTGTTTGCAGTGGTTGATAATCGCCGTTCTCAATCCTATCCCATAGATCAAGACTGGTGTGTTTGATGAACAACGTCATCCTATCACGCCAATAGTCGAAGCTGTCTCCAAGAAACATTGGAGGTCTGTTGATTGAAGCCCCATCAGATATGAACGCAGCTAGTGAGTCCATAGTCCCTTCTTGGATCTTTTGCCTTGATACTGTTAAGTGCTCAACCCCTTAAGGACCGAGCTCTGATGCCAATTGAAGGTGTATTTGTGCACGAGAAGGGGGGTTGAATCGTGCTTGTCTTTTAAAAATTTCTTCTTAAAAACTTTTCTTGGAAAGCTATTTTACTAAGAAAGTAGATTTTAGATTAGTAGCGAATAAGCTTCTGAGAAGGTTAAGGTTCTGAGAACTTTAACTTTCTGAGAAAGATTCTTTCTGAGTAGTTTAAGAGAAAGTTTTGGATTTGTTGTTTCTTAAACCGTTTCTCAATTTAATTTGATTAATTACTTCGATTTAAGAACATATTAAAAGGTGTTGGTTAAGTTTCTCGAAAATAAGAGTTTAAGGAAGAAAAGCTTAACACAAGGAAATTTTTATACTGGTTCGGTTCTAACTAACCTACTCCAGTCCTCAACCTTCAGTTGAGAGTTCTTTAGATATTCTTCTTATCGTGCCTTCTCAAACAACATTGTCTTTACCACGTAAAGGACTTTCACCACTTCACAATTCGAAATGGATTTTCCTTGCCTCCAACACTAGAGGACTTTCCTTGCCTTAACTTAATTAAGGACTTAACCTTGCTTCACAACAGAGGACTTTGCTTGCCTTAAACACTTAAGGACTTAACTTTGCCTCAAACAATCGAGGACTTAAAACTGCCTTCAAACAGCGAAGGACTTAGCATTTTCAGAAATTGTTTTTGCTTCGCAATCAACTACTAAGATTAAGTTACAAACTTAATTTGACCCTTAGTAGACTTCTAACAAACGCAAGGATTTACACCAATTCAGAACTAGAAGATTTTAGCAAAGTTAGAAGAACAATTTAGTTAAAATTGTCTTTCTGAGAAAGTTCTAAGTTTTCACAAAATGATTTTCAATTCAACAGAGTTTTGGCACGTTTAATCAAGATTTTTTAGTGCAAGAATTTTGTCATCATGCTCTGGAATTGAACTTATATATATAGGCATTAAAGAGCCACGAAAATAGAAGCTTTCACTTTGCTGATGTGGCTATGTCTGGCTCAGAACGGCTCCCTGCTACAGTCAGCGCGAAATGAGGAACTTTTCTGACTTGTACAGTGCGCGTGTTCCCACTTCCTTGGCTTGTTGTAACGAGCTTTCTGAGATTGTTTGCAGAATTCCATTGAGTCCAGATACTTGGTTGCTTCTGAGTCCAACTTTCTGAGTGTTGTACGGACTTCTGAGGGAAGACCCTTCTGAGAATCACCAGTTGCCAGGTCTTCTGAGACCTTTCTGAGGCGACAGTGTTCTTCACTCAGAACTGCACTTTCACCTTTTGCGTTTCTTGAGCATCCTTTCTGATGTCTTTCACGCTATAATTTCATCTTTTAATTCATAAGGTTACTCATTGTTTGTCTTGATCTTTCTCATGGAGTTGCAAAATTTTAAGCTTTCTGAGACACTTAGCACACATATTAGCAATACCTTAAGTAAAATTTTTATACTTATGACTTACTTTGTTATCATTAAAACTTTCTAACTCTCTAAGAGAAATACTTCAATTTCTCTCAGAAGGGTTCTGGTGCTTACAGAAGGAATGGCGGAAGTTGCATCTGCTGGTCCGCGGAAGGCCTGAGCCATAGCCGCCTTCATACGAGCCATTTGTATCATAGAAAAATCAAGAAGGAAAAGAAATTTTAAGCTGAGGATGAGATGTGAAGTAAGAAAGAAAATGGTTTGAAGATATAAATAAGCAAAGAATGAAGGGTCGCGAATGGGAAATGGAAATCAAGGGTTTACGCGGGAAGAGGGAGAAGGTGATGAAGCTTTAATTATGATGAAGTGATGTTATCAATCACTAAGCACCCAGAGCGTTATGGCGAAGTGACAAGATTTGAGAATCGATACAAAATTCTAGATGCACCCATAGGACGACACGCGTCCTTGGTGTGCAAGGGGGCTTATGTTCCGGGCGTCTTTTATCTTATTAATTGTATGTAATTAGTTTTTATGCAGGAACCAACCAAGGGAGCGGACTGTTGAAAGCAAAGGGGTGATTGGCCATGGAGTTCAATGGAAGGGTCCAAGGGAAAAGGGCCATACTTCTAACCGAGGCCCAATCGCTCAAGGCCTTAGGGGAACTAAGGTTTTGTTTTGGTGTGGTGGGCTTTTGAAAGAGCTATACCCTTTTTGGAGAGGGACAACCCAATTAATCATCAAATGAGCTCAGTCAGGAAGCCCAAGGGAGTCCATTAGGAAGGGAGAATAGTGAGCTCTAGGCATAGGAAAATGGAGTGATCAAATAATGGTAAATCTGTTAACTATCAAAGACTTGTTATTTTAGGCTTTAGGTTTTTAGCCCAAAATGACAAGTGTGGGTAAGTATAGTGGTGGCAGACCTAGAGCCCACCAATATGAGGGTAGCGTAAGTGCCACTCAAAGAAAAGAAGAGAGCAAGGGTAAGGGGTCAGGTGAGAGGACAGGAGAGGGGCGTCACATGGCTCGAGAAAGAGAAGGAATGTGCAAGCGGGTCAAACTTGGGCTGAGGGGGGAGCTTCTTTTTCCCTTGATGATTACTGGGCTGGGCACTTTCAGTTCAAGACTACACCAGAGCAAAAAACTTAGTTCTCTGTTCTCTCTAATTTTCTCCCAAAAACCATCACAAACAGGACCTCCTCACAAGTTCACGAACTTGGACCATCACTATAATCTACAACAACTGTTATTTTCTTGACCGAAACACAGGTACAGGGCTATTCATCCCTAATTTTACAAGCATAAAGTACTGACTAATGAAAACAACAAAGAACAGCACAAAGAACTGAAAGAGACTTCATGATAGAGAGGGATGTAGCTTCCCTTTCCTCTCATGGATAATATTTTTTTATATACTTGAAATTGATTGGGCCCTTGGATCTCTTCGTGTCTGGCTCCTCCAAGGTGTTGTGCCTGTTCTCGAAGGATTCTTTCACAATGTAAGGTCCCTCTCACTTGGGCGCACATTTGGTGAGCGGTTGCTTTCTCATGACTGCATCCACCACCTTCAAAACAAGCTCGCCTTTTGTGAACATTCTGGGTTGGACTAACTTGGCATAGGTCAGCAATAGCCTTTGTTGATGCTTGTTAGCCTTTTCTACTGCTGCGTCTCTATGGTCGTCTAGTCTGTCTAGCTCTTCAAGGCGGTTTGCTTCCCTTCCCTTTGCTAGGCTGGCTCTGGCTGGCGGTACCTCCAATTCCACTGGTAGTGTTGCTTCAGCCCCGTAGACTAACGAGAATGGGGTGGCCTCGGTTGTACCATGTCTTGTTGTCCTATATGCCCACATAGCTAAAGGGAGGTATTCACTCCAATCCTTAGGGGCGTCATCTACCGTACGAGTTAGGGTTTTGATAAGGCTCTTGTTCGTAGCTTCGGCTTGGCCATTTGCTTTCGGATAATACGGGGAAGACATGTGGTGCTGAATATGGTACGTCCTCCATTTCTTGGAAAATTGGACATTTCCTCTGCAGCTCTTTATAGAATTTCTTCATTTCAGGCCAGAATACCCCCCACCTCTGCAACCTTCGGAACAGGCTAGGACCCAACTGCCCACACATAGCTTCATGCAATTGGATGGCTTTTGTTTCTCCTTCTGTTACAGCCACACATTTCATGATCAGCCCCTCGTGGCCCCTCCTGTACAAAGCTACCTGAAACAGACAAAATCTTTTACCTGTTTTGTAATGTTTAGTGCTCGCAATTGTTCTTGTAAGGGTCCTCTCCAGTCAGGCGTCTAGCTTTTGCTATTGAGCATTGTGTCTCGCGAGGGTTTCTTGATGACCCCCGTTTTGATGGAATGTTCCATCTCTTGCTCTGTGACCCTCCCTCCCAACGTGGTGAGGGCGTCTGCATGCCAATTTTCTGCTTTGGGTACATGGGCGAATGTAACCTCCTCGAATTACCCCACCGTCTCCCGTACCTTTTCCCTGCTTATCGCTAGGCTCCTTTCTTTTACATTGTATTCCCCTCTAATCAGTTTGATGACTAAATTGGAATCTCCCTTGACATGGATTCTGCGCGCCCCCATATCGCGAGCCATTTCCAATCCTGCAATCAAAACCTCATATTCTGCTTCATTGTTGGTGCAAGGAAAGTCTAACTTGAACATGAAAGACAACGTACTTCCTTTCGGGTCTATTAGTACCACCCCTGCCCTTCCCTCCGGGCTAGAAGGAGTTCCGTCAAACATCAACGTCCATTGACTCTCCGGCTCTACCATTGTGACCCCTTCTATCCCTTCGGGTCTTTCTTCCACCGGGTCTCCTTCCATCTGTCCCGAACATATCATCATTAAATCTGCCAGTGCTTGACTCATCAGTGCCCATCTGCTCAGTCTGCCATTCAAAGTGGACTTCTGGATCAAAAACCTCGGACCCTCGTTCCGCGTATAGGAGAGCCAAGCAGTGCTTCTCGTGATTCGAGTATCGATGTTCGTCTATTTTCATTGTCCTGCTGACGTATGCTATGGGTTTTTCAACCCCCGCGTCATTCTCCTGGGCTATCAATCCGCTCACAGCTTCCTCCCCGACAGCCAGGTATACTCTCAGCGGCTTACCCTTCTGAGGGGGCGTCATTGTCTGTGTAGAGATCAAGACGATTTTTATTTTTTCCATGGCCATTTGGTGCTCTCGCTCCCATTTGAACGCCCTATTCCCCTTAAGGAGTGGGCGTAAAGGCCCTAGCAGCTCCCTTAAGGCAGGTATGAACCTCTTGATATAGCCCAGCTTTCCCAGAAACTTCTGTAAATCTTTAATTGACCCTGGTACTTTCATCTCACGTATAGCCTGCACCTTTGCTTCATCCGCCGATACTCCCCCACGATGCACTCTAAAGCCTAGCAATTTCCCCGAGCTTACACCGAAGACGCACTTGGCCGGGTTCATCTTTAACTTGTATTTCCGGCATCACAGGAAGACTGTCCTGAGGTGGTCTAGGTGTTGCTCCTCTTTCCTTGACTTTACGGCCAATTCATCTACATAACCCTCCAGAATACTGTGCATCATATCGTGGAAAATCGCTGTCATGGCCCTTTGGTAGGTTGCCCCGACATTCTTCAGGCCAAACGACATCACTACATAGTAAAAAATTTCCCACTGGCGCCCTGAATGCAGTTTTCTCTTCATCTCCTGGGGCCATCCTGATCTAGTTATAAGCGCTGAATCTGTCCATGAAGGAGAACCTTTCATGCAACGCTGTTGAATCTACCATTCGGTCCAAATCAGGAAGGGGAAAGTCGTCTTTAGGGCACGCCCTGTTCAGGTCTCGGAAGTCCACACAACACCTGATTTGCCCATTTTTTTCTTGACAGGTACCACGTTGGCCAACTAGGTTGGGTGTTGGATAGGCCTGATGAATCCAGCTCTTAGTAGCTTTTCTACTTCTTCTTTGATCTTCTCCTCCACTTCTTGTGAAAATTTCCTGGGACCCTGTTTTACAGGTTTAGCTTCAGGCCTCACTGCTAGATTGTGTACCACCAGCGTGGGCGACAACCCAGGCATTTCTTCATAACTCCATGCAAACACCTCTTTGAATTCTTTTAACGGTTCTTTGAGATCTTTCTTTTCTTGTGGCTTGAGGCCCTTTGCTATAAATAAAGGTCTTGGATCTTCTTCCGTTCCCACGTTGGTTTCTTCTAGTTCATCTTCCTTTTTATTTTGGGTCGTCCTATAACGCTAGGGGTGGTCTTCGATAACTGTTTCTTGGTGATGATCCCAGCTTGAGGATATTGGGGCCAGCGAGCAATGACGACGTTTCACTCGCTGGACCCCCGGGTCCCTATAAGACCATCACCGGTACCCCCAGACGACAAAGGTTCCTTTTGTAAGCCGCCAGACTGGGCTTCTGCTTTCACTCTTTTAAATCCTGGAGGTCCATTATCCTCGCCTCCGGACTTTCTTTGGCCTTTGTTAGTCTGGGAACCGATCCTGACTCTTTCCCCAGTACGTAGGACATTAATCCCAAGCATTGCCATTTCACCGAAAGTGACGGCGTCAGCTAGATGTGCCTCTGAAGCTTCAAACAGCGCCTTCGTTGCTGGTATTTCGATGTCCTTCCCCTTGAAATTGGACATCACGCACTGATGCAACGTTGATGGTACGCAGTGATGTAGGTGTAACCAAGGGCGTCCTAGTAGAATGTGATAGCTAGAGTCTGCATCAACCACTAAAAATTTGTTGTGTGTCCGAAGCGGCCCCACCTCCGTCACGACAACAATAGATCCCCTTGGAGGCACTGCCAATCCATTGAAGGTGTCTAAGCCCACTGTCGTCGGTTCTAACTGTTCGACAGGTAGCTGCATGGCTTGGAATATGTGTGTGGGAATAAGATTGGCTCCTGACCCCGGGTCTATCAGCGTTCCACGTACAAGGGTCTGTTATGGGCATAATCATGTGGCATGTTGCTTGGGTCTCTAAATATGATTGCTGTCACATGTGCTCTAGCCAACCTTGTCAAGGGAGCATTGGCTGCACATAAATCTCCTCCTTTGGTGGTTATAACCTTTACCAATGCACGCGAAGCCTCCCAATGAACCTCCTCCCGCAATCCTAGTTGCCCGAACAAGATCCTGAACCCTCTTGTCTTCATCAGTCCTTTCACCAACATGGCCTCGGCCTCTTCCATTTCCTCGCGCTTCAAAGGGCCTTTCTTTTCTCCCCTCATCGTACGCCGGCTCATCTGTTACGGTGTTTGCCCCTTGGTACACTATAATGTCTTTACAGGCGTTCTTTTGTTGCCCTTTTCCTTCTTGACCATTTTTTATGTACTCTTCGTTCATCTGCCTCCATTGCTTTTCTTCCACCTCTTCCCATTCACCTTCTGTAATCGTGTTGACATTGTGATGAGGGAAATGAACTTTGTGAAGGTCACCTGCGTCCCCCCCTTCGCTCGACAAAATAATCTTTTCCTCCTCTACCAGCTTGTGAAATACTTTCCTGAGGACCTAGCAGTCCATAGTACCATGACCCTTCAGCCTGTGCAAAATACAAAGCGAGGGGTCGTTGTGCTCCGATTCAGTGGGCTATTTCCTTTCTGTCCTTCGTCGGAGGGTTCCATCCTTGTACCATTCTTCCATCATCTCCATCAACTACTCTTTAGAAACAGGGATGGGTGGCGGTTCAGGCCGAGATTCGTAGTTCTTCGGGGGAGGCGTTTTGTTGAAACTATGCCTCTTTGCCCTGTCAGCATTTGCACATACATCTATGGAAGATCCTGCTTCTTTTCCTCTTTTCCCTCCTTTTTTGAGGGCTTCAGAAACCGCCGCCGCCTTCTGGAGTAGCTCCTAAAAGGTTCAAATGTCCCCCAATGATAAAAAGGCCTGTGTCCCATCCTCTATGTTCTGTATACACCCATACACAATATCCCTCTCAGGCAGAGTCTGCTTACACTGCAGCCCTCGGTCTCTATAACGTTTGATGAAGGTCAGCGTCCCCTCTCCTGCTTTTGCTTGAGTTTCCCCAAGTCCATAATGTGCATGACGCTCTCTTCTTCCAGAAATTTGTCACAAAACTCGGCTGCTAATTGATCCCAGCTGGCTATCGATGCTGGTCTCAGCTTAGCATACCATGTGAACTCTCGGCCGGTGAGAGACTTAGAAAATAACCTCATTCTCATATCAGGATCCGTTCTATGCACCCCCAGTTCATCTAAGAACGAGATGAGATGCTCCCTAGAGCTCTCAGAGCCATCAAACTTCCTGAAATGGGGGGCTGGTACTCCGCTGGGTACGGCCGGGTCACGACCCTGGTTTCAAAGGGCGGGGCTAAGTCTCATGCAGGGTCCTCGCTATCCCTCCTGGCCTGCAATAGTCGCATCAATTCTGCTCGCGTAACAGGCCAATCCTCCACTTCTTCCTCCCCGATTCGCCGTTGTCTACCCCCCTTTTGGCCAAGTGCTTCCTGCTCCAGCAGAGTCTTTACCTGCTCGTTCAAACGGTTTTGATTTTCTACCATCGAGTTCAAAATATGGGCCGGTATTGTCATTTGTTTGGAGATGACAGTGGTTGTCGCCGGTGTATCCGTTAGTCTCAGAACCTCCATCACCACCTGCTCGTCAGGGAGCGTCTCCTTTTCGCTCGTCGGTTGCTCCACCTGAGTCACTGGTGTCACATTCTCCCCGTCCTATTCCATGAGGTCTTCCTACTCAAACGTAAGGACTAGTGGGGTCACCAATGGTGGCATGTGGGCGTCTTTTTCTCCATATCCGGCCATCTCAACTCCTCCCTGGAAACGGCGCCTGATAAACCACATTTTCATGCTATTTTTCCCTCATAACTTAAGTAATTGTATGCTCCTAATTATGCTTAACTTGGTTTCTTATGCTGTATTTGATTTATATTACCAGTTCGAGTATTAGTACCATTTGGTGTATTAATTACTCTAGTTGATGCCACTAGTTCGCTTTATGTGTTTTTGTTCGTGTTGTGGCTTTTCAGGAACGGGTAATTAAAAGATGCTTTGGAATTGCATTTGGAAACCAAGGAAGGACCGCCCAGGCGGTCGAGCGCGTATAATTCTCTCTTTTGGGACGCACCTCCTCACGCCAACCGCCCAGGCGGTGATGCTAACCGCCCAGGCGGTGCTGCCAACCGCCCAAGCGGTCGTGTCCGAACCTGACTCAATATCGAGTGGCTCAATACAGTAGCTTTGGGAGTTCTATAAATAGACTTTTTGTAATTAGGTTTTGGACGTTGACTTTTACGCTGTACACTGTGGACACACTGTGGCCGTTTTAGGATTTACTTTTCCAAGCCTTCAGTTCTTCGTTCACCGTTCCAGATCTGGGAGTTCTTTGTTTTGAGTCTTTACATACAGTTCTCCGGGATTGAGTCCCTCTTTGTTCTCCAGCTTTAGAGTGACTATTCTGTTTTATTGTTCTTGCTTTTCATTACATTTTGCTATTGTCTTTCCATTAAACCTTGGGTAGCGTTTGGTAGCTGTCCTAAGACAGTGAAGACAGAGATACAGAGACACAAATTGACAGAGACACAAAGGGACTGTGTCTCTATATGTTGTTTGGTAACAGTGGACAGGACACAAAAAATATTTTTGTATTGTGTTTAATAATAGTGGGCATGATATAAAAACATGTAAAAATGACCTTGGATATACATAATGAGAATTATGTTAAGTGATGAAGGGTATACTGGTCATAAAAGTTCATTAAAAGGACCAGTCCATTCAATCCCTCTCAGTCCTTCACTTATGGAGTGGACACAAATTTTGTGTCTTTTCTGTCCATGGACACAAATTTTTGTCCCTTCGTGTCTCTGTCTCATAAACCAAACATGATTAGTCTCTCTCAGTCTCTGTCTTTTGTGTCCTGGGACAGCTACCAAACGCTACCTTGTTTCTTGGGAGAGTTCACCTTGAATCTCTCCCTCGTTTTCATTAATATAAAGTTTATTATTCAGCAATTTCTTTTCTTCTCTTTTCTAGCCTATTTCAATTCAAGTCTTTAATCTTGCTTTCCTTTACATTCTTATCTCTTTTAATTTATGCCAATTTAGTTCTTTCTTAATTGCATTTAATTTACTTGCTTTTATTCTCTTTACTTGTTTTCAATTTAGCTTATTTCACAAATCAAAATCAAAATCCTTTTTACTTATTACTATGTTTGAGTCAAAGATTGCCACACGGATTCCTTGAGAGACGACCTGAGTCAGTCTTGCCATTTGCTACCAAGCTTATGTTAAGAATTATTCAGTAAACAATCTTTTCAAAACCCCTTTTTCTAATTGTTCAGAGTACCGGATAATTAACGACGCTCCGGTGCTCTGTCAATTTTGGCTCCAAGTTGAGGCTCCAAGTTCTAGTGGGGAACCTCAAGTTATAACAACTGAGGGAGAAACAAAAGTGCAAGAGGAGGAGCAAAAAGAGGAAGAGGCACGGGTGAAGACATTGCAGAAGGGCAAGGGGTAGATGGGTGCAGAAGACAAGGAAGCTAAGCTAGCTATACCACAACCAAGACTACCTTTCCCTCAAGCTGCTAGTAGGGGAAGGAAAAAGACA
The DNA here is from genome assembly GCA_013621005.1 of Aeschynomene evenia. Taxonomy (NCBI): domain Eukaryota; kingdom Viridiplantae; phylum Streptophyta; class Magnoliopsida; order Fabales; family Fabaceae; genus Aeschynomene; species Aeschynomene evenia. The sequence goes on from CM024272.1 coordinate 7,724,767, forward strand.
AGGGTAGATGAAGAGGTCTTGGAAACTTTCAAAAAGGTTGAGGTAAACATCCCTCTCTTAGAAGCTATAAAGCAAGTGCCAAAATATGCCAAGTTTCTTAAAGAGTTGTGCACTCAAAAGAGAAGGATAAAGGGAGAGAAGGTTCAAGTTAACGCTACATCTCTAACCCCTGTTCTCCCTCAAAAGTTCCAAGACCCCGGTTCTTTTTCTATCCCGTGCCTTATTGGGGAGCTGATTATCAAGGATGCCTTGGCTGACTTGGGAGCTGCTACCAACGTCATGCCAAAGGCAATTTATCAAGCTCTGAATTTTGGGGAACTCAAGCCTATGAGACTCCTCCTGCAGTTTGCCAACAGGAGCGTGCAAAAGTCTGAAGGACTTCTGGAAGATGCCCCAGTCAAGGTAAATGATTTAATTTTTCCTGTAGATTTTTATGTGCTAGATACAGATGCCTCTATTCCTCTAGACCAGCAAACACTCATTCTTGGTCGTCCTTTCTTAAGAACTGCAAAAGCAAAGGTTGATGTGTTTGCCGGGACATTGGATATAGAGTGTGGGGACATCAAAGCAAGATTTTGCTTAAGAAGTGCAATGAAACACCCATCTGAAACTCACTCGAATTTTTCTCTTGACATTATTGATGCGTTGGTTGATGATGAAGTGAGTCATTGGCTTCTTGAGCTTGGGGACAAAAATTTCAAAAATAAAAGCATTGATGTTGCATGCAATGGGTTTGAGAAACTCGATTTTTTATGCCAAATTTGTGAGGAGGATGATTTTGAACTCTTTGGGGGTCATTCCCTAATTTCTGAAATTGAAAACACTCCTCCAATTGAACAAAATTGTGAAAAACCCATGCCTACAACATCAATTGTGTCTTTTTCTGTTTCTGACGCAGAAAAAATCGCCTAAGCGGTAGTCTCGACCGCCCCAGTGGTCCTGACCGCTCTAGCGGTTCTGTCAGCCGCCCCAGTGGTCCCTACGACTCCTGCACCATTTTCCTCTCCTGTTTGTGAAAAAGATAAAAATACTGAACTGAAAGTACTTCCCCCTCACTTGAAATATGCCTACTTGGGGGAAGGGGACACCTTTCCGGTAATTATAGCCAATGGTCTCTCTGTTGAGAATGAAAACAAGCTTTTAGAAGTTTTGAAAACAAATAAGAAGACCATTGGTTGGGAATTATCGGATTTGGTTGGCATTAGCTCTTCCATATGCACTCATAGAATTTTTCTAGAGGAAGATGCTAAAGCCATAAGGCAACCTCAAAGGAGAACAAATCCTCTCATTCTTGATGTAGTGAAGAAAGAAATTTCAAAACTCCTTCAGGCCGGGATCATCTATCCTATCTCTGATAGTGAATGGGTGAGCCCCGTGCAAGTCGTTCCTAAAAAGTCTGGAATCACTGTCATCAAGAATGAGAGGGATGAACTCATCCCCACTAGAATCCAGAATTCGTGGCGGGTGTGTATTGATTACCGCAGATTAAACGATGTAATGCGCATGGATCACTTTCCTTTGCCGTTTGTTGATCAAATACTTGAAAAACATGCGGGTCAATCACACTACTGCTTCCTGGATAGATTCTCTGGGTATTTTCAAATACAAATAACACTAGAGGACCAGGACAAAACATCTTTCACTTGCCCATTTGGTACCTATGCATATCGTAGGATGCCATTTGGATTATGCAATGCTCCTGGTACTTTCCAAAGGTGTATGATGAGCATATTCTCTGATTTTATTGGTGAATTTTTAGAAGTATTTGTGGATGATTTTACTGTCTATGGAGACTCTTTCGACTCTTGCATGCAACACCTCTCTCTTGTCTTACAGTAGTGTATCAGGACCAACCTAGTCTTAAATTTTGAAAAATGCCATTTTATGGTTAATAAAGGTGTGGTCCTGGGACACATTGTCTCTAAAGAGGGTATTGTAGTTGATCCTGCAAAATTCGAAGTGATCTCCTCTCTACCTTACCCCGCTTCTGTGCGGGAGATTCACTCTTTTCTGGGTCATGCAGGTTTCTACAGGCGTTTCATAAAGGATTTTAGCAAAATTGCGAAGCCGCTGACTGATCTGCTGAAGAAAGAGGCTGAATTCAATTTCAACAAGGACTGCCAAGAGGCGTTTGAGCTGCTGAAAAATAGTTTGACTTCCAAACCAATTGTGCAACCTCCAAAGTGGGATCTCCCCTTCGAAATCATGTGCGATGCGTCAAACTATGCTGTGGGTACCGCGCTAACACAACACGAAGGTAAGGAATCATTTGTAATTTCTTGTGCTTGTCGTACTTTAGATTCTGCACAGTCTAACTATACCACCACTGAAAAGGAGTGATAACGCGGTTTTTACCAATATTTTATACCCTTAATTTGGATGATTGTATGCAATTCTTAGCTCTATTTTGGCCTCTTATTGTATTTAATTCAACTTGAGATTAATCTGAGCTTAATAGAAATAAAGGCTAAAATAACAAGTTTTATGATGTTTTTACAATTCAAGGATGACCTTTGCACTTGATCTTGGATATTTCGTATTTTTAGTGCAGGTCACAGGTATTATTGGAGCTGTAGACATCAGGAACTGAGCAAGAAGCGGAGCAGTGGATTTCAGAGCAAGCATCGAGCGCTCCAGCGCCCGTAGCGCGCCCCAGCGCGCGTGACTCACTAAACCTGTCACGTGCACAACGCTGGCGCTCCAGCGCCCGTAGCGCGCCCCAGCGCCGCGCCGCAACTATGTCACAACAGAAACCCTATCTGCACGAGTTGGAGGCCCAATTAGCTAGGGTTTGGAGGCTGCTCACTCTATTTAAGAAAGGCTAATGCATTAGAAAACACATCACTTCTTCAACCACTTATTTTCTTTTCCTAGTTAGAGTTATTAGTCTTTCCATTAGGATTTCCATCTTTCCTAGTTTAGCTCTAGCTCCATCTTTTACATTTCAAACGTTATTCGTCCAGCCCTTTTGGGTTTTGTAAGTTACTCTTTCTCATTAATACAATTATTCGTTTTTTTCTATCTTAGCAACTTGCATTTAATTTCTTTTTAATTCTTGCCCTTTAATTCATTGCCACGAGTAGCTAATTTTCTTGGTGGTTCATGAGGGTGTGAACATCATTGGGGTACTTTGAGGCTTTGTTCTTAATCTTGCATAAATTTTTATTATCAAATCCTTACATATAATTTGAGATCTTAAATTGTGTGTTTAACCCTTGTCTTGTTTATTCGAATGAGTTGGCTAATTCTTGGGCATATGTTTATGTGTTGGTTGATTAATTGATGCATGACATATTAGGAATTGGTAATGAGTAATTAATTGGCTGATTAGTCTCTTAAATTAGATTAATGTGATTGGCTTTAATAATTGTTGAGAGTGGAACTAAAGGTGAGATCTCACTAATTAATCCATTCTAGGCAATTAATCATTAGAATCACAACAAAGGAGTTAGATCTAACTCCGGCGTAATTAATCAACTCATGCATTCTTTTGTAGCCAATGATTGACACCCTAATGAATGTTCCACCCCCATAAACCGTTGCTTTTATTATTTCCATTTTTTATTCTAATTTAATTATCTTGCACACAAAAACCCCCAATTGTGACAAACCGTCAGACAACTAGTCTCGTGTATTACTCTCTTAGCCATTCCTTGTGAGAGACGACCCTGGTTTCCACTAAACTATATTAGGGGAACTTGGTTTTAAAAATAATTAAATTTATGAGTGTTACGACGCACCCATCAAATTTTTGGCGCCGTTGCCGGGAATGGCGATGAAAGTTTTCACTAGTTGTTTGAATTGTGAATAGTGTACATAATGTTTTCTTTTATTTTTTTCTTTGTTCTTTCAAAAATAAAAATAACAAAAAGATTTTCTTTTTATTTTGCATTTTATTTTCATTTTTATCTTTATTTTTTACTCTTCCCAGACTTTGCTGTTCCACGAATAGCTGAGTCTGCTGCTGATACTCGCGCTCCAGCGCCTGTATAGCGCTCCAGCGCGCGACTGCGACTACAACGTTGCAGCCGCGCATGACTCGATCCCAACCGAATCCCCAGCTTGCTGTTTTTGATCCTGAAATCGAACACACTTTGAGAAAAATAAAGCAAGCTAGGAAAAGGTTTATTGAGTCTCGGAGACAACCGGAAGGTCCACCGTATGAAGCCTTAATTTTCACTGGTCCTGAACTTTATGATTTGTCTGTTAGTGTTTCAGGTCCAAGTTCGATTATGGCAGACTATCAGCCCACCCTGAAGGAACTTGTAGCTCCGGACCTCAGCCAACAACCTTTAGGAATTACCTACCCAAGGTTGGAAACTGAGTTCGAGCTCAAGGGAGCTATTCTGCACTTGCTCCCTAAATTCCACGGTCTGGCCGGAGAGGATCCACACCAGCACCTCAAAGAATTCCATGTGGTGTGTGAAACTCTCAAGCCAAGAGGAGTCAACGAGGAACATGTGAAGCTTCGTGCTTTTCCGTTCTCTCTGGACGGTCAGGCGAAGCAATGGTTCCTGAACCTGCCCAATGGAGCTGTCAACACCTGGATTGGCATGAAGAAGATTTTCTTGGAGAAATTCTTCCCAGCCTCAAGGGCAGCTGCCATAAGGAAGGATATTAGTGGCATCCGCCAACTACACGGAGAGTCTCTCCATGAATACTGGGAGAGATTCAAGAAATTGGTGGCAAGCTGTCCTACCCATCAGATCTCAGAACAACTGTTGATCCAATACTATTATGAGGGTCTATCGGGTATGGACCGGTGTATGATTGATGCTGCCAGTGGCGGGGCCCTGATGGACAAGACTCCGGCGGAAGCTAGGCTCCTATTCGAGAACATGGCTGTGAACTCACAGCAGTTTGGCACAAGGGCAACCGCTGTGACCAAAGGGGTGAATGAGGTAGCTCAACAGGAAAGTGGTGGCCTACACCAAAAGCTGGATGAGATTGCGACATTCATGAAGCAATTGGCCATCAACCAAGCCAAACCAGGAACCTCAAGCCAAGCAATGGTGTGTGGATATGCTCTTTGGAGACTCACCCAACTGACCAATGGCCACATCTCCAAGAAGAGGCAACAGTGGTGGCAGCTGCAAATACCTTCCCGGGAAAGCCTCAATTTCAGCCACAAAATCAACCTACGGGGAAGACCTACAACCCAAGTTGGAGGAACCACCCGACCCTGAGGTGGAATAACAATCCACAACCACAACAAGTGCAGCAACCTCAACAGGTTCGGTACCAGCCTCCTCATCAAAGGCAACCCCAAGCTCCATATCAGGCCCCAATGGCTTTGCCTCCACAACCGCAACAATTGGCTCTGCCTGCACCTCCAAATCTTAACGAGCCAACAATCGGTGATGTGATGAAGCTACTCATGGAGCAACAAAGGATGATGCTGAGCTTGCAGAATGAGGTCAATCAAATGAAGGGAAATCTGGCCACACAAGCCTGTGAACAAGCTGGCAACTCACAGATCCCATCTCAAACAGTTCCCAATCCCAAAGGGAATGTGAGTGCCATCCACATCATGACCGGAGCAGCTGGTGCTGACAGTTCTGGACCAAAGTAGCCTCAAAACGGTCGACCGTCCAACTTAGGGACGTTAAAGCAAAGTGCTTCGTGGGAGACAACCCACCGGTTTTCTTTAATTTTCAGTATTTTTAAATTCCGTATTTTCAATTCCGTATTTCAATTCCATTATTTCAATTCCGTATTTTATTTTGTTTTTATTGGCATTTTTAAATTTTTGCATGCATTTAAATTAATTAGGATAGTTAATGCATTTTAGGAATTATAGCAGTAAAACACTGATTCTGCATCAGGAAGCCGCGCCCGGGCGCCATATACGCGCCCCGGCGCGATCAACGCACTTAAATGAAACACCGCATTTGGACAGCACGCTCTAGCGCGCGTGGGGTTCTTCAAAACCCTAAACGCCCAAATCGCAGATTCATTCTGCACTCTTGCCCTATTGCAGCTCCAGCGGCGGCGACTTGCTCTCCCTCCAATTTTCTCACTCTTTTCTCTCAAAAATTATCCATACCTTTGTTCCTCTTGTCATTGCATTAAATCCTATCAAGGTACATTGGTCTAAAACTCAATCTTTTCGTTGTTCTTGGTAGAAATCCGATTTTGTTTGAATAATTGATGGACAATGTGATTTTTGATTGTTTGGGGTAGTTTTAATCGGTTAGAATTGCATGAATAGTGATTTAATCGGTTAGAATGTTGAGAAAATTGGAGTTGGGATGTTATTTTCACTGTTTTGCGCTGTTTCTGCTGTCGCCGAAACCCTCGTGCGCTCCGGCGCGCTATACGCGCTCGAGCGCGAGGTGCTTTCGTGCCATTGCAGATCGTGCGCTCGAGCGCGCCCTACGCGCTCCAGCGCCGGTCTGCTGCATAATTTGGGCCGAGAAGCTGTTCTTTACTGTTTGCTAGAATTAGACATGTTTAACTGCTATAGTAGACTTTGTTTTGCATTTGCATTTGTTTATGGCATGATTAGAATTGACATTAGCCAAAGAACTGGACTGTATACTGGAACTCAATTGTCTTGGTCTTTATTTTTCAGGAATGACACCACGAACCCGAGGCGGCAAGGGGAAGAGGGTACGCACCACAGAGGAGGATGATCACTCCTACGATCAGCCCCACGACCCTGCACGCTTCCTCGACGTCACTGCCGAGATGGCTTTCCAGGCCACAATTCATAAGAGGAAACCCCTCTTTGAATTGGGGTATCAGTTCCACGACGAGGGCCAAGGACGGCTTGACATGGTCGTGGCGGAGATCGAGAGGCGGGGGTGGGCCCACTACCTTCTCAGTGCCCCCGTCAGGGCGAACAACACATGGGTGCGGGAGTTCTACGCCAACTTCCATGACCGCACTGCCACTCAGGTGTTCCTCCGGGGCATGTTCATCCTGGTAGACGTGGAGACCATAGCCACGCACATCCAGATTGCCCCGGAGCCCGATCATGCATTTGGAGAGCCGGACGCCATCTAGACCATGGCTGCTACAGGCTTAGACGTGATCAGGAATCGCCTTTGCCTGCCGGGTTGCAGCTGGACATTGGGAGCCAATATGCTCCCCGGCACTCTGAAGAACTACACGCTCAACCTGGAGGCCAGAGCGTGGTCCCGAATCTATTTCAGCCACATCTATCCAGTCTCCCACATCTCTGAGCTCACTACAGATCAGGCTCTCCACCTCTACTACATTATGGAGGGCCACTGGGTAGACTTGCCCACTCGTCTTCAGCGCACCATGCATCAGGCTCACCACATTGAGCCCTACAGGTGCCTTCCCTATCCTTCTCTGATCACCTCTTTGGCTATCCAGTGTGGTGTGCCAGAGTACGCCGATGACGAGTGGCAAGGGCCACATTCCACCATCACTGCCGCCGGTCTTGCTACCAAGGATGCGGCCGCTCAGAACAAGACCCAGCCAGCAGGGAACCCCCTAGATGCCCTCTCTGCACAGATGACCTAGATGGAGGTCAACATGAGGGAGTACTTCGATCAGAAGTTCGCTGCGGCTGAGAGCTATCATGATCAGCGGTACCTGGCCATGCAGACTCATTATGACCAGAGGATCGCTGAGATGCAGAGCGGTTTCCGATCCTACATCGACCAGCGCTTCTCCGCCGGTTATGGAGCTCCGGGACAGTCCCAGACTCCTATTGATGTCGATGAGGAGGAGGACGACGATGATGATGAGGATGATGAGGCTGAGGAGGATGATGGTGATGAGGATGATGATGGTTCAGAGGACGATTGAGTCCTCCGTAGGTCGTTTCTATACCCTTCTCTTTGTTCTTTATTTTGATTAACACTGAGGACAGTGTCTCATTCAAGTGTGGGGAGGGTGTAGATAAAATTTGGCTTTTGTAAGATATAGCATGCCTAACTCTTTTTCTTTTCTTTTCTTTTCCTTTCCTTTATTTTATTTCATTTCATGTATTTTTAGGTAGATGATAGGGTAGTTTTCTTTATAGCACCCTTTGGTTTGAAATTACTCTGCCTTTAAAATTAACTCTGGAATGTTGGCATGATAACATAATATGAGTTTGAATTGTTTGTGTTCTCTCTGTTGGTTGGTTGGATTACCTGTGAGATTTGAGCTTTAAATGTGATTACATGTATCAACTAATCACTTTCTTTCTGTGAGCACACACACACTTGTATTTGTTATTCCTGAATTTGCTTGATTCTTGTTTTGCATTTTATACATGTTGCATATGATTGAGGCATAAATTTGTTTTTACATTTAAAAACCACTTAGCCAAATAGTCAACCCATACACAATTTCCATTTGTTTGTAGCCAATTTGAGTCTTTATCCCTTTTTTGTTACTAAGCTCATTACAAGCCAAAGACAGAAAAACAATGAAAAATCCCCTCTGAGAAACTAGGAGGACATGGTTTGATTATTGGGCAAGGGTCTTAAGTGTGGGGAAATTGGGTTAAATTGAGCACTGGTATAGAGTGCAAAATATCGGGATATGTTGTAAGGGTAGCTTTTGTACATAAGTGGTTCTTTGTTATTTTCTTTTCCACCTCATTTTAATTACCAAAGGAATTGAGATGAGGTATATATAAAAAAAAAAGAAAAAAGAATCGAAAAATACAGAAAAATCAAGAAAAAAATGTGAATTCCTGCTAATAAAGGTTGTTGGGTTCCTGGGAATTAATGTGAAAATATTTGGGAACATTGGGAATGATAATTGTAAGAATTTATGGGTTATTGATCTTGGGTATTTATATTCTATCCATCTCTTCTCTCCATCTTTTCTGTAGGAATAGAAGTCATCTAGGATTGATCAAACCATGAAGTCTTAGTTTTTTGGAAATTAAGTCCACTTCCCATATATGCCATACCTGTCCCAAACCCCGTTACAACCCTGAAAAGACCTCTTGATGCACCATGTTTGTAAAAATTGCAATGTTAGGAGTATAGCAAATTTATGGAATGTAAATACTTGTGTGAATTATTAAAATTGAGTGCTAAGCCAAAACACTGAGTGATTGAGAGAGAAACACACTGGTGAGGGCCAACTCAACCAACTTTGCATAACATGAATTGATTCTCCTAACTCATAAACTTTTCTTGATGCCAACTGATAACATGTCAAGGGTATTGTATAAATCTGACCAAGGTGTGCTGTTTTGAATAACTTGATATCATCTGTAGATTTTATTTTTCTTTTAGGACTTAGCTTAGGTGTTAGATGTGTTAGCCAATGCTCTGAGAGATGCTTGGAATCATTGCTTTTGCATGAGGACATGCAATTGTTCAAGTGTGGGGATATTTGATAACGCAGTTTTTACCAATATTTTATACCCTTAATTTGGATGATTGTATGCAATTCTTAGCTCTATTTTGGCCTCTTATTGTATTTAATTCAACTTGAGATTAATCTGAGCTTAATAGAAATAAAGGCTAAAATAACAAGTTTTATGATGTTTTTACAATTCAAGGATGACCTTTGCACTTGATCTTGGATATTTCGTATTTTTAGTGCAGGTCACAGGTATTATTGGAGCTGTAGACATCAGGAACTGAGCAAGAAGCGGAGCAGTGGATTTCAGAGCAAGCATCGAGCGCTCCAACGCCCGTAGCGCGCCCCAGCGCGCGTGGCTCACTAAACTTGTCACGTGCACAACGTTGGCGCTCCAACGCCCGTAGCGCGCCCCAGCGCCGCGCCGTAACTCTGTCACAGCAGAAACCCTATCTGCACGAGTTGGAGGCCCAATTAGCTAGGGTTTGGAGGCTGCTCACTCTATTTAAGAAAGGCTAATGCATCAGAAAATAGATCACTTCTTCAACCACTTATTTTCTTTTCCTAGTTAGAGTTATTTGTCTTTCCATTAGGATTTCCATCTTTCCTAGTTTAGCTCTAGCTCCATCTTTTACATTTCAAACGTTATTCGTCCAGCCCTTTTGGGTTTTGTAAGTTACTCTTTCTCATTAATACAGTTATTCGTTTTTTTTCTATCTTACCAACTTGCATTTAATTTCTTTTTAATTCTTGCCCTTTAATTCATTGCCACGAGTAGCTAATTTTCTTGGTGGTTCATGAGGGTGTGAACATCATTGGGGTACTTTGAGGCTTTGTTCTTAATCTTGCATAAATTTTTATTATCAAATCCTTAACATATAATTTGAGATCTTAAATTGTGTGTTTAACCCTTGTCTTGGCTTATTCGAATGAGTTGGCTAATTCTTGGGCATATGTTTATGTGTTGGTTGATTAATTGATGCATGACATATTAGGAATTGGTAATGAGTAATTAATTGGCTGATTAGTCTCTTAAATTAGATTAATGTGATTGGCTTTAATAATTGTTGAGAGTGGAACTAAATGTGAGATCTCACTAGTTAATCTCATTCTAGGCAATTAATCATTAGAATCACAACAAAGGAGTTAGATCTAACTCCGGCGTAATTAATCAACTCATGCATTCTTTTGTAGCCAATGATTGACACCCTAATGAATGTTCCACCCCCATAAACCGCTGCTTTTATTATTTCCATTTTTTTATTCCAATTTAATTATCTTGCACACAAAAACCCCCAATTGTGACAAACCGTCAGACAACTAGTCTCGTGTATTACTCTCTTAGCAATTCCTTGTGAGAGACGACCCTGGTTTCCACTAAACTATATTAGGGGAACTTGGTTTTAAAAATAATTAAATTTATGAGTGTTACGATGCACCCATCAAGGAGCTTTTAGCAATCGTTTTTGCTCTTGAAAAATTTAGATCCTATCTCCTTGGCTCTCATGTGGTGGTATACACAGACCATGCAACTCTAAAATACTTGCTAAAGAAGCCAGATGCAAAGCCTTGCCTTCTCATGTGGATGTTGCTTTTGCAAGAGTTTGACATGGAGATAAAAGACAGGAGTGGTTGCCACAATCTGGTAGCTGATCATCTGAGCAGAGTGGAGCATATTCCCGATGACCCAATTCCACTAGATGATCAGTTTCCGGATGAGCGTATTTTGAGTGTGCAAACTTCTGTACCTTGGTTCACAAACATTGCGAATTATTTGGTTGCCAAAACCACCCCCACATATTTTTCAAAATCCCAAAGGGACAAACTAATTTCTGATGCAAAATATTATGTGTGGGATGACCCCTATCTGTGGAGGTTTTGTGCTGACCAAATCATTCGCAAGTGCGTTCCTGATCATGAGCACCACTCCATACTCGATTTTTGCCATGCATAGGCTTGTGGTGACCATTGTGGACCGCAGCGCACTGGTTGTAAAATTCTTGAGTGCGGTCTATTTTGGCCAACCATTTTTAAAAACTCTTATGAATATTGCAAGTCTTGTGCTAGGTGTCAAAAAATGGGAACGAATTCTTGAAGGAATGAAATGCCCCAACAACCATTACTATTTTGTGAAATTTTTGATGTTTAGGGTATTGACTTCATGGGTCATTTCCCTGCCTCAGCTGGTTTTAATTATATACTTCTGGATGTAGATTATGTATCTAAGTGGGTTGAGGCAATCCCCACTCGTACCAATGACTCTGCTGTGGTGTGTAATTTTGTTAAAAGCAATATAATTTCTTGATTTGACATTTCTAAGACCATCATCAGTGACCAAGACACCCACATGTTTGCAATAAAACTTTTGATGCCTTGCTACGCAAATATGGGGTTGTACATAAGGTGGCAACACCTTATCATCTTCAAACTAACGAGCAGGCTGAGGTGTCCAACTGGGAAATTAAAAAGATTTTAGAAAAAATGGTTGGACCCTCAAGAAAAGATTGGAGTGCCAAGTTATCTGATGCTCTATGGGCTTATCGCACTGCTTATAAAACCCCAATTGGGATGAGCCCCTTTCGGTTGGTGTTTGGAAAATCCTGTCACTTGCCGGTGGAAATTGAACACCGTGCATACTGGGCGGTTAACCAGTGTAAAATGGACCTAGGGAATGCCGGTAAAGAAAGAAAATTACAGTTACAGGAACTTGAGGAACTCCGGCGGGATGCCTACGAGAGCTCAAAAATCTACAAGGAGAAAACTAAGGCCTTCCATGACCAATCCATTCTGAGGAAAGAGTTCCATGAGGGTCAGGAGGTGCTTCTCTACAACTCAAGGCTCCAACTCATAGCCAGAAAGCTCAAGTCAAGGTGGGAAGGACCCTATGTGGTGAAGAAGGTCTACCCTTTTGGGATGGTTGAAATACAATGCAAAAAGACCAACTTTATCTCTAAGGTCAATGGACACAGGCTGAAAATATTCCATCCAAGCTTCAATAAGGATGTGAACCAAACTGAAGTCCTCCTTTTTAAGGGAGTGAAGCCACCCAACTAGGTGGCCACATGTCCAACTTAGGGACGTTAAACCAAAGTGCTTGGTGGGAGACAACCCACTGTTGTTTTCTTTTCTTTTAATTCATAGTTTTACATCTTTTATTTTTAATTAAACTCTCTTAATTGCATGCAAGCTTAATTGTGAACTTTATGCATATTTTTGGTACAAGAAATGCAAGTATAGGGGGTAGGGGATGTTAATTTGCGTTAAAAACGCTATGAATGAATTTCTCTCGCAGCAGGACCGCCCAAACGGTGACCTAGACCGCCTAAGCGGTCGCGACGCATAAAACGCCGCATTTTACTTAAACGCGGGATGGCATTTCGCACAGACCGCCTAGGCGGTTCGACCGCTCTGCAACTACTAAGAGCAGAGGTCTGTGCGGCAATAGGGTTAAAGCTTCCATTTTCTCCCTCATTTTTCCCAAACCCTAGCAGAACTTCAACCCTACCCGCCGCTTCCTCCGCCGTTCTATCTTGCTCTTAGCTCCTCTACTCTTCATTCTTGCATTTTCTTGGTAAGCTTGCATGTATTTTTCCTCTCATTCATTTTTTTTTCTTTTTCGTTTTTAGTTTTTGTTACATTGTTGATTATTTGTGGATTGTTAGTGCTTCCCCTCATCCTAGTTCTATTTTGTCATGATTTTTGGGGCTGGGTAAGCTTGGTTGTTGTTAAAAATGGGGGGATGCTATGTTTGCTGTTGTGTTCTGTTCTGACCGCCGCGAACCGCCTAAGCGGTTGCGACGACCACCTAGAAGGTACCCTAGTGACCGCCCTCGCTGATTTGGGAGCGGCCCCCTTCTATTCGACATCAACCGCCTAAGCGGTTGCGATAACCGCCCAGGCGGTCGCGCCGCAGCTGGGTTACTGCATCGAGCTCTTTGAAGTTAACTTTACAGTTTATTGTGTTGGCTTATTTTCCCTCCCTTGTGCAGCAAAATTAATGCATATTTTCTTTGAATTGGGAGGGGAAATTTTAATATTTGGCATTTTTGTTGCTAACACCACATCATTCTGTTATTCTTTTGTGTCCGTGTTGATTCTTTTTGCAGATTAATGGCACCAAAGAGAGCCTGTAGAGCGCAACAAGCTCAAGGAGAATCTTCTCAAGACTTCCGAGAGGTGGAAGCAGTTGACTCTTACCACTTTGATTGCTTGGAAGCCAAGCAGCGCTATAATGCGGATTTGCACAAGCGGTCAGTCCTTCATGAGTACTACCTCTGCTATGCCGGCTCAAATCCGTGTATTGGGGCCTTGGTCACAAAGATTCGGAGGCGTCACTGGGAATTTCTAATCAGAGAGCCGAAGGAGGGCAACTTATCTATGGTGAGGGAGTTCTATGCGAACTACCACACTATAGGTGCTACTTATGTCCACCTCCGCGGCAAACACATTGAGGTGTCCCCGGAGTCGATTGCTAAGGTTCTACAGATACCCCTACCTGCTGGCAAGACATGGCAGGATGATGATGAGTTCATTCGGACCCGACACCAGCCCACCGCGGATTTGTTGGAGAGAGTGCGGGCAAGAATATGTGTGGAGGATGGTGATTGGCACAGGAGCCCAACTGGATCACCATCACATCTACCCTCAAGGAACATCACCTTGGAGACCAGAGCATGGACACGAGCCGTCTTCAGCCACATACGGCCTAACTCCCACCACTCAAAGATCACCCTCGACGACTCCATCCTCGTCTACATGATCATGGAGGGATATTGGCTTAACTTGCCAAAAAATTATCTACACCACGATGAGCAAAGTACATAATGGTGCCACCTTCTATAGTTTCCTCTATCCAGCTTTGATCACTACTATGGCGGAGCAGGCGGAGGAGGAGGAGGATGATGATGACATGTAGGGGAAGATCCCCAAGGTGGGAATTACAGGTTTGGTGCAGCGGGACGCCACAGAGCGAAACTCTAGAGAGCGGGGGTCGCCGCCGCCGCAGCTGCCCGCGAGATCCCTGACATTGTCGGCCCTCCTATTGATGCTCCTGGTTCTTCTTCCTTTTCCCCATTCGATGGAACGTGCTCCACTCTCATGTCACACATGGATGCCAGATTTGATCGGATGCAAGGAGAGCTCATGACACAGTTCCGGTCTGAGCTGCGGATGTCCCAGAGAGACACCATTCGGCAGATGCGAGCTCTGATGCTCGACCCACAGCACCGCGATGATGATGAGGATGATGATGATTATGAGTAGCCTGCAGCAGCAGGATAAAGAGGCACACCTGAGTTGGTTGGATCTGAGAACTCAGGGTGTGCGTATCACCCACCACTGAGCTTGCTAGTGTCACTAAGGACAGTGACAACCCCAAGTATGGGGAGGGGGTAACACTTTCTTTTCCCTTCTTTCGTTTTTATTTTTCTTATTAGTTCTGATTTTCTCTTTTAGGTTGTCAGTATTTTAACTGTTTTAGACTTGGTTAGCTGGTAGTACTGGTTCTGTTTTGATGGTACATTGATAGTTGATACTTGTTTCCTGTGTTCTGACTAAACTGTTGACTGTTGGCAATTATGTTGTGTTCGTTCTTGGAGTGTGAGCAATTTTGAGTTAGGTTGAATGCATGCATGATGCTTGTACACCCTTAGTTTTGAGCCTTCAACAACACTATTTATTGCACACACACAGGTACACTGATCCTGGACTTGCCGAATAGCCAACTCTTCTGTAGTTGATGTAGATGATAGACTCATGCACTTTCTTGTGCAGTCCACTGCCATATAGACCTACCCTTTGTAATTACCCTTGCTTAGCCAATTTGAGCCTTATTCCCCTTTTGTTCATATTAGCCACATTACAAGCCAAAAAGTGAAAAACAATGAATATGGTTTGTTTTGTATTATATTTGGGGTTATACATGCTTGATTGGGATACTATGGGTATTTACATGTTATGAAAGGTAGAAGTTGGGTAATTGGTGGGGGTGAAAGGAAAATTTGTATATACATGATGTTTGTACACTAATCGGGGTAATGGGGGGATATCATATGCACTTGTAAAGGAAGAAATCGGGTATTTGGTGGGGGAGGAAGTAAAGAGTTTATTTTATCTTAATTTTTCTTAGGAAATTGTTAGTTTGCACTTTATTTTTGCTGTCTTATTTGATTTTTGAAAAGCAGGTTCTGAAATTAAATTAAAAAAAAAACTGAAAATACAAAAATAAATAAATAAATTTCAGAACCTGCACTATTGTCTTGCTTTTTGTCTAAGAAAAACTAAATAAATAAATTTATTTTTATGGCTCCTTGTACATATTTGGAGTCACTGTCACTGCTGTTATAGTTGGTTTTGTGGATTATGCATTCCAGTTCATGGTCAGTGCTCATTTGTATTACTATCTCTCGACTGTGCAACCCTGGATTTGATTTCCACCTTAGTCCACATTTCCATATATTCCCCACCTGTACGTTGGCCCCATTACAACCCTTTGGCATGTTTCTTAATGCATCAAGTTTGAATTGAGAGGCTATTTCCGTCTTTGGCAAATCTGTGAAAGAGTGTTAGTGTTGTGTGTTCTAGGAACGAGCCTATACACTTGAGTGTCATTGAGTGATTTATATCCGTGTGAGGCTTAACATCTTTCTAATCATGCATTCATACCTGATTCTCCTGCTCATTGCTTATTTTTTTATGGAATTGCCAACATATTTGTAAAATGCATAATTGTTAATTGGAAACTTGTATCTTCTTGCTAGTTTACTGCTACCATTCTCCATTGCTAACCATGTCTATAAAGTAGGTGTTATAGTTCTCCCTAGTACTGCTTTGTTTGCTTGTTGGAATAAAAGTTTGTATCTGTTGCTTGGTTCTGTATTGCATGAGGACATGCAATTGTTCAAGTGTGGGGAGGTTGATAAACCACATTTTCATGCTATTTTTCCCTCATAACTTGAGTAACTGTATGCTCCTAATTATGCTTAACTTGGTTTCTTATGTTGTATTTGATTTATATTACCAGTTCGAGTATTAATACCATTTTGTGTATTAATTACTCTAGTTGATGCCACTTGTGCGCTTTATGTGTTTTTGTTCGTGTTGTGGCTTTTCAGGAACAGGTAATTAAAAGATGCTTTGGAATTGAATTTGGAAACCAAGGAAAGCTAACTCACTGCCTCCAGCAGCAGAAGGGCTGCCCAGACGGTCATGCAGACCGCCCAGGCGGTCGAGCGCGTATAATTCTCTCTTCTGGGACGCGCCTCCTCATGCCTACCGCCCAGGCGGTCGTGTCCGAACCTGACTCAATATCTAGCAGCTCAATACAGTAGCTTTGGGAGCTCTATAAATAGACTTTTTGTAATTAGGTTTTGGACGTTGACTTTTACGCTGTACACTGTGGACACACTGTGGCCGTTTTAGGATTTACTTTTACGCTGTACAAGCTATCACGTCATTAACACTAAAAGAAGAAGACACCGCTTCAAGTCTAGGAAATTATTTTGAAGACTCACAAGACCCGTATGATTTGTAAAAGATTTGTAATAATAATAAAGAAATAAATAAATAATAAAAATAAAAATAAAAAATAAAAAATCCAAGCAAGGCCACTTAAAGACTAAGCATGACCAAGTGTTTTAGTTGAGTAAAAGTCATATGCATGTAAAAAAGCCATCATGAGCATCTTGACTAGCATTGAGAATATTTTCCAAAGTTTAGAGTTTACTAGACTTGGTAAGTACAAGGCACAAATGCTTACTCATGGTACAAGTGTTATGAAATTAAAGAGTTATTATACTCTATATAAGGAAGATGTAAAAGAGGAGAAGGTACCGGGAGAAAACATCCGACCTTACTCACTCACTTCAAAATTTTTTCTTTGTTTAAGCTTTGCATCATTTCATTGTAAGCGTATTGTGAAATAAAATTACCAGTTTCAAGCAGAAGGTTTCTTGCACAGTGTAAGCTTCTTATCTTACTTTTTTTATGACTATAATTTACCCATTATATTTGCATAGAACAGGTTTAAAGAAATTATATTTTTCTAAAGAAAATGTTATTGAAAACATTAATGATTTAAAAATTGAAATTCAAGAGTTACAATTATCAGCACTACCAATTCTAGCTCATCTTGCTATTTTATATCATCTTGAAAGTGATTTAGAAATTTTAAATAAAAGTATTGAGTGTTTAAAAAGAAAACTAGACGTGTTAGCTCTCTAAATTAAAAATAAAATGAGCTTTTATTATAATATCTATACTCTCTGTATTTTTTACAACCTTTCTTATTACTACAATAATAATAGTTCTTTCTAAACCGTGTATTATATTACTTTCAATCTTTACACCCCTGGCCTCGTCCCTGCTCTAGCCAAATAATAATAATAATAGTTCTTTCTAAACCGTGTATTATATTACTTTCAATCTTTACACCCCTGGCCTCCTCCCTGCTCTGGTATCAGAGCCAGGGGGAGAGAGCTTAGGAGGAGCTATAATTCATATTTTTTCTTCTATTAGAATACCTATAGATTGAACTATTGGTTGTGTAACCATGTATTTGATAACAAATTTTAGAGAGTTGTAACAGTGAAAATTGTGTATACGTTGGTCAGCCCATTATTGTAGTCCTGGTAGTAAGTCCTGAAAAAGGCAGTAAAACCGTTGGTTAGCAAGGGTGGTCCCGTAACAAAACTCTAAAATTTGCTTTGAAAATGGAGAGCTTTACAACCAACCTAGTTAAATCACTAAGTAATCTTAATAAAGGAAAAAATCATGAGATAGTAGTAAGAACTAAACCCGACGAAGCATCATCCAGCAATAGTTCTCAACAAGAGATAACAATACGAAAAATAGAAGAACGATTACATAATTGATCTATACCTATTATACAAAAGGGTGAAGTATATAAAAAGAGGCACTTTTGGGAAGAAAAAAAATGAGGAAATTCACATGTTAGAATATAGTTACCCAGGAACAAGTAATAATAATACCATTAGAGTTCTAGAAGTTGAAAAATTACAAGAGCATGTAGAAAAGGGGTTTGCATTTCTTCACATAGGATTAATACAAGTTGCTGCTAAACCAAACTTCAAACTAGGAGTAGGTACCCCTATATTAATAATGCTAAGGGATGTTAGATTTAGGAAATTTAAAGATTCTATAATAGCCACTTTAGAGAGTAATTGTCATGATGGTCCTGTATTTTTTAATTGTTTTCCAAATTTTTCTATGAGTCTAAATAATGATTATACTCCAGATGTTTTTAGATTATATATAAAAGCACCAGATAAAATAATAGATGGAAAATATGATCCATTTGAAATAATATATAGAATTTATTATAAGGTAACTAGGATAAATTATGATTTTAGAACTATTAAGGAAACTCCTAGAAATGAAACCATATTAATACAAGCAAATTTAAAAAGAAGCAAAGTACAAGTTCCCAAAAAGCTAAGACATGAGGATGTAATGAAAAATATACCAGAAGAATGGTTATTAGAAGATATTTTAGAACATGAAAAATAATGTTAGACTAAGGATGAACAGGTCAACATCGATAAAAATAAGAGAACCTCAAAGTTATAAGGTTGAACCATCTAGACACTCAGTAGATGGATCAACTATAAATATTGATATAACCGGAATAAATAATAGTAAGCCTAGGATAGCTACACTAATATATGAGGAAAGTATCAATTATTCTCCTACAACCTCTCAAGTTTTAAATGTATTGGAAAGAGAAGAAAATTTTGAGATTAATAAAAACTGGATAAAAGAAGATTTTGAATCGGAATATAATAAAAATTTAAGAGATTTTCTCAAATTTTAGTAAAGAAGAGACAATAAGAATTAGAGAAATTTATTACCAATATATGGAAGATCATAAAATTAATTTTTATTTCTTTGATTGGTTAAAAATTTATTATGAGGATATAAAAATAGAAGAAGTTCTACCACTAACAAAAATAAATACAGCATGGAGAACCGTTTCTGGAAAAATAATAGAATCAGAATATCCCCCAAGTGAGAGTATTAGAGTAAAGTTATCCGATAATGTTGAAATAGAAGCAGCACCCTTTAAAGATAGTACCACAGAAGGTAACATAGAAAGAAGGGACATTAAAAAAGTACATCAACAGTTAAATTACTTTAACATAATTCTAGAAACCATGAGTAAGCAATTAGGAAGAATAGAAAATAAAAAAGATGAAGGAAGTCCAAGTCAGAACAATTCTAGTCAGCCCATAGTAAAAAATATAGAAACACATTTCTACAAAATTAATAGTATTCCCAAAGTGTTTAAGTTTAACAAGACTGCTTTAGGGGTAGATTTAGATGAACTAAAGGGAAGAGTAGAAAAATTAGTCATAGGAAAATCAGAAATTAATACTCTAGAAATAGATAAAATGAGTTTTAAAAATAATAATTATCCAAAATTAAGAAATTATTATGCAAGACCAACACCAGTTGATATAAGTTTTGAAGAACGGATCCAATTAATACAAAACTCTTTTAGTGGAACAGATATTGCTGAATGGAATTTACTTGGTGGTTTATGAGGGTGTGAACATCATTGGGGTAATTTGAGGCTTTGCACTTCATATTGCATTAGTTTTTATTGTCAATCCTAACATATAATTTGAGATCTTAAATTTTGTGTGTTTACCTATGTCTTGGCTTACTCGATTGAGTTAGGTTAATGCATTTGACATGTTCATGTGTTGGTTGATCAATTAATGCATGACATACTAGGATTTGACATATGATTAGTTAATTGACTGATTAGTCTCTTTAACTAGGTTAATGTGATTGGCTTAAAAGATTGTTGAAAACGAAACTAAAGGTGAGATCTCACTGATTAATCTTGTTCTAGGCAATCAATCATTAGAATCACAACAATAGGGTTAGATCTAACTCTAGCATAATTAATCAACTCATGCATTCTTTTGTAGCCAATGAGAAACTCCATAATGAAAGTTCTACCACGTAAACCACTGTTTTTAGCATTTTCTTTTCATTAAATCAATTTTACATTCTTGCATACAAAAACCCCCAATTTGTGACAACCATCATATAACTGGTTTTAGTATTGCTCTCTTACCCATTCCTTGTGAGAGACGACCCTGGTTTCCACTAAACTACATTAGCGGAACTTGGTTTTAAAAATAATAAATTTGTGGGAGTTGCGACGCTCACCATCAAATTTTTGGCGACGTTGTCGGGGAATGACGATGAAAGTAATCTCTAGTTGTGTGATTTGTGCATATTGTACATAATCGTTTTTTTTTCTTTTCTATGCTTCTTTGAAAAATAAAAACAACAAAAAGATTTTAATTTTATTTTTGCATCGCATTACATAGCATACTGCATATTTCATCTGTACATTGCATCACATTTAGCATTTGCATCCATAGAACTTGCTGTTCGCAGAACAGCAAAGTTCTGTGTCGATACGAGCGCCCGAGCGCCCAGTGAGCGCCCCAGCGCAACATCAGCGAGCGCCCAAGCGCCCTGTGACCGCCCGAGCGGTCGTTCGCCCCTGTAGCATGTTTTTATGTTTTCTTCTCTTATTTTTCTTCTTTTCCTAGACTAACATGAACACTAACCCCAATTTTAGTCTCCAAGATTTCAGTTTCCATGGTTTTGTAGGTTATCAACCAAGTAGTGAGATGCAAGAACCACCATTACCTTCATACCTCCATCAAACACCATACATGTACCAAGACCCTCAACCGTACTGTGAGCCATACCCATCATTTGACATCTACTACCAGCCATATAATGAACCACCACCACCACCCTCCTACATTGAACCATTTCCATACACATACTATGAGCCTAATCCTTACCCATACCCAATCGAATACCTTGATCAACCAACCATTGAACAATTCTACCAACCACAACCTTCTCAACCTCTTGCACTGTCTACTCCTTGTGATGATACTGGAAATTCCATGATGAGACAAATCTTTGAAATACTCATGACAAACCAGCAAAAACTTTTGTGCATGAAAGATGAACTCCAACAATTGAGAACTCAGGCTACCTCATCACCACCACCACCTTCTCCATCACCACCAGCTTCACCTCCACATCAACCATCACAAGAGGAACCGGAGTTCCCTATTGTTGAAGATGATTATGCTTTAGAGCAATTCGATTTGGAGACATTGAAGTCCATGGTGGAAGAATTATCTGGGGAAGTCAAGGAAGACTCCACTATGGAGATAGTCTATGAGGACCCTCCACCCTTACTCAGCATCGTGCTGGACACCGTGTGTGCGGAGGAAAATTCTTTGAGTGTTGGAGTCGCTGTAGAGATTCCCTCACCAGGAGAAATTGACGAGGGATGCAAGGAAGAAGTCATGGATTCCACTCCCTCGTCACTTGTTATTTCAAGGCAACCATTGGAACTCTTCCCATTTGCTCTTAGGCCTCATGAGTATGCTTTCCTCGAGACTGATGCTCAACTCCTTACCCTTTGTGGGGTGTCGGTACTGGTATCCTCTCGAGCTCGAATTTCTTGGAAACTAATTGATTTCAATTCTGTTGTCTCTAACCAATCTTGTGAGGACTTTCATCCCCCCTCACATGATTTTGTTGATTTTAGGGATGCTTTTTGCAGGAGTGGGTGTTGTGCTTCAAGGGGCAAATTAAGGATCAAAACTCTTAGGTCCCGAAATAAGAAATGGATCAATCTCTTTGGAGTGGTTCACTTCTCATGGGATCCCGGTGGAGGTATGGAAATCATACCATGGTGGAAACTGCTGGATCAATTCAAGCATAAGCCGCCCTGAGAGTGGCTGAACAAACGTCCAACTTAGGGACGTTAAAACAAAGTGCTTTGTGGGAGACAACCCACCAATTTTAAATTCTACAGCCTTTTATTTTTCTTTTTATATTTTATAGTATAATTAATCACTCTATGTTTGTTAGATTCAACTTTACATTAGGGAGTCTCATGCACTGAGTACATAACAACAACTAGCCAATTCTGCAGCAGTACTGGCGCCCTAGCGCATACAACGCGCTCCAGTGCCCGGATGGTCCCTGTCCACATGCCCAAGCACGCCTATCACGCCCTAGCGCACTTGTCCGGGACACTGTCAGTTCTGCCTCAAACGATTTTCTCTCTATACCCTTCTCTCTGTTCTTTTATTGTTTGTCACTGAGGACAGTGCCTTATTCAAGTGTGGGGAGTGATGGGTGAGCATCGCAACTCCCATAAATTTAATTAGTTATAAACCAAGTTCCCCTAATATAGTTTAGTGGAAACCAGGGTCGTCTCTCACAAGGAATGGCTAAGGAAGTAATACACGAGACTTGTCGTATGAGGGTTGTCACAAATTGGGGGGTTTTTGTTTACAAGTAAAATAACTTGAATTAAAATAGGAATGATAAAAGGTAGTGGTTTATGAGGTAGAACATTCATCAGGGCGTTTATCATTGGCTACAAAAGAATGCATAAGTTGATTAATTACACCAGAGTTAGATCTAACCCTATTATTGTGATTCTAAGGATTGATTGCCTAGAACAAGATTAATTAGTGAGATCTCACCTTTAGTTTCGTTTTCAACAATCTTTAAAGCCAATCACATTAATCTAATTAAAGAGACTAATCAGCCAATTAATTAATCATTACCAATTCCTGATATGCCATGAATCAATTAATCAATTAACACATAAACACATGCCAGTGAATTAGCCTAACTCAATCGAGTAAGCCAAGACAAAGGGTTAACACACACAATTTAAGATCTCAAATTATATGCCAAGATTTGATAATGAAAACTTATGCAAGATTAAGAACAAAACCTCAATTTACCCCAATGATGTTCATACCTTCATAAACCACCAAGAGACTTAGTTACTCATGGAGGAAATATAAAGACAGAAAATAAATTAGAATTAAAAGCCAAGATGGAATGAAGAAATTAAACAACTTGAACAATAAAGAGAAAGGTAAGGAAAATAAATGCAATTTGGAAAGATGGAAAAAACGAATAACTGAATTAATGCAAAGAGTAACTTACAAAACCCAAAGGGCTTGACGAATAACGTTAGAAATAACAATGGAGGAGTTATAGCTAAACTAGGAAAAGAAGATGGAATCCTAATGGAGAAAATAACTCTAACTAAAAAGCCTAGGGTTTGAAAAGAAAATAGCATGAAGATAAAAGAAATTGAAAGTGGGAAGAAGAGATGGTGAAGTGATGTTGTGGTCTGATGCATTAGCCTTCTTTAAATAGAGTGAGCAGCCTCCAAACCCTAGCTAATTGGGCCCCCAGCTCGGCCTTGCAGATAGGTCTCTGATGTAACAGAATTGCGGCGCGGCGCTGGGGCGCTGATAGATCGCTAGGGCGCCAGTGCTGTGCACGTGATGAGTTCTAGTAGGGTTCGGGCGCTTGGGCGCGCTGAGGGCGCTGGGGCGCTCGATGCCAGTCCTGGACTCCATTGCTCCGCTTCTTACTCAGTTCCTAATGTCTACTGCTCCATCAATTCCTATGACCTGCACCAAAAATATAAAATACCCAAGATCAAGTGCAAGGGTCATCCTTGAATTGCAAAAACATCATAAAACTTATTACTTTAGCCTTTATTTCCATTAAGTCCCAATTAAATCCAAATTGTATTAAATACAATAAAAGGCTAAAATAGAGTAAAGAAATGCATACAATCATCCAAATTAAGGGCATAAAATATTGGTAAAAACCACGTTATCAAGGAAGGTGTAGAAATTACTTTTGTGAATATCTTGCATGTATAGTTATTTTGTTTTATTTTCCTTTATTTTATGTGTTTTTGTTTGATGATTGGTTAGTTATCTTTATAGCACCCTTTGGTCTGAATTTGCTTTTACCCTGTGATTTTAATTCAGAAATTGTTGGCATATTATTCCTATATGAGTTTGAATTGTTCTTGTTATCTCTGACTGGTTGCTTGAGAGATTTGAGCCTGTTATGTGATTAAATGCATCTATTGATCACTTTCTTCATGTGAGGACACACACACTTGTATTTGTTATTCCTGAATTTGCTTGATTTCTGTTTTGCGTTTTATACATGTTGCGTGTGATTGAGGCATAATTTTGTTTTACATCTTTGAGCCATTTAGCCAAATAACCATCCGATACACATTTCCCATTGTTTGTAGCCAATTTGAACCTTTTGTCCTTTTATTCTTTGCAAAGCTCATTACAAGCCAAAAGTGAAAAACAATGAAAACCCCCTCTGTGAAACTAGGAGACATGGTTTGAATAGTGGGCAAAGTCTTAAGTGTGGGTAAATTGGGTTTGAATTGTAAATTGGAATGGGGATAACTTGTAAAGGGTAGTGCTTTTGTACATAAGTGGTCAACTTTCTCTTTTCTCATTTCAAGTTTTCAAAAGAATTGGAATGAAGACTAAAAAAAAACCCGAAAAAATTCAGAACAATTCAACAAAAAAAATGTTCATTGTGATTGTCTGTGAATAAAGGTGCTTGGGTTTTTGGGAATTATTCTGCTGGGAATTGTGTTGGTTTATTGGTTTTGGGTGTTTCCTTCTCTCTTCATCTCTCTTTCTTCATCTCTTTCTCTCTATTTCTGGAAATCATTTGGGATCATTGGAACCATGAATTCTTAGTTTCTTGGAACTAGTCCACTTCCCATAAATGCCATACCTGTCCCAAGCCCCGTTACAACCCTGTAATGACCTCTTGATGCACCATGTTTGTGGAATTGGAATGTTAGAAGTATAGCAAGTTTATGGAAGGCGAGTCTTGTGTGTTTCTCTTATTTGAGTAGTTAGCCAAAACACTGACTGATCGAGAGATAAACACACTGGTGAGGGCCAATCAACCAGCTCTGCATAACATGAACTGATTCTCTTAACTCATGATTCTCTTTTGAATGCCAACTTGTAATATGATTGTGGTTTTTGCATAATTTTGACCTAGGTGTGCTGTTTTGATTAACTTTCCATCATCTGTAGTATTTTGTTTTCTTTTAGGACATAGGTGTTGGGATGTAATTGTCATTGCTCTATTTTTAGAAGTGCTTGGAATCACTGTTTCTTGCATGAGGACATGCAATTGTTCAAGTGTGGGGATTTTGATAACGTGATTTTTGCCAATATTTTGTGCCCTTAATTTGAGGAATTGTATGCATTTCTTTACTCTATTTTTAGCCTTTTATTGTATTTAATACAATTTGGATTTATCTGGGACTTAATGAAAATAAAGGCTAAATGAATAAGTTTTATGATGTTTTTGCAATTCAAGGATGACCTTTGCACTTGATCTTTGGTATTTGATGTTTGTGGTGCAGGTCATAGGAATTATTGTAACAATGTACATCAGGAACTGAGTAAGAAGCGGAGCAGCGGATTCCAGTCCAGGATCGAGCGCCCCAGCGCCCTGAGAGAGCCCCGGCGCCCGAGCACACTCAGCTCCCATCTCGTGCAAGTTATTCGCGCCCCTGCGCGGTACGAGGGCCCCAGCGCGTGCCTGCGTATCTTTGACAGCAGGGACAAATCTGGAAAACCGCGTGGGGGGCGTAATTGCAAAGGTTCTGAGGCTGCTTCCTCTATATAAAGCAGTGCTAATGCATCCAGAAAAAACATCTTTTCATACTTCCAACCCTAGATTTTGTTTTCTTTTTTTAGTTAGAGTTTTTCTCTCATTAGGATTCCACTATTTTCTTAGTTTGTTCTCTAACTTTCTCCACTATTTCTCGTTGTTTACTTTCAACGTTATTCGTCAAGTCTTTTGGGTTTCTGTTCTTATCTTTCCATCTTTGACTCTATTGTAAGTTATTTTCAGAATTAATTCAGCAAGTTATTTGTTCTTCATCAATTTCTCCATTTGCACTTTATTTTCCATTAATCCTTATTTTCTTTACCCTTTCTCTTTATTGTTCAAGTCAAATTGTTTTCTCTTTCATATTTATTTCAAATCAATTTATGTTTCTGCCCTTATTCCTCCATGAGTAACTAAGTCTCTTGGTGGTTTATGAGGGTGTGAACATCATTGGGGTAATTTGAGGTTTTGCACCTCATATTGCATTAGTTTTCATTGTCAATCCTAACATATAATTTGAGATCTTAAACTATGTGTGTTTACCTATGTCTTGGCTTACTCGATTGAGTTAGGTTAATGCATTTGACATGTTGATGTGTTGGTTGATTAATTAATGAATGACATACTAGGATTTGACATATGATTAGTTAATTGGCTGATTAGTCTCTTTAACCTGGTTAATGTGATTGGCTTAAAAGATTGTTGAAAACGAAACTAAAGGTGAGATCTCACTGATTAATCTTGTTCTAGGCAAACAAATATTAGAATCACAACAATAGGGTTAGATCTAACTCTGGCGTAATTAATCAACTCATGCATTCTTTTGTAGCCAATGAGAAACTCCCCAACGAATGTTCTACCTCGTAAACCACTGTTTTTAGCATTTTCTTTTCATTAAATCAATTTTACATTCCTGCATACAAAAACCCCCAATTTGTGACAACCATCATATAACTGGTTTTAGTATTGTTCTCTTAGTCATTCCTTGTGAGAGACGACCCTAGTTTCCACTAAACTACATTAGGGGAACTTGGTTTTAAAAATAATAAATTTGTGGGAGTTGCGACGCTCACCATCACCTACCAAGTGGCCTTACTACCCAATCTTTTAAACTTGCATAATGTCTTCCATGTCTCTCAATTGAGAATGTATCACTCTTATCCTAGGCATGTCTTAGAGCCAGAAAGTGTACAACTAAGGGATGATTTGACGTTAGGGTTGCCCCCTATGAGGATCGTTGATCGCGACGTCAAGAAGTTAAGAAGTAAGGAAGTGCCTTTGGTCAATGTGGCCTGGGGCGGAGGTCGGTTGGAGGATTTTACCTGGGAGCTGGAGGAAGAGATGCGTCGCCAGTTTCCACACAAGTTGACAAGTATGAATTTCGAGATGAAATTCTTTTTAGGGGGGAGAAATGTAACACCCCGACTTTTATTAAGTTCTAATTAAATGAAATTTAGGGTTGTAACACCCCGATTTTCATTAAGTCCTAATCGAGGGAAATTAAGGGTAATTGGCCTTGTTTAGAATTTAATTAAGTTTGGGTGGATAAATTTCTTCTAGTAAACCATTACATGTTATGTGATCTAAGTTTATATATGTGTTTATTGTATGTTATGTGATTTATGTGTGTTTATCATGTGCTGTGTGATTTATGTGTATGTACATGTGTATTCATTATATGTTGTGTGGTTTAGGTGCATATATGTGTTTTATTTGATATTTAGATGATGCATGAGGTTAGGAGTGAGGTATGGAAGTTTATAGCACGAGTTGGGACATTTTAGAAGTGTTTTGGGGTCTCTGCACGACCCAGTAATCGATTACCATCCCGTGGTAAACTATTACAGCCCTTTGATTTTCGAATACTGGGCATTTTAGTTGACTGTAATCGATTACAAACACGTGGTAATCGATTATAGCACTACAATTTTTACGAAAATTAACTGTTTTGACCCTTATGTACCCTAATGCGTCCTACGATTTACATGTATGCTATATATGATTTGTACACGGTCTATATATGATTTTATGAGTTGTAATGCATGATTATATATTAATATGTAATTATGAATTATGATGATGATGTTATATGTCTATGATTATATAATGTTAAAGTTTAATAACCAAAACGCGCTCAGTGACGCTATGTTAAAACATCACGAAGTGACGCAATGTTAAAACGCCACTGGGTGACGCTTTATTAAAACACAGTAGCCTTCAAAAGGGAAGATGAATTACCCCCTCTCCCCATTAAGTTTAGGATGAGCTCATGCCTAGGGGCCAGTGATCTGGAGGATACGACATGAGGGCGACTATATCTCACAATTAAAGAAAGATAAAGATGTTTAACGTGTTGATATGTATTTTAATATGTATTTATTGTATATGATTTACAGGCACTAGTATACTACACTGAGACATTTATTTATTTATGTGATGATATATGTATTAATAAAATGAACCAGGCGAACTTAGGTAAGACGTTCTGGGAAAATATTGTTTTTAAACTTATAGCCGAAATGAACTCATTCATGCTTCACTTATTTCATAATTAAACCCGGGGCAGCTTCCTCTACTGAGTTACTTTCCAGTACTCACCCCATGTTTTCCCCTACCTTTTAGAGGATCCGATCGAGCAGGATGTTGGAGCACACGAGGAGCCCGCACATATTTAGTTTATGTTTTAGTTCCTTTATGACATAGACATGTTTATTTCTTTAGTCAGATTTTATGAATATTATGTTTCTGCTTATTTATATTTTCTGAAACCAGGCCTGTGTTAGCTGGCAGCTGTTTATTTATTTGTATTTATTGTGGAGTTTCATGAGCCTTGATTTTGGGCTCAGGGGATGACACCTAGTATTTACTTATGTTTGGTACTTGATGAGAGTTTAATTGTATGCAATGAAGTTATTCAATTTATGCTTGTATTTTTTATATTATCGATTATATATTTACGCAAAGCCCTTATTTTTCTCTCGCCTATGTTCCGCATATTATATTTTTAAAGTAAAAGATAAAGCTATAAAATCAGGATGTGACCTTTTATAAGTGGCCTAAGATGACTTAAGAATTAAGGGCTATTTACTAGGGGGTTACAAGGGTAATTGACCTTAGTTAGAATTTAATTAGGTTTGAGTGGATAAGTTTCTCTTTGATGACCCTTATGTGTTGTATATGTTTGATTTGTATGTGATTCATGAGTGTATATATATATGTGATTTAATTGATGTTTTGATGATGCATGAGGATAGGAATGATGTATACATGTTTATAGCACGAGTTGGGATGTTTTGGGGTTGTTTCGCAGCCCAGTAATCGATTACCACAGGTTGGTAATCAATTACACTGTGCATGTTTCATATCTGTGCAGGTTTCATATCTGTGCATTTTGACAGGCTGTAATTGATTACAGTTTCGTGGTAATCGATTACAGTCTGTGCTGATAGGGTTTTTAGTGTGTTTTTAGTCATGTGTTGGCCCTACAACGTGTTAGTTGTAACACCCTAATAATTACCTCTTTATGCTTAAGTCATATCGAGTTAATTATTGGCATTTATCATCCTGTTTCAGAACTCATGTTTGAAAATAAAGATACGCGGAAAATAGGGTCAAAGTTTTTTCAAGATAAAATACGCAAATTTTAAAATCGTGGCTTGTGCGTGTTGAGGTATAATCTTTCACACCTATCTGAGAACCTGAATAAAACAACCATTCATAGTATAATAACACACAAAAGTGGCCCAATACGTACATATAGTTTCACATACACGAATGTTACACACATAAGTGTGAGCATAGACTAGATATTACAATAGTAGAATATTAAAGTTTCTAAGAAAATCATAAGCTTGTACAATCCCTTATGATTCCCTCATAAACTCAGCTAAGTGTCAGACAATACATAACATAACAATACAAAGAGTAACATAGGAACAAGACTCCAATGCATAAATCTTCAGAATGTCCGAGTCTTCGTCTTCCCGTAGTTTCGGTTCGCTCACCTAGTGGAGGTACCTGTATCCCGATCTGAATCTAAAACAAATAGTGGTGGAATTGGGGTGAGCTCCACGGACTCAATAGGGGGATCACTCCGGTTTATTATGAAATAAGTGAGACATGCAATTTCCGTATTACTGGTGTTTTCGCAAGCATAGCTTTAATTCGGAATGTCTTAACCTATATGCGTCTTATTTAATGCATAAATGATGCATCAATTACATACTCAAAATCATTTATGCAAACATAATTTAAGATGCAATAACATAAATTCACTCATTTGTCATGTGTCATGATCTCTTTACTTTAAATGGCACCAACCTCTTTTCTATCTAACCTCCGCATCTCCGGCCCCAAGGTTATGAGCTCATACCTCTCTAGTATATACTAGGATACTGGGGGGGAAGAGGGGTTTATTCACTTTCACTCATGAATTGGTGATGGACACTGAGGGTGTGCCAACCCTCCCTTGCCAACCCAATTTGTCGAAGAAAGCTACTTAAGAATCTCATTTATCATTTCACATGACAATCTCATATTATTCTTTACGTACTTGGCATGCATGTAGAAATGTCTATACTTATTCTTTTCAAACATCTATTATATACATGATTTCAAACTTGAAACATATAATTTAATTCCATAATACACTATCATAATCACAAGCTCATTTTAGAATTAACATCATAACATAATCATCATCAACTTCAACAATCTAAACAATTGCAGAATTTTGAGGCAGATTCAACATGTTTTACCAATAAAATCACTATAATTATAAATTAATGAATCTGACCATAATATTTTTATGAGATGAACTAAACTGATCATTCTAATATTCCAAACAAACGAAATTCAAAAATAAATTATACAGAGAGAGAAATAAATATCGAAATATCACACACCGTAAAGAATTCAGCACTGCACGTCTAAATTGAAACTTATAATTACATATTTTTCTGTACTAATCTAGAATTAATTAAGTTCTGAAAATTTTTACCCAACATCCTAGATCTCTTAGCTTTCAAACAAATTTTATTTCATTAAATTTCATTAAGCATATTTTTAATTATGAATTTTTAAACACTGACTGTCCTGTCTAGGAGCCTAATTCTGTTTGTCAACTTTGAAAATTCATAACTCCCAAAATATACAGCCAAATTAAGTGATTGCTTTTGGAAACCCTTCATAATTGAGTTAACTTACAGATAAAATTGAAATGAACGAAAAATACCATATGTGTAAAACGAATCGAATTATTTTGTAACAGTTGTCTATACGAGTTCTCTCTTAAAAGTTTTGGGTAATATAATCTCCTTATAACTTTAAATCATCAAAACCAACTTAATCCTCATTCTTAATCACTTAAACACTCACATAAGCATACTAATCAGTCAATAATCATAACATAAAATTATAATTTCATAAAATCTTCAATTTAGGGTTCAAAACCCTCAAGAACACCCAAATTTCATGCAAAAAAATATCTAAACCCCTACCTCAAATTGCTTCAAGGTTGAACAAAACTTCAACAAATTCTTCAACTCTCTCTCAATCTCGGGTAGCCTCTTTGAAGGGGTTAATGGATGAGTTTCTTGAGTGTTTTGGGGCTGCAACTTGTGGGAAATGAGCCTATGGTGATAGTATATGGTATGGGTGGTGAGTTTTGGTGATTAAAGTGGTGGTTTGGGTTGATTTTGATGAAGAAATGGGGGAGGGAGAGAGAGCTACGGGTTAGGGTTAGAAATTAGGGATTTTGGAGAGTGTTTGAGTGTTATGAGGGGTGGTGAGTGTTATAAGAGTGATGGGGGACTATTTTGCAATTTTAGAAAGTCTAGGGACCAAATTGCAACATTGAGGGAGGGACCTATATGCAATTTTGCAAAACTTATGAAATTTTCCCCAAAATCATTTCTTTCACTCCTAATCCTCATTTTACTAATCTCTCAAACATAAATATTTTTCACTCTCACCCAAAATACATTTTCACATCTTAAGGCATAAATACTTTATGATTACTTTTAAATCACCCGATATGCTCAAAATCACTTTCATTAAATCCTAAAAATGCTCTAATGTTTCTAAATCATAATTAAACTATTTAACACTTTAAAATCATTTTCCTCATACATCCTTAACACATAAAACTTTATTTTCATTTCATAAAACTTATAATACATAAAACATGCATGGTTCACATCAATCACATAGGTCAAACAATGCACATAGTACACCTTGCATATAATATACACATAAACCAATTAGGCCCTAATCAAGGTTAATTATCATTAATTACCCTTAATTAAGACGTAATTGAAAAGCGGGGTGTTATACATACAATACACATATAAATCAATTATATCCTAACTAAGCCTAATTATTGCTAACTACCCTTAATTAAGATATAATTGAAATTTGGGGTCTTACATTAGTGGTGGTTCAGACAATGATTTCTCAATTCTCAAGAACACAACCCAAGAGAGGGGGGGGGGGGGGAATTGGTGGTGAATAATTTCTTCCAATTTTCAAATCTTGATGCAAAAGATACTTTCTGAAATTATGAAATCAATCAAGTATTCTATACTTGTTGAAAAATTAATTTCAAAACAATTATGATTAGCAATTTGTGATATCAGAATTTAATTTGTATCAGAAACTAATTTCAAATACTAATATTTTGTAGCGGGTTAAAGAATCACAAACACTTAATCACAAAGCATCAAAACATGTATTTTTATTTCAAACTTTCTGAACACAAAACACAATGTTATTTTAGAATGTACTTATCAGAAATATAACATCAATTCTTCATAAACACTTTTTCCAGAAAACAACTTTCTGAACTTCCTTCGAAAACTCTTTCTGAACTTTCTGAATGTTCTTTAGAAACAATCAATTAGAATGTTTAACACAGATTTCTTAAAACCTTTCAAGAAACATTCCTAATACCTTTCTTTTAAATCTTTTTCAATGTAAACAAGCTAATCAATATGCAAACACTCAAATAGAAACAATCTTTATCACAAAAGATTAATTTTCATATGAATCTTTAAATGTCAAAACTTGTTCTCTGTTTTTAACACTTTTACCTTTCTTTTGTTAATCTGATTTCACTTTATTCAATTCAATGTTAATACAAATCAACAAATCATTAAAGCAATAAAAGAGTAAAGATAAGAAAACAAAACCACGAGTTTTTATGCTGGTTCGACCAATAATGCTTACATCAAGTTCTTCAACCTCAATGGTCGAGTTCCACTATTTCATAATCTTTCAAAGCAAGCATACAATGTACACTGATATATTTTTGTAACACCCCTTGACAACTTGAAGGCGTTGACGACTGTCCTCTGACCAACACGAGACTTTCCAGTGTGCTTTGTCCTCACTCACACACTTTCTGAGAAAACTTCCCAGAAGGTCACCCATCCCAGAATTGCTCCAGGTCAAGCACGCTTAACCTTGGAGTTCTTAAGGGATAGGCAACCGAAAAGTAGATGCATCTTGTTGGTATGAGTAGTGCAGATCATTTCCTTTAAGATATCCTCAACTGTATAGTCCCATACCTATACAGACTTCGGATCCCTCTCATTCCAGTGTAAGTTCGATTCGTTCATGTGTCCATCCCACTTAGAAGCCTGCCAAGAGCCGCTCATTGTACGTGCCTTGTGCACCGGCGATCACTCCCTGCCCTCGTCAGTGCCCGGGATCCCTCCGCTTAGAAGCCTGCCAGGAGCCGCTCCTTGTTCATACCTCGTGCACCGGCGATCACTCCCCGCCCTCGTCAGCGCTAGGGATGTCACATGCCCACCAGCTTCCGCTTGGTTCGTCCTCGAACCACACCGTACTGGGAGAGGTCAGGCTCTGATACTATCTGTAACACCCCTTGACAACTTGAAGGCGTTGACGACTGTCCTCTGACCAACACGAGACTTTCTAGTGTGCTTTGTCCTCACTCACACACTTTCTGAGAAAACTTCCCAGAAGGTCACCCATCCCAGAATTGCTCCAGGTCAAGCACGCTTAACCTTGGAGTTCTTAAGGGATAGGCTACCGAAAAGTAGATGCATCTTGTTGGTATGAGTAGTGCAAATCATTTCCTTTAAGATATCCTCAACTGTATAGTCCCATACCTATACAGCCTTCGGATCCCTCTCATTCCGGTGTAAGTTCGATTCGTTCATGTGCCCCTCCCACTTAGAAGCCTGCCAGGAGCCGCTCATTGTCCGTGCCTTGTGCACCGGCGATCACTCCCCGCCCTCGTCAGTGCCCGGGATCCCTCCGCTTAGAAGCCTGCCAGGAGCCGGTCCTTGTTCATGCCTCGTGCACCGGCGATCACTCCCCGCCCTCGTCAGCGCTAGGGATGTCACATGCCCAACCCAACTCGGATTCGTGACCGGCACATGGGACACCATGTCCCATGTCAGCCTTAACCTGTGTTCATACCACAACTAACTCAGACAACAACACACATTACATAAAATCCATAATATAATAGGGTCTTTAAAGTATCATCCCTATACCCATTACACATGTAAGCCTGCCATAACAACATACATAACTCGGAAATCAAATAACACCTCAAGGTTCAATAAGTCTTAATTAGACTACATCACATACACATAACAGACTTAACACTGTTTGTAATCTTATGGAGCACACTACGGAAATAACTACTAAAACATACGCCTCTAAACACTGAGCCTCACCAAAGCTAAGAGCTTGGAGGAACGGAAGGATTCGCTCCTTGATCTGCACCTGACTCTGAAAATGTTTTGTATGAATGGGTGAGTCATACGCTCAGTGAATAAACAGGTTATAAGCAGTGTATAAAAAGCATATAACAGTGCAATGCAGTCACAACATAAACCAATAACATATATGTATCGATTCCATCATTCTTATACAGTCACTTTATCTTGGTAGCTTTTAACCTATGAACACCTAGAGCTCGGCCCCGACTCATGTTCATAGGAAGTATGGATGTCCCGCGAGCTATGCCCCTCATCAGGTTTCCCATTTACGACCCCGCGAGCTATGCCCCTCCTCAGGTTGTTTTACCATCTCTTAATTCATTCGATTTTTATCTTATTTAGCGCTGTTAGTGGCACATATCATTCATAATCACAGCATAAGTAATTCATCATCATCTTCACAACATTTACATAGCACACATGCATCATCGTTTCATCATCACGTGTCATTAATACAACGACATCAAATCATCCTCATGTCATAATCATATTATCATCATATCATTATTATTTTATTGCATAAAACAAAGAAATTTCTAGATTCCCACATATCCAATCTCATCCAATACCAAATTATCATCA
Organism: Aeschynomene evenia; assembly: GCA_013621005.1. Taxonomy (NCBI): domain Eukaryota; kingdom Viridiplantae; phylum Streptophyta; class Magnoliopsida; order Fabales; family Fabaceae; genus Aeschynomene; species Aeschynomene evenia. Next base: position 7,759,944 of record CM024272.1, read on the forward strand.
TAAACACTCAAGTGTCAAGTTTTCGGGTGGTGGTGAACGAGGGGAAATGGAGGTATAACTTAAACACATGAAAGCAATGAATTAAAATCATAAAAATGAGGTTTTTACACTGTGTAATCGATTACAGACTCACTGTAATCGATTACAGACTCACTGTAATCGATTATAGACTCACTGTAATCGATTACAGCCTTTAAAATATGATTTTTGTGAATTTTTGCACTGTTACGTAATCGATTACCAGTTCGTGGTAATCGATTACAGACAGCACCAGTAGCGATTTTCTGCGAAAAATAACGCGAAAAACTCCCCCAAATCCACTTTTTCACCACAACCCATCCAAATCAAACATAACCAACATGCAATATCAATCATATATCAACCAATCTCAGTCCCTATCAACTATCATAGCAAGAAATTCATAATATCAATCAAAATCATACATAAACCACAAATAACCCATTACTCACCAATTACTCCAATGAGCTCCAAGACACCACCCAGAGCTAGGACGAGTTACCCGGAGCTTCTCTAGTTGGTTGAGACCCTAGGGAACACATCATAAACCTCAGATTCTCAACAAAATCAAAAACCCCCAATTTAAACCCTAAAACCCCAAAACTGAGATTGGAGAGAAATAGACATCAATGGGGAAAAAGAAATAATCCACACTTACCCACAATACACTAGATGAGCAAGGCTAACTTGATCTTGAACATTAATGGAGTTGGGTGAGGGATTTTGAGAGAGATATGAGAGGAAGGGTTGAGAGGAAGAAGAAGAAGAAGTGAATTGGGGGGGGGGGAGTGAGAGGAGTTACGGGAAGGAGAAGAAAAAAGGGAGAAAAAGAAAAGGAAAAAGGGAAAAAGGGGTGGGGAGGTGGGACCCACGTGGTTCTATCTCCCCGGTTGTACCGTGATCTCTTACTCAAACTAACTCAGAATACCCGAGGTATTACAATCTTCCCCCCTTAAAGAATTCGGTCCCCGAATTCAAACACACAAGGGAAAGGAAGGATGACCTGAGTCATAAAAGAGGTGAGGATATCTAGCCCTCATGGCTTCCTCTGATTCCCATGTAGCCTCGTAACCTGAGTGGTCCCAACAAACCACCCACACTCCGACAACTACCTGTAGGACGGAGCTCTCGTTCTTTGCAAATCACCAATCAACATCGGTTCCTACTCATATGTTCGCACTAAACCAAGGGTAACACTTAACGCTTTAGAATACCAGATCGGTCGGATACATACTTCCTCAACATCGACAAGGGGCATATCGGATAGGTTGAAAATATCTAGGTCAGGTTGCCAATCCACAGCACTAGCTCACTCCAGAATCTCAAAGGCCCATACATGGAGGACTAAACTTCCATTACTTACCGAATCTCTTCACATCCATAACTTACACGACTCAGAGGGACACACGACCCTCAGAATGGAACCTCAAGGTTTATCTCATGTTGTTATCATCTACCTTCGACTTTCACTAAGTCGAAACCCCAAATCGCTACTTCGTCACTCTCGAATCATTCCACACAGTTTCCCCCTTTCTTCGTCTCTTATCAAACCTCAAGAAGAAGTCATGCCCACACTTGACCTACTTACTGATGTTGCCCGAAGACTAAACCAAGGACACACGTGATCCTGAAATTCTCCCAAAATCATGTTCACAATTCTGGAGCATGTCTTATAGAATCTGAATTGCCTTCACAACCTAAGGTGAAAGACATTGTTAAGATCGAGACAATTTCCACGAACCTCCCAAACGTGCTCCAACAACACTAGATGAACTGAATCTCTCGGCCTGAAACACTAGAGAAGGGAGTTCCATGTAGCTGTACAATAACATCACCAGAGAGTTGAACATAACTGAGTACCACATAAGTCACATTTTCCAAATGACATGAGCCGATAGCTCATCCCGCACACCGTAAACCATATAAAGTTAAACGCCGCAAAAATCTACAAGGTAAGGTTGTCACCAACTCCATGTCAACCCTTACCAAACCGTCGTTTACAACTTTAACCCGCTGATATGCCTATCAACGAGAGGCACAAGCTACCACCAATTAACTCATTCGGTCTCCATACCTCTTAGCGTTTCTTAGATGAACCAATTACCTAACGTCGTAGGTGTCCCTTACTATTCACCTCCTCACATCATATACGTTGGTACACCAAATCTCTTATTTCATCTTAACGTCCTTTTTCCGATTCCAATGAAAATTCCAAGTTCTTACATCATCATCATTAGTCTTAAGCTCCTTTACCCTTGAATCTTCTCTCCGAAATATCCTGACCTGAATCCGGACCACTAAGCCTCATCGTGTGTTAGAATTACCCCTTGTCTTCCTGACTTAAAATGCAACCCCTTCATATTCATCTGACATACTTCATCCACTAGGGTTTGACCGTAGAAACAATAAAAGATAATCAATACATGGACTTCGGTCTCCTACATCAACAACCTTATTAGCTTCCTCCCAGCTGATAAATAACATTGCACATAATCCTTAAACATCGTGTCCACCTACGTGTCCTCAGATCTCAAGAGCAAACTTCATTACAAACACCTTCCATTTGTGGGTGAAATGTCCCTACTCACGTTGTTTTAACTTTCTTAAACATAGGCAACACCTTTCCATGATTCCCAAGAGAACTTTCGAATGTTGTACTCGAACCATCGTTACACTGGGGCCCTCCTGATCCTGACTTTATAAGAATAGAGGCAGTGCTCACGCACTCCTTAAGCTTTTTGGAAACTCTGATTGACTTTTGACCACTGAGAGCGAACACCATCTTCGATTGACCATGTCAACGGTACCACTGTTGCCAAGAAATCCTGAACAGAAGCGTCAGCAACACTGACTAAGTCCAAGAAACTCCTGGTTAGAGATGTGGTCTTTGGCTACTGCCGGATTGCTCTCTCCTTCTTGGGGTTTACCATAACCCGTCCTATCCAAGGGAAGCCGCTCCATCCAAAGATCGCATAGCACGCCGAGACGAGATCAAAGAGGCATGAATCACACACTATTCTTCTTGAGACACAAGGCTCACGCCATAGGGAAACAAATCCTACCTGCCTGAAACGTTAAATCTCTGATGCATGACATAAGGCAACTAAGGCACATACCACGGCAACATCACAATCCACCTCCTTAGTTCCAGTCACAACTTCCTCTCGCTTTCCCTCTATCGGACCTGTCTGAAAGGATAAGTCGAGTCAGGTATGTGTCGGGGACTCCCATTAAACAAGGACATACCACACAAGGTGTCTCAACTGTTTAAATCCAACATATATGTTCAGACTCTGACTCTAGTTATGGTCCTCACCGATCCTCATCTTTCTCTAGACGTAAGGTAGCGGTTCCAATGGCCGTAAAGATCACCGGAGACATCCTTACTAACTACTATCCTTTGTCTTATTCTTCTCTTTCAAACTTTTTATTAGCTCTTTACTCCTCTTGTGTGTTACCGATACTAGGGCCAACGCCCGTGACCTTGGGTACAAACATTCTCCTTATCCAAAAATACAGATCAAAGCATATCGGGTTCCTTAGCCCCTTCGTAATTCACTTGACTTTCTTCCTTCTCATGAGACTTCATGAACCGCATAGCCGCATAATCCAACTGAACTCTATAGCGCACTCAAATACCAACATAAGTAGAACATGGTTGAGCTTAAAACTAATATGCTAACAACCCTTCTTGAATATCCGAGACTATCCTTCCTTTGAAGACTTAGACGAACTCCTCCCACACCGGTTGTAGCATCCCGTCACTTGCCTCTTTCCACCAACACCTCGTACCAAGGAACAACATTTCCTTGTACAGAGTGGGTTGTTATGTCCACGTCCAGCATCATCATGACATCGAAGGGCCTATAGAACTCGGGTAGCCCTGCGTAAAACTCCTAAGGGTCTTCGCCCATGGGGTCTCTTGAGAACTTCGGCAGGTCAACCTTAGGTAGAATTCCAGACTTACTTCATTCCCGTCATCAGGTTGTGGTTCACGCCCTTGTGGTGCCCTCTTCATGTAGGGTCACATCTCGTCGCTTCCCTGGTTCCGACTATTCAAAATCTATATCACGATGCTGAGCACTCGATGAATTCCTCTCATCACTTCAGCATGGATGGTCTATATTCCATCCCTACGAAAAGGGTAGGAGTTCCCTAAACAAGGGAATACCTCCCTACATAGCAAATCCCTAAGGTAACGTCCTCTCACTTTTCCGTGTGGCCTATCATTCGGAAAATAAAAGCATAGGAAACACTGCACGAGGTGTGCATATCCCTAGATAGTAGGGATTCAACGACGAGAAAACTTATACTGACAAGATCCTACGATAACTTCCTAAAATTGTCTTCCTTAGAGTCACAAATGTGAAAATTGGCCGGCAACCATTTACACTATTGTCACCCTACTGAAGAACAATTGCTCCATAAGATACAAAACTCAAACCTGGCTCTGATACCAACTTTGTCACGACCCAACTCGGATTCGTGACCGGCAAATGGGACACCATGTCCCATGTCAGCCTTAACCTGTGTTCATACTACAACTAACTCAGACAACAACACACATTACATAAAATCCATAATATAATAGGGTCTTTAAAGTATCATCCCTATACCCATTACACATGTAAGCCTGCCATAACAACATACATAACTCGGAAATCAAATAACACCTCAAGGTTCAATAAGTCTTAATTAGACTACATCACATACACATAACAGACTTAACACTGTTTGTAATCTTATGGAGCACACTACGGAAACAACTACTAAAACATACGCCTCTAAACACTGAGCCTCACCAAAGCTAAGAGTTTGGAGGAACGGAAGGATTCGCTCCTTGATCTGCACCTGACTCTGAAAATGTTTTGTATGAATGGGTGAGTCATACGCTCAGTGAATAAACAGGTTATAAGTAGTGTATAAAAAGCATATAACAGTGCAATGCAGTCACAACATAAACCAATAACATATATGTATCGATTCCATCGTTCTTATACAGTCTCTTTATCTTGGTAGCTTTTAACCTATGAACACCTGGAGCTCAGCCCCGACTCATGTTCATAGGAAGTATGGATGTCCCGCGAGCTATGCCCCTCATCAGACACCATACTGAGAAACCCCGCAAGCTATGCCCCTCATCAGGTTTCCCATTTACGACCCTGCGAGCTATGCCCCTCCTCAGGTCGTTTTACCATCTCTTAATTCATTCGATTTTTATCTTATTTAGCGCTGTTAGTGGCACATATCATTCATAATCACAGCATAAGTAATTCATCATCATCTTCACAACATTTACATAGCACTCATGCATCATCGTTTCATCATCACGTGTCATTAATACAACGACATCAAATCATCCTCATGTCATAATCATATTATCATCATATCATTATTATTTTATTACATAAAACAAAGAAATTTCTAGATTCCCACACATCCAATCTCATCCAATACCAAATTATCATCATAAACACTCAAGTGTCAAGTTTTCGGGTGGTGGTGAACGAGGGGAAATGGAGGTATAACTTAAACACATGAAAGCAATGAATTAAAATCATAAAAATGAGGTTTTTACACTATGTAATCGATTACAGACTCACTGTAATCGATTACAGCCTTTAAAATATGATTTTTGTGAATTTTTGCACTGTGTAATCGATTACCAGTTCGTGGTAATCGATTACAGACAGCACCAGTAGCGATTTTCTGCGAAAAATAACGCGAAAAACTCCCCCAAATCCACTTTTTCACCACAACCCATCCAAATCAAACATAACCAACATGCAATATCAATCATATATCAACCAATCTCAGTCCCTATCAACTATCATAGCAAGAAATTCATAATATCAATCAAAATCATACATAAACCACAAATAACCCATTACTCACCAGTTACTCCAATGAGCTCCAAGACACCACCCGGAGCTAGGACGAGTTACCCGGAGCTTCTCTAGTTGGTTGAGACCCTAGGGAACACATCATAAACCTCAGATTCTCAACAAAATCAAAAACCCCCAATTTAAACCCTAAAACCCCAAAACCGAGATTGGAGAGAAATAGACATCAATGGGGAAAAAGAAATACTCCACACTTACCCACAATACACTAGATGAGCAAGGCTAACTTGATCTTGAACATTAATGGAGTTGGGTGAGGGATTTTGAGAGAGATATGAGAGGAAGGGTTGAGAGGAAGAAGAAGAAGAATTGAATGGGGGGGGGGGGGAGTGAGAGGAATTACGGGAAGGAGAAGAAAAAAGGGAGAAAAAGAAAAGGAAAAAGGGAAAAAGGGGTGGGGAGGTGGGACCCACGTGGTTCTATCTCCCCGGTTGTACCGTGATCTTACTCAAACTAACTCAGAATACCCGAGGTATTACAATTTTGCAACTTTCTCAGGTTCGCTATAAGAAACCACTTGCAGAATTTGCTATACAATATCCCCTTGTACAGACTTTTGCTTTAGAAATCCCATCCAAAGACTTTTACTCCAGAAAACTACACCTTTCTGAAGGTTTTCCACTCCAAGACATTCCCTCTTGAAGATTTTCCTTGCCCTAACTCCTTCAAGGACTTTTCCTTGTACCTTTCTCTCGATCTCTGAAACTGTGATTGAATTGGTGTTGTTCTTTAATCTTCTGATCTTACATCAGAATGAATAACTCTCTCAAACTCTTTTCTCTTTAGCACATTTCTCACTTTTCTTGAGTTTGAAGCTTTCTTTTTCTTTTCTTTTATCTCATAGCATGTTTCTTTTCTCTCTGAAATATTCTTTTTCTCACAGCTCGAGTGAATTTGTTCTTTTGTGTACAAATGATTGATCTCTCTTTTCTTCTATCTTTTTCCACACGAACATCTGTTTATATAGAGATAAAGAGGATAAGATTCCAGCTGAAAGTTCCAACTAGAATAACTAATCTCATCCTAAAAAGCACTTCAACAATTAACACGTGCTCTTATCAAAATAACAATAAGATTGAAATAGTTCTGAACCATTAAGCTCAATTCTGAACCATATGTGTGTTCCACTTTCTGAACATAACTTTCTGAATCATCAATTAACACTTTCTGAACTAGAATTTTGAATTCTTTCATAATCCACTTTTTGATGCAATCTTCTGATCTGCATCTTCATTTTCTAAACATTGCTTGATGTTTCTAATAGTTCTAAATGTATTACAAATTGAAATGCCTAATACATTTACTAGGAAAAAATAGATTATAGCTTTTACAAATTTTATATAAGCTATTTTTAAAGTTTCCTAACTATTACAAACACTATACTTTCTGAACATATAAAGAAGCTTCTATAAAATTACAATATCAATGTTAAGCTTCTGAACCTATGTAACATTAGTTTTGTTATTATCAAAACCAAAAGAGAATTTACATCAACAATCTCCCCCTTTTTGATGATGACAAAACTTATGTAATCTTTCAATGCTTCTCATAGATTTTAAAACAAAACACAGTATTGAGAAATGTTCTCAGAAAATGATTTTCAGAAATATATATAAGATAGTATCAGAAATACAATATATAATAATCACATAGTTTTCTTAATATTTTCATAACACATTAATAATCATTAGAAATACATATAATATTTCATGTATCAGAATGTAATGTATGAATGTATTAGAATGTATGATATGTCAATTATTTCTATCAAGTATAACACAATAAAAATATCATGCATAACCTCAAAAGAAATATTATAAATCTCCCTAAATGTAGTATACATATCAAAATCATAAATTCATATCAGAATATAAAATGAATGTTCTAAACCTTAAGAAATGCTAATCAGAAACTCCCCCTTTTTACATTATCTTTCTCAAACTCAATATTTCAGAAACTAAGGTGAGAAAACATATGCACTTCTCCCAGAAAATAAGGTGAGAAGAAAAATAAGTAAAGATTACATATGCACTTCTCCCCCTTTTGTCATAATAAAAAAGGTTCAAACAAGTTTCATGTTAAGTCTATTTCTAAGAGAAATAAACCTATCTTCTGATAAAGGTTTTGTAAAAATGTCAGCTAATTGATTTTCTGTTTCAATGAAGTTGAATTCTATATCTCCTTTAATCACATGATCTCTAATGAAATGATGTTTGATATCAATATGCTTAGTTCTAGAATGCAAAATAGGATTTTTTGCAATACAAATAGCACTAGTACTGTCACAATATAAAGGTTAAGATTTGTACCTCAATTGATAATCTTCCAATTGGTTTCTGATCCACAAGAGTTGTTTGCAATTTCCAGAAGCTGCTACATATTCAGCCTCAGTTGTTGACATTGCTACAATTTCTTGTTTGTTACTTGACCATGTCACCAATTTGTTACCAAGAAGGAAGCAACCTCCACTAGTACTCTTTCTGTCTTGCTTATCACCAGAATAATCAGAATCTGTAAATCCTATAACCTCAAAAGAATCTCCTTTCTCATAAAATAAACCAAGATTAGTAGTACCTTTAAGATATCTAAAAATCCTTTTTACTAATGCAAGATGAGAAACTTTAGGTTTAGATTGAAATCTAGCACATAGTCCTACACTAAACTTAATATAAGGTCTACTAGATGTTAAGTAAAGCAAAGAACCTATCATGCCTCTATAGCCAGATTCATTAACATTTTCTCCATTATCATCAATTTCTCCATTATCATCAATTTCCATTATCATGCATCGGTAATTATTAGGGTGTTACAGAGCCTTTATGTGATTAAATGCATCTACTGATCACTTTCTTCATGTGAGCACACACACACTTGTATATGTAATTCCTGAATTTGCTTGATTCTTGTTTTGCGTTTTATACATGTTGCGTGTGATTGAGGCATAATTTTGTTTTACATCTTTTAGCCACTTAGCCAAATAGTCATCCGATACACATTTCCCATTGTTTGTAGCCAATTTGAGCCTTTTATCCCTTTATTCTTTGCAAAGCTCATTACAAGCCAAAAGTGAAAAACAATGAAAATCCCCTCTGAGAAACTAGGAGGACATGGTTTGAATATTGGGCAAGGTTCTAAGTGTGCGGATATTAGGTTTCAGTTGTAATTTGGAATGGGATAATCTGTAAAGGGTAATGCTGTTGTACATAAGTGGTTAATTTTAATTTCATCATTTCTTTCCTCATTTCAAGTTTTCAAAAGAATTGGAATGAGGACTCGAAAAAAAAAATGAAAAAATTCAGAAAAATTCAACAAAAAAATGTTAATCGTGATTGTTTGCAAATAAAGGTTGTTGGGTTTTTGGGAATTATTTTTGGAATCATCTTGGGAAATATTAATTGGGAATTTTGTTGGTTTGTTGATTTGTTGGTTTTGGGTGTTTTCTTTCCTCTACATCTCATCTCTCTATTTCTGGAAATCATTTGGGATCATTCGAACCATGAATCCTTAGTTTCTTGTAACTAGTCCACTTCCCATATATGTCATATCTGTCCCAAGCCCCGTTACAACCCTGAAAAGACCTCCTGATGCACCATGTTTGTGGAATTGCAATGTTAGAAGTATAGCAAATTTATGGAATGCGAGTCTTGTGTGTTTCTATTAATTGAGTGTTGAGCCAAAACACTGAGTGATTGAGAGATAAACAAACTAGTGAGGGCCAATCAACCAGCTTTGCATAACATGAACTGATTCTCATAACTCATGATTTTCTTTTGAATGTCAACTTGTGATATGATTGCGGGTTTTGTGTAATTTTGACCAAGGTGTGTTGTTTTGATTAACTTTCCATCATCTGTAGTATTTTGTTTTTCTTTTAGGATATAGGTGTTGGGATGTAATTGTCATTGCTTTATTTTGAGAAGTATCTGGAATCATTGTTTCTTGCATGAGGACATGCAATGGTTCAAGTGTGGGGATATTTGATAACGTGATTTTTGCCAATATTTTATGTCTTAATTTGAGTAATTGTATGCACTTCTTTACTCTAATTTTAGCCTTTTATTGTATTTAATACAATTTGAATTTATCTGGGACTTAATGGAAATAAAGGCTAAATGAATAAGTTTTATGATGTTTTTGCAATTCAAGGATGACCTTTGCACTTGATCTTTGGTATTTGATGTTTGTGGTGCAGGTCATAGGAATAATTGGAGCAATGGACATCAGGAACTGAGTAAGAAGCAGAGCAGCGGAGTCCAGGCCAGGATCGAGCTCCCCAGCGCCCTCAGGGAGCCCTGGCGCCCGAGCACCATCAGCTCTCATCTCGTGCACGTCACTAGCGCTCTAGCGCGGTACCAGCGCCCTAGCGCGCTCCTGCGAATCTTTGACTGCAGGGACCAATCTGAAAAACCGCGTTGGGGGCCCAATCGCAAGGGTTCTGAGGCTGCTTCCTCTATATAAAGCAGTGCTTATGCATCCAGAAAACACACATCTTCGCATCTGATCACTTTTCAAACCCTAGACTTTTGTTTTCCTTTTTAGTTAGAGTTTTTCTCTCATTAGGTTTCCATCCTTTTTCCTAATTGTTCTCTAACTCTCTCAAATATTCCTCCATTGTTATTTTCAACGTTATTCGTCAAGTCTTTTGGGTTTCTGTTCTTTGTTTTCCATCTTTGACTCTATTGTAAGTTATTTTCATAATTAATTCAGTTATTCGTTCTTCATCAATTTCCTTAATTGCATTTTATTTTCCATCAACTCTTATTTTCTTTACCCTTTTTTCTTTATTGCTCAAGTCAAATTGTTTTCTCTCTTTTACCTCTATTTCTATCAATTTTTTTTCTGCCCTTATTCCTCCATGAGTAACTAAGTCTCTTGGTGGTTTGTGAGGGTGTGAACATCATTGGGGTAAATTGAGGCTTTGCACTTCATCTTGCATTAGTTTTCATTGTCAAACCGGACATATAATTTGAGATCTTAAATTGTGTGTGTTTACATATGTCTTGGCTTACTCGATTGAGTTAAGTTAATTCATTTGGCATGTTCATGTGTTGGTTGATCAATTAATGCATGACATAATAGGAATTGGCATATGATTAGTTAATTGGCTAATTAGTCTCTTTAACTAGATTAATGTGATTGGCTTAAAAGAGTGTTGAAAACGAAACTAAAGGTGAGATCTTACTGATTAATCTTGTTCTAGGCAATCAATCATTAGAATCACAACAATAGGGTTAGATCTAACTCTGGTGTAATTAATCAACTCATGCATTCTTTTGTAGCCAATGATAAACTCACCAATGAATGTTCTACCTCATAAACCACTGTTTTTAGCATTTATTTCAATTAATTCAATTTTACATTCTTGCATACAAAACCCCCCAATTTGTGACAACCCTCATACAACTAGTCTCGTGTATTGCTCTCTTAGTCATTCCTTGTGAGAAACGACCTTGGTTTCCACTAAACTATATTAGGGGAACTTGGTTTTGAAAATAATAAATTTGTGGGAGTTGCGACGCTCACCACCACACATCCACATAATGACACAATTACATCACATAATCATATAACATCATAATAGCATCATAACATTAAATCATAATACATATTGACATATAATCATGTTTATAACTCATAAATATTACATATAATTCATAGGTAAATCATACATATAATTCATATAAGTTGTGGAACACATTAGAGCACATAAAGGGTCAAAATAGTTAATTTTTGTAAAATCTGCAGTGTTGTAATCGATTACAACGGGGCTGTAATCGATTACATGTAACATCCCAATTTATTAAGTATGCAATGGACATAATTAACAAATTGCAATGTTACATAACACCCAAAAACTCCATGTTTTTTTTTTGTAAGTAAAATACATTTTCACAACCCGGTGTAAAAGATAAACCGATATCGATACTCAAAAGCCATGACCAATCAGATTCAATAGCACGAATAGATATCCTGGATAAGCGTCTAGAGTAATAATGGAAATGCCAATAATATGATAAAGGTCCATACAACAATGGCCATAATATTACTATTTAACATAAGCATCAGAGTGAAATGTAAACTGGTTCAAGTGTATCTGAATCCTGTTTAATACATACTAAAAACATAAGGGAGCTGACATCATCAAAATAGACAAGTCTGAAAATCCTGGTCCGAATATACAAAAGAGGACTCAGGTAAAACTGTAGGGTTGTCAATACATATACATGTCAATACAGAGTCAAATCCCACGCAGGGGTACAAAAAGCTCCATAATATAACTTATAGGCAAAAAGGAAAAAAAATGTGGGTCAGCTGCACATTAGTCAAGGGGGGTCACGGCCGGCGCATCACCTACTAGCACTCCCGGTATCCTCGCTCATGTCTGAGCCCGCGGCAGGGGAAGGCGCCTCAGACTCCACTAGGATGTAATCGACATCTGGCCAGGAATCTGCCGAACCATCACTCTGGTAGCCCTCATCCTCCTCTGGGTCCGACTCGACCGACTCTGAAGCGGGAGAAGGTGGCGGAGGTGGCGGTGGGGAGGCAGGGCAGGAGCAGGAGTAGGGTACCTCGCAACAAGCTCTGGGATGAAGAAGCGATGTACCCCCGGGATGGTGGACGCGACTGTCACCGCACCAGTGGCCGGCGTGTAGCTGGCCCAAGCGAAATCATATGTCTCGTGGCGTGGCAGGGGCGGCGGCGGCTGCTCCATCTAAAATCGAATCATCGTAAAAAGAGCGTAAGACAATGATGTCTTAGTGAGTTACTTTGAGCACACGGATCTATGTGCTCGATGTTATCGATTCTAGACAGTCAAAGTAATACTTGCATGGAACAGAACTTTAATTTTCTCAAAAACTCAAGTGCTTACTTTGACTAGACCAAACAACTTAATGATCCGTCTCTAAGGGAAACCTAAGAGTCTTTCTAAGTTCTCGCGGTTCCCTCAATGTACAAATAATGCTCACCCCTCTCGTATATCATTACAGCCGGCCATATCAATCTCATAGTTATAGTAATCACAAAATCGGGACTCTAGCAACAAATCAATTATTATGTAACATGTCATAATTTCTCAACATCATTTATACTAGTAAAACATACACAAAGACACTTCAAATTGGCATATCTGATCTCACCCAACTTCCCGGATATCCATTCCAACCTTGAGGCGTATCCGAATACATCCAACTCCTAGATACCCTCTAATGGCGTATTCGAATGCACCCAACTCCTGAATAGCCAAGGACGGCGTACTCGAATCCACCCATCTCCTAAGTAGCCGATAACAGCGTACTTGAATCCACCCAACTCCTAAGTAGCCGAGAAAGGCGTACTCGAATCCACCCAACTCCTAAGTAGCCATTAAACACTTTACTCTTCCAACTCAGTACAACCATATGCAAAAACGTACAAGTCTCTACATTATTCAGCTTAATAATCAATTTCATTCCATACCCCTCATATCTTCATTATAAGCATGAAACTTCGTCATATTGTATTCACATACTCATATAATGCTTTATCATCAAATATAGTATTATACAATTACACACAATTTACATCATATTATCAGTTCATATCTATTTCATTTTCAAGCTTCGAGTTCATGAAATAACGATCATGCCCCTAAGTTCTGCAGAAACCACAATCTGCTGAAACTTGCAGCAGAAGTCGCGCTCTGGCGCGTTAGGGGCACTGGGGCGCGCGATATCTGTTACAAGTAGCAGAGTCGCCTCCCAAGGCCCTTGTTTTGTACACTCCATCCATCCCTACTCTCCCAGATACCAGTTTACAGTTATATACTCACATAATTCACACATTTCGGTACTTAGCCCTCGTGTCATAATATTCATAACCAACTCTCATCATTATACTTAAACATTTACACGTTTCATGCAATTTAATCAACTCTCTACTTCCAGATTTTAGCATAGGTGTACATCCTCTCATCTCAATTATCAATTACTTATATATGTGGTTCTAACTCAGAAGTATCATGTTCATAAATAATCTACCTCCCTCCAACATACAAATTTCTCAAACATTTGCAAATGAATCTTTTAGATAAGAAACCAATTCACAAGGCAACAATTCACAAAGTCAAGAGGGAGTTTCAATGCCCCAAAACAAGATCTATCAAGGTATAACACATGTAATTAAAAAGGGAAACTAATTTCGGAGTAAAAAGGGGGCACAAGGTTGTTCTACTGCACATAGCAGGAGATATGGCGCTCGGGCGGCCTGTGGGCGCTAGAGCGGCCTCCTCTATAGTGCTTTGCCCAAGTCCACTAGAGGCAGGGCGCTGGAGCGGCCCCTGGGCGTTGGGGCGGCCTCCCCTGGTGTGCCTTGCCCAGACTGCTAGAGACAAGGCGCTGGAGCGGCCTGGGGGCGCTGGAGCGCCCGTATTCTGCTGCAGAATGCAGATTCGCACTCCAACTCCATTTTCTTTTCTCCAACCTCAATCAACTCATCTTCAATCATTCAAATAACACCATACACATATATATATTCACATGTCTTGCAGCATCAGAATGCATCACACAAATCAACTCTCAAAGATTTCACACAATCACCCACATGCAAACATAAAATCCAACATGCAAGCATTTAAACAAGCTCCACTCATCACCACTCTTGAACTATGACTACATGCAACTCAGAGCTCGAAAATTTGAGGAACATTTCAGCAAGAACAAGGAGCAAGGAACATTTCAGCAAGAACAAGGAGCAAGAACCAAATGGGTGGTGTTGTGTTGATTTTTGTGTTGTTTGAGTGTTAAATGTGTCTCTGTGGTGAGTATGAGTATGTGTTTGAGTATGAATGTGAGTAAGAAATTGCAACTAAAATTTTGTGGTGAGAGTTTAATAAATTTTGGAAAGCTCAGGGTCCTAAAAAGTTGCTCAGGTTGTGTTTAGGACCAAGCTCAGGCTCTCTCTCAGGTTACTCAATTACTCACTAAACATCCAATATTTAAAATAAGAAAATGGCATTTGATCGTTACGAAAATTTCACATTATCTCTCAATAAGTCTAAAATAATTATCTCGCCACATCATTAATTTCACATTATATATATATATATATATATATATATATATATAAGAGAATTTTCCCAATAATCATTAAAATGTGAAATTTAATAATAATAGCTTTAAAATCATAATCCTCCAATATTGGTGTGATTATTTTCTAAACACCAATTTAGACTTTCAAATAAATATTAAAGTCTCATCGAAATTTTTATAACGATCATTGCCTCTCTCTCAGGGGCCCTCTAGCTCGCGCACTAATAATATTAAGTTTGCCTTGCTCCTCCAGCAAACTTAAATTATTATGCAATAACTTATAGCACATATGAAACATTTACTCACATCAAACAAATACATGTACACACCTATATAAATGTATGTATATATATATATATATATATATATATATATAGATATGCACCCATATACATATACTTATTTATATATATATATACAATTTTATATTCACACAGGCACCTGTTTCATTTTAATATATCACACATATTTATATATATATTACTTCACAATATACATATATATAAACATAACACTGGTCTTTCTCCTGAGTAAATAAATTCACTTAAATATATACATATATACCGATCACTTAGCATACACATGGCCATCTCAGGTAACACCATATAATTTCCTCATCGTCAACTATAATTAATTCAACATATGCAGCACTTGATCATAGAAAAACACATCATAAATTATCACCATATATATATATGTATAAATACAATTCTAGTCACCAAGTACCGAAATCCGTACCGGCGACCGAAAATACTCAAAAGCAAGAAAATCCCGAATCACGGGTGTTACATTACACAGACCATGCAATCGATTAACAGAGAGCCATGTTTTCTCACGATTGGAAATTCTCAGCTCGTAATCGATTACAAACTCGTGTAATCGATTACAAACACAGAAAATCAGATTCTAGGGTGGACATAAACCCACGTGAAATCATTCATGAAAAACCTTTGTAAACAACTTTCAATCGGTAAAAATTCGTTTTCATTGAAAACCAATCGGTAAAACATAACCCTTTTATGAACCCTAACGGGAAAAACGACTTTAATCCATGATATATCAAAACATACATATAATCACATAAAATTATGCATGCCTAGAACCCCTACCTCTTGTAGACCTCCAAAGCAATGCACAATGACACGTAAACCGTGATTATATTCTCTTTCTCTCACCAGCCCCATGAACGGTAGGAGAACAAACGGTGATCCCTTTGAAGAATTGGAATCGGTAGAAATGTGTGGTTTGATGAGAGGATTAGGAATATATAATTACTTTTGTGATCGGGTAAGGTTTCATATGAATTTGGTGTTGTGGAATGGTTTTGGCTTATGTTCTTGAGATAGAATGTACAATGGTGGAGGCACAAAGGTAAGAGAGAGAGTTTGGAGTGTTTCTGAAACAAGGATTTAGGTTATTTCTCTAAGTGGCACGTCTAGGCATCATATATGGACGTTGTGGGGCCTACACATGACTAAAAATGCACTTAAAACTCACTATACGCAGTCTGTAATCGATTACTACGACGCTATAATTGATTACAGTCTATTAAAATGCACAGATTTGAAAATCTGCACAGTGTAATCGATTATCATCCTGTGGTAATCGATTGCACCTCTAAAATGTCCCAATTCGTGCTATAACCTCACATACACTTAACCTATCTTCATGTATCATCAAAACATAATTAAGAACACATAAACACATACAAATGAAGCATATAAACACGCAAAGGGTTATCAAGGAGAAACTTATCCACTCAAACTTAATTAAATTCTAGCCATGGTCAATTACCCTTAATTTTACTTAATTAGAACTTAATAAAAGTCAAGGTTTTACAATTTATGCCTCTTCTTTTGTTTTTGTTTTTCAAGTGATTGCGAAAGTTTATTAAAATGACGTTTTGTTTTCAACCTTGGTTTTAGAGAATGATTCCATACCCCATCGACCTTAAGGTATGGAGTTACTTAAGGCTCTTTTTGCAAATTGTTGAGTTGCAAACTTGAAGATCGTTTTTGTGTTGTTTGTAAATACCTTTGGGATCTCTTACTGTGTCAGTTATAATTATGAGTCGTAGGGTCCAATGTGTTTTCCTGGTTTTTTTGTTGTTATTAAGATCATGTGTTTTGGGCATGGTTAGATGGTTTCTAAAATAACAGTATAATATAAGTTGAATGAAGTTTTCGAAAGTGATTTCCTTATATATCCTGTGAAAACTTATGTGATTAAAAGCCTTAGTAAAGACAATATGTTTTGTTGGAGGGGATGTGAGGAATCTGAAATCTATTTTGAGAGCACAGAATTGCCTTTGATCGCAAGAGAAAAAGGTTTTGAGCTTTATGATTAGTTTTTGAAAATGAAGTAAACGTGTTTTGAACTACTAGAAATTGGGAATTAACTTGGGTTTTCGAAAATTCCTAAGATGATGTTTTGAAAATAGAGATGAAGCTTCTCGAGGAAAACATTTGTATTGGATCATGGACCCTAGGAACGTAAGGATAAATTTGCCTTGTAAGATTATGGAATCATGCCATTATCTTAGAAAATGTATTTCGACTATCCTTATGTTTATGCAACAGATGTTTTTGTTTCTTGGACTTGTTTTTCTTGGTTTGATATGATTTTGTGTTTTGGCCAGATTGGCCCTAACCAAAAAGCTGAGTTGGTTTTTTATGCATGGCCACCAATGTGGCTTGTTTTTCGCTCGACCTGTTCATTCGGGTTAGATGTTTGTATGTGGACCTTCCCTCAAGTCTCTACGAGGGTAGGAGCAGCTATGCCTTGTGTTGTTCTTGTGTTAGAAGTGTCGAATTTCGAGGACGAAATTCTTTTTTGAGTAAACCCTCAAATTGGTCCCTGACAATTTTCGCGGTGGATAAGGTTGTCCCTGACATTGAGAAATTGACAAGTTAGTCCTTGACAATTTCAATTTTCGGACAACTGTTAGTCCCTAAACGGCTTCCGTTACTTCAAGGGACCAAAATGACGTATTTATTAATTGTTAGGGACTAATAAAAGAAATTTAATAATAATGAATCCTATAAATTATGATATGAACATTGACTCATATTTATTCTAATTACGTATTAATTCCAAGCAACATATAACTACTCCAGTAAATATTAAGTCTCTATTTGGATGTATTACTATCAAAAAGAAAATATGTTGGGTAATTTTCCAATTGAAGAAGTAACAACATTTTATTACTTTGCTGTAGAAAATAATTACATGCATATAATAAAAAAATCACAACTTAATATAAAACATCATTCATTTGAAAAAGTTTTTTTACCAAATTAAAGGCAGTTTTAATTTACAAGGAATGAGATTTCAAGCATAAATCAGAAGAACGTGGAACAAATTTTAATTTAAGTGATCACGAGATTTGTTGTGCTCGTTTTATTCTCTTAAAAGTAAATAAAAGAGAAAAAAATACATTTTATTGAATGAAAAAATAATAGTTATAAAAAATGGTCTCTATATTCGACCTTAAATCGTCGTTTAGCATTATCATTTTCATTATTCATTTCCTGTATTTTTATTTTTCTTCGTCAAATTATGAAAATAAAAAATAAAATTAAAAATCAAACAAGACCTCTAAGTTGTGTTGGTTCCGTTAGAATTACATACCAAGAGAATCATGTAAATAATTAATCATAAATGTATTTTTTACTGACCATTTTATTTTTATCATATAGATTTCTATCTCGTGCAAAGGGAATGTTTGTATTCAAATTATTAGTGTTCAAGTCAAATGTTATCAAGTTAACTCGCTAACTTTTATCAATTTAGGAACATTACAATTTAAGTTTATCTAAACTCATGAAAGCTCCATGATGTTTGACACCTTGTTCAACTCAACATCCCCCACCCAACAATACTATAACAACAAGTCTTATTTATTAAGTTGTGATTTTTTTTATTATATGCGTGTAATAAGGCTCTGATACCATGTTAAAATAAGGTTTTTGTATATTTCATCATAATGTTGATTACAATAGGTGTTCTATATATAGGGACAGAAACAATCATAATCAACCTAATTAGGGTCAATCAATGAATTAATGGTGATTGATCCTTTCTAAATATAGATGCATAATATTGGATAATTCCTTATATAGAAAACTAAATCACATATTTTCCTGATAAAAAAAATATTAGAATAAGGTTTTTGTATATTTCATCATAATGTTGATTACAATAGGTGTTCTATATATAGGGACAGAAACAATCATAATCAATGAATTAATGGTGATTGATCCTTTCTAAATATAGATGCATAATATTGGATAATTCCTTATATAGAAAACTAAATCACATATTTTCCTTTTTCTCACACTCCCCCTCAAGTTGGGTCGTAGGGTCCTCAACACCCAACTTGCCCAAGGTCTCAGTAAAAGACTTAACAGGAGTTGCTTTTGTTAGGATATCTGCAAGTTGTTCCTCAGATCGAACGAATGGGAGATTAATGGTTCCATCTTCCTGTTTTTCCTTGATGAAGTGTTTGTCGACTTCCACGTGTTTTGTCCGGTCATGTTGAACAGGATTTTTCGAGATGCTTATGGCTGCTTTGTTGTCACACATCAGTTAACAGGTCTTTTGTGGGGGAAAACCTATTTCTGTGAGTAGTTTCTTTAGCCAGAGAATCTCTGCAATCCCTCGAGCAATACCTCGGAATTCTGCTTCAGCACTGGAGAGAGCTACCACTTTCTATTTCTTGCTTTTCCAATTAACTAGGTTACCTTATACGAGTGTAAAGTATCCCGAAGTGGATCTTCTGTCATTTGGGTTACCAGCCCAGTCTGCATCTGTATATGCTTGTATCTCTAGATGACCATTCCTTCTGAACATCACTCCTTTTCCTGGCGAGCTCTTCAAGTACCTCAAAATTCTCAATGCTGCTTCCATAAGATCAACTTGAGGTTTATGCATGAATTGACTTACCACTCCCACAACATACGTAATGTTTGGTCTGGTATGTGAAAGATATATAAGCTTCCCAACAAGTTTATGATATTGTAGGCGGTCAGCTAATTCTGTTCCCTCCATTATCTGCAACCTGTGATTGACCGCCATTGGTGTGTCGGATGGTTTGCAGTCCAGAAGTCCTGTCTCCGCAAGAAGATTGAGAATGTATTTTCTTTGGGATATGAAGATCCCTTGTTTTGATATTAGGACTTCAATCCCTAAGAAATACTTTAATCTTCCTAGGTCTTTCATTTCAAACTCAGTGAAAAGTTTTTCTGTGAGCTCTGCTATCTCCTTTCTGTCATCACCTGTAATTATCATATCATCAACATATATAATAAGATAAGTTACCTGAGTTCCTCTTCTCTTGATGAATAAGGTGTGATCGGAGTTGCTTTGCAGGTACCCATATTTCTTCATAGCAAGAGTGAATCTCCCAAACCATGCTCTTGGAGATTGTTTCAGCCCATATAATGCCTTCTTTAATCTGCATCCTTCACCATCCTTGAAGGTTTTTTTGAGAAACCTGGAGGAGCTTCCATATATACTTCTTCTTCTAGATCACCATGAAGAAAGGCATTCTTCACATCAAACTGATGCAAAGGCCAGTCACAGTTGGCTGCAACTGAAATAAAACTCTAATGGTGTCTATCTTGGCCACTGGAGACAACGTCTCAGAGTAGTCAACACCATAGGTCTGAGTGTACCCTTTTGCTACTAGTCTCGCCTTGTATATTTCTATTGTGTCATCTGCTTTGTGTTTTATGGTAAAAATCCACCGACATCCTACCGGTTTCTTATCTTGAGGCAACTTGCATTTTTCCCAGGTGTTGTTCTTTTCCAAGGCATCCATTTCTACTTTCATGGCTTGTCTCCATTCTAGGATTCTCTGTGCTTCTTCCACTGTCTTCGGAATAGTAATGGAATACATTATGGTATTAAATGCTTCAGCTCCTTTAGATAGGCTCCCCCTTGCTATGTTAGTCACAGGGTATCTTGAGTTTCTAGGTTTATATTCTGGTTCATATCTTTTTGGTGGTACTCCCCAAGTATTGCGCTTTAAAAGCATGTATCTTTCTTGTTCCTGTGTCTCAACAACTTGATTTGTGACATTAGTCTCCTCAATATTAGTATTATTATGCAATTCTTGAGAAGTACTTACCTCCGGGATATCAGATGAGGAGGATAACTCTATGTCAGGACTCTGTCTATCAGAGGTTGGTTCAACGACACTGTCTACTTGCTCTTTTGGTTCAGAATCAGACAACACTGGACCAATAAGCCAACTTAGTGGATCTATATCTTGAATCTCCCCCTGACCACCAAGATTAGTCTTAAAAAAGAATTCAGTCTCGAGGAAGTCACAGTCCATGGTGCTGTACATTTGGTTTGTGATAGGATCAAAGCACCTATACCCTTTTTGGTGAACCCCATACCCGACAAACACACATTTGACAGCACAAGGATCGTGTTTATTGCGGTTAGGTTTGGGTATATGGACATAGACTGTGCATCCAAAGACACGCTGTTGTAGAGACAGGGTAGGGGGAGCGTTGGTGTGTTGGGTTAATACTTCGAGAGGTGTTTGTAGGTTTAGGATTTTTGTGGGCAAGCGATTTATAAGATATGCAGCGGTAACCACTTCTTCCGGCCAGAAATACTTGGGCACACACAATTCGAGCATAAGGGCACGAGTAATCTCTAAGAGAATACGATTTTTTCTTTCAGCGACCCCATTTCAGTGCCTTGTTGATCCAACTCATCAACATAGTAGAGTCCACCATGTTCAGTGCCACGCCCAATTATCCTCCCCGTCCGCATATCCTGTAAAATACAGAAAGTAAGGTGCATGAGAACGATACAATTTAGTTCTCGAGTAACATGACTGACAGACAATAATTTATGTGATAAAGCAGGAACATAAAGGCAATTTTTTAGTCGAAGAGTCGGAGATAATTCAATATTTCCAGCCCCCTCAACAGGAGAGCAATCCCCATTAGCAATTTTAACATGGGTTTTGGCGGGTGTGGTTGTTTTAGTAATATCACTCAGATCATATGTCATACTATCTGTGGCTCCAGAGTCAATTAACCACTTATCATCAGTTTTATTTTTAGTTTTAGTAACAAGACTAATACCAGGATCATATGTCATAGGTATTTTAGAAATTTTAAATCTGGATGCATTTTCTAAAATATTAAAATTATCAAGGAGGTCATTAGAAATAATAGAATTTGTGGGGTTGGATTCACAATTATTGAAGACACCATCATAAAAATACTTAGGGTTAAGAAGGGTATTTTGCGGGTTTATTTTACCATTAAACCCTATACCTAATTCTCTTCCCTTCGAGCTTGAGCTTCCGCTGCCTCCCCTCTGTGACCCGATTGCAGCAGCCACGATTCCCAACTCTCTCTCTTCTCCGTTGCCGGCGATACTGACGGCCTTCGGGTTACTTATCGCCACGGCACCGCTGGCTTCCTTGGTGCCACTTTTTTTCGCGTCGGGCCACCACTCCGGATAGTCGATGACCTTGAAGCACCCCTCTTTGGTGTGACGGCTGCCTCCACAGTGGGTGCTGATGGTGTGAGAGTCTCTTTGGAGATTCTCTTAAAGCTATGATTTCCAACCCAAGAGGGGGGGTGAATTGGTTGGAACTTTTTCTTGTATTTCTAACTTCTGAAATTTTGCAATTTGATCAAGTTTCTCAACTTGTCAAGAGTTAGTTCCAACTCAGAAATTAAAATCAAACACAAGTAATTAGAATGTCAAAGTATATATGCAACGGATTACAACCAATTACTCAAATCAATTTTCGCATCAAGCTTCTGACTATTCACAGTATTCAATCTTCTGATTTTAATTCCAATTAATTTGACAATATTAGAATATTAATATCAACTTCAGAAGTATCAATAACAGCAAAAACAGATTCAGAAATATCAAACTCCTGAATTCTGCAGCAACTAAGTTTCAAGCTTCTGAATCCTGCAACAGTTTTTTCTCAATCTTCTGACTTCGAGAATTCAATTCTTAAATGTCAAAATGATCAAATCAATCAATCAATACTTAAATCCACATACAAACATATGATTCAAATTCTTAAAGCACTTAAAACATGTAAAGAACCATATCAGAAAGATATCAGAAGTATCAATGACAATCACACAAAAATCAGATTTATCAAAACCAAGAACACCAAGCTTCTCACTCTGTTTTCTTAAATTTTTCTAAATCAATCTCAGTTCTGATTTCTTTATCAATTCTATATGTTTTAATCTTGTTAACACAATCACAATTAATACACAAAATTACTTATATCACAAAGATTAATTGTTTCACAAGATTCTTTAAATTTCAAAACTCAAACAATTTTATGAATGCAAGATTTAATATGTATGAATGCAAGAGATAAGGGTAAGAGAAATTGGACCGATTTTATACTGGTTCGGCTAAAACATGCCTACATCCAGTTCTTCAATCCTTGGGAGATTGAGTTCCAATAAAACTTGTCTCAAGAATACACAAGATTTCAATACAAGATATATTTTTCAACCTTCTCAGGTTCGCCCACTCCAAGATATCCCCTCTTGAAGATTTCCTGCCTTGATGTACCCCTCAAGGACTTTTCAGATCTTTGTATTTTGACACCCAAGCAATCGAACTTGTCTTCCAAGAATCTGCCCTTTTAATCTTCTGAAATTTTGCAGCCTCAAACTTCTTGTTTGATCAATCTCAGATTCTTTGAATCTGAAATTCCTTTCGATTCCAATATGATCAGAACATTATTCTGATCCTTCTATTCTCCTTGATTCTTTCTTGATGATCAATATCAGAACATTATTCTGATTTCACCTTGAGCCTTTTCTTTCTTGAGTTTTCTTCAATGAACACAAAGACTCTTTCTCTCTCTTTCTTCTTGCTGTGTATTTTCTCTCACTACTCTTGTGATTTTTCTGACTATGATTTCTATTCTCTTGTGTTGTATATGATTTTTGAAACCCAACTCCCTTATATATTTAGCTTTAGGCTTTCAACAAATTACAACAGCCTAAACAAAAATAAGCAGGAAAAGAAACTAACTAGATAACACCTATCTAGATAGACACTTAAGCATATTCCCCTTTCTTTAAAATCTGCATGTGACAGCACCTATCTTTAGTGCTTCAAGCTTCTGAAATTTTTTCAGATCCTTCTCATGCTTCTGAAGTGACCTTCCAAGCTTCTGAAATGTTTTTCTATCTTCTGAAATGTTTCCCAAGCTTCTGAAGTATTTATTGCACGTTGCTCTAGTGTGTGTTACAAGATTATACATTATATAACCTATTACAACACTGATCCTATACAATGCTTCTCAAATAAAATACAACTATTACATTTTAAATCCTAGAAGCATCTACACAACACTCACAGTGGTTTACCTATTACATCAAGCTTCTGAGCTAATCAAACACATCCACTGTTGCTTCTCAAACTAAAGTTACATTAGTTTTGTTATTATCAAAACCAAATGAGAGTTTGCATTAACAATCTCCCCCTTTTTTATGATGATAAAACTCATGTAATCTTTCAATACTTTCTCAGAATTTTAGAAATGAAAACAAGTATTGATGAGAGTTTCAAAATCAATTTCACAAATGAATTTTCAGAAGTATGACATTTTATTAGTTTCAGATTTTAAATGCATCAAATTCTATCTCAAAAGAATTTTCAGAAGTATCAGATTGTATCACAAATAACTTTTCAGAAGTATCAGAACCAATCTCAATTTTGACACAATATAGCATATATCATATCAGATTTGAAATGCATATAGCACTTTCAGATTTATGTAACTCCCCCTACATATCATATCCATATAAGATAAAGAATATATCTTTTCCTAACCTTTACACAAAGTCAGAACTATCAGATATGAAAGTCAAAGGTATCAGATTTCTAAACATAAAAGTCAGAAATATCAGTTCCAAAATCAGAAATATCAGTTTCAAAGTCAGAATCATCGGTTTGACTCTAAACTCAGAACCTATAAACTCCCCCTCTCTCAAATACTTTTTGAGAAGGATTATATACATCCATTAAGAAGAAAGATTACATCCAATCATTCTCCCCCTTTTTGTCATAATCAAAAAGGTTAAATAGATACAATGTTGAGTTTATTTCTTAGATAAACAAATCTATCTTCGGCTAGTGGTTTTGTGAAAATATCAGCCAAATTATTTTTCGTTTCCACAAATTTCAGTTCTATATCACCTTTTAACACATGATCTCTAATGAAATGATGTTTGATATCTATATGTTTAGTTCTAGAATGTAAAACCGGATTTTTTGCAATACAAATGGCACTTGTACTATCACATAGCAAAGGTAAAGATTTGTACCTCAAGTGATAATCTTCCAATTGGTTTCTTATCCACAATAGTTGCTTGCAATTAGAGGAAGCAGCCACATATTCAGCCTTAGCCGTAGATAGTGCTACTGTTTCTTGCTTGTTGCAAGTCCAAGTTACCAATTTATTACCAAGGAGGCAACATCCTCCCGAAGTGCTCTTTCTTTCCACTTTATCACCAGCAAAATCAGAATCCGTGTATCCTACTACATCAAAATCATCTCCTTTCTCATAGAAAAGACCAAGATTAGTAGTACCTTTAAGATATCTAAAAATCCTCTTTACTAATCCTAAGTGTGATGTTTTTGGTTTAGATTGAAATCTAGCACAATATCCTACACTAAACTTAATATCGGGTCTAGATGATGTTAAGTAAAGCAAAGAGCCTATCATGCCTCTATATTCAGATTCATTTACATTCTCATCATTCTCATCATGTTCAAGTGATTGTGAGGGGTGAATAGGTGTAGTCATAGCCTTACAATCTAGCATATTGTATTTTTTCAATAACTCATTACAATACTTAGATTGATGAATGAATATACCCTTTTCAAGTTGTTGAATTTGAAGTCCCAAGAAGAATCTGAGTTCTCCCATCATACTCATTTCAAATTCCTGTTTCATCAACTTAGAAAAATACTCACAAAGACTTGGGTTAGTAGAACCGAAAATAATATCATCCACATACACTTGCACAATTAACAAATGTTTATCTTTATGTAGGGTGAACAAAGTACTATCCACTAAGCCTCTTTTGAAACCATTTTTCATCAAAAAGGCACTTAGTCTTTCATACCAAGCTCTTGGAGCTTGTTTCAACCCATATAAAGCCTTGGTTAGTTTGAAAACATGATTTGGATATTTTTCATTTTCAAAACCGGGGGGTTGCTTGACATACACTTCTTCAGAAATATAACCATTTAAAAAGGCTGATTTAACATCCATTTGATACAAAATAAACTTTTTGTAACAAGCAAAAGATAGCAATATACGAATGGCTTCTATCCTAGCAACCGGAGCATATGTCTCATCATAATCAATGCCCTCTTGCTGAGTATATCCCTGAGCCACTAATCTAGCCTTGTTTCTTACCACTTCACCATGTTGATCTAATTTGTTTCTAAAGATCCATCTAGTGCCTATGATAGTTTTTCCTTTCGGCTTCTCTACTAAGAACCACACTTTATTTTTCTCAAATTGTTCTAATTCCTCTCTCATAGCATCTAGCCAAAACTTATCAACTAATGCATCAGCAACATTACCAGGTTCTATTAGAGATACAAAGGCATTAAATGATCTTCTAGTACAAACACCATGTGAAGTTTCACCAATGATCATATTTTGATCAAGTGATTTCAATTCATTTTTGCCACGATTTATTCCAGAAGTATTATTATGAGGTGTATGGTTAGAAGTTACCATATGAACATCAGATTCTGGTCCTAGCATCTGAGAGGATTCAGAATTTTGATTCTGCAATGCTTCTGAGTTATCGCTGGGCGATGCTTCTGAAGTCTGCCTTTCTTAAGCTTCTGAAATCTGCAATTCTGAAGCTTCTGAATTCTGCAGTCTTGTTGCTTCTGAGTTCAGATTCTGAACTCCCTTTGGATTAATGTTCACTTCCTCAATTTCATTTTCTTCAATCTCAGAAGTATCTTTGACAGCATCAATCTCAGAACCTGCAAAATCTCTTGAATACTCCTTGAAGGTTATGTGAATAGACTCTTCAACAGTAAGAGTCCTCTTATTATAAACTCTAAATGCTTTTGAATTTAAAGAGTATCCTAGAAATATTCCAAAATCTGATCTTGCCTCAAATTTATCCAAATTGTCTTTTGTATTCAAAATGAAACATTCACAACCAAAAACATGGAAGTAGGAAACATTTGGTGTTTTGTTAAACCACAATTCATAAGGTGTCTTTTTGAGAAATGGCCTAATAAACACTCTATTTTGGATATAGCAAGATGTATTTACAGCTTCAGCCCAAAAATGCTTTGCTATGTTTCTTTCTAACATCATAGTCCTTGCCATTTCTTGTATGCTCCTATTCTTCCTTTCCACTACTCCATTTTGTTAAGGAGTTCTAGGATTAGAAAAAATGTGAGATATACCCGAATCTTCACAAAGACTTCTAAATGAATGATTTACAAATTCTCCTCCATTGTCACTCTTTATGGTAGAGACTTTGTATCCTTTTTCATTTTGAACTCTTTTAAGAAACACTTGGAATTTTTCTAAAGTTTCATCTTTAGATCTTAGAAAGAAAGTCCAACAAAACCTTGAAAAATCATCAACAATCACATACACATATTTCTTTCCTCCTAGGCTCATAGTTCTAGATGGACCAAATAAATCCATATGTAAAAGCTCTAGAGGCCTTTTAGTAGCAACATCAGCAATATGTTTGAAAGAGGTTTTTACTTGTTTGCCTCTCTCACATTCATCACATGATTTATCCTTGTTATAGAGGATTTTAGGTAAGCCTCTTACAAGATCTTTAGATGATATTTCAGAAATTAATCTCATGTTTATGTGACCGAGTTTTCTATGCCAAAGCCATTTATCATCAACCAAAGTCAACAAACAATTAAGATTTTGAGAATCTAAATCATCCAAGTATAAAACATATGTGTTGCCAATCCTATGTGCTGTGAATTTTACAGATTTATTAATAGGGTCAAAGACTTGAACATTGTGCTTATCAAAAAGAACATTTAGATCAAGGTCACAAAATTGACTAACACTTAATAGATTATGTGTAAGCCTATCTACCAACAACACATTGCTAATAACATGATTGGATGTCTTACCAACATCACCAATCCCTTTTACCTTAGCACATGTACCATCGGCAAACCTTACTTGACCTTTGTCCTTTTGTCTAAGTTGGATGAAGTAGTCCCTTTGTCCAGTCATGTGTCTTGAACATCCGGAGTCTACATACCACCTCTTCAGATCCATTGTCTTTGTTTTCAAGCATCTCTGCAAATAGCTTTAGTTGAGCTTTAGGTATCCAAATTCTATTGGATCCTTTGGGGTTAGTTTCCTTGGGAATTTTTGATTTAGAATCATATTTTCCCTTGGATTTATAAAGCCAACAAGCATCAGAAGCATGATTAGTTTTAGAACAATAAAAACACTTTGCCCTCTTAAAGGTTTTCTTGAAAGATTTTTTGTCTTTGGGAAAGTTGTTTTTAGGAACATAACCAATACCATTCTTGTCAAAATAAGCAATTTGTGATCCTAAAATCTTTTCCAGATTTTTGGTGCCATTCACAAATTTTTCCAGATTATTTCTCAAGAGAATATTGGTCTTATAAAGCTCATTACACTTGTCTACAAGCTTCTGAGTGTCTTCAGAAGTTTCAGAACTATCGCTAGCTTATGAATCAGAATTTTCAGAAGTTTCGGAAGCTTCTGACTTGTCTTTAGAATGCTTAAGATGGCTAATGTCATTTTCCAAATCTATTTTTTCGAAAATCAATAAATCATTAGCTTCTCTTAACCTTTCTAAATCCCTTTCAAGATCCATATTGATTTTTCTTAAATTTTCCAAATCATTTTCTTCATTGGAAAAATCAATATTGGACTTTGATTCGATGCTTCTGAACTTTTCAAGATCAATAGTTATTTCAGAATTGATTTGTTTTTGACAATCAAGTTCATGCTTAACTTTTTTCAAAACCTTTTTATGATTAATCTGAAGCTTCTCATAGGTATGCAATAAGGAATTGAAATTAGACATAAGTTCCTCGAATGTTACCTCATCTTCAAAGTCAGAAGTATCAGAATCTGAGTGATAATCAGCCATGAAGCATCTCAGCCGCTGATCCTTCTCGCTGTCTCTATTTTCTGAAATCTTATCTTATGAGATTTCAGAGTCTGATTCTAATGCTTCTGAGATTTCATAGTCTTCTGAGATAAATTCGGCCATGAAACACATGTTTGAGACTTCATCATCTTCAACATCAGAATTATCCTCATCACTTAAAGTCTCTTTATACGCCTTCTTCTTTCCTTTGTTCTTGGAAGATGCATCTTTAAGCTTTGGACATTCCGGTTTAATGTGCCCCTTTTCATTGCAATGATAGCAAGTGACTTGATCAGATTTGTTTTTGTCCTTCTTGAAAGAGTTCGGATTCTTCTTACTCGAACTCCCCTTTCTGAACATTCTTCTGAATTTTTTGATGAACAAGGCCACTTGTTCCGGATCAATCTCTAAGTCATCTTTAGAGGATTCATGATCCGATTCAGATTCTGAATCTGACCTCATTATCAATGCCTTTTTCTTCTTCTTTTTCTTGGACACTTTCAATGCCGTGTTGTCCCTAAAATGGTTAGTGCTAGCAATATTTTGCAATTCTATCTCATGCACTTTTAGAGATCCTATTAAAGCATCAAACTTTAAAGTTTTGAGATCCTTAGCTTCTGAGATTGCTGTTACCTTCGGCAACCACCTAGAAGGCAAGCTTCTTAAAATTTTCTAACAATTTCAGAATTAGGCATGTTATAGTTCAGATCCCTAAGTTGATTAATGATGCTAAGAAATCTTGTTATCATGCTATCAATAGATTCATTTTCATCCATTCTAAATTGTTCATATTTAGATCTAAGCATGTCAATCTTAGTTTCTTTAACTTCATATGTTCCATCATGCAACAATGCTAACCTACCCCAAATTTCTTTGGCTGAGCTACAACTAATAATCTTGTCATATTCACTTTTTGTCAAAGCACAAATGAGTAAGTATTTAGCTTTAGAATTTAACCTGACCAATTCGTTTTGCTCCTTTGTCCATTCGGCTTTTGGAATCGGCTTTGTCTCAATGGAACCATCAACCATCACTTTTGAGGATTGTGGAATCTTATCTCCATCTTGAATAATCTCCCATAGTTCAAGGCTATTAAACTCGATGAACAATTGCATTTTATCCCTCCAATATGCATAGGCAGTACCATTGAACAATGGAGGTCTATTTATTGATTGACCTTCAGAGACTTGAAAATTGACTTGATTAGACATAGCTCTCCTTTGGATCTTGCTCTTAATTCTTGTTAGAGAATTTCCTTGATAATCAGCAAAGAACCGGAGCTCTGGATACCAATTGATGGTGTGAGAGTCTCTTTGGAGATTCTCTTAAAGCTATGATTTCCAACCCAAGAGGGGGGGTGAATTGGTTGGAACTTTTTCTTGTATTTCTAACTTCTGAAATTTTGCAATTTGATCAAGTTTCTCAACTTGTCAAGAGTTAGTTCCAACTCAGAAATTAAAATCAAACACAAGTAATTAGAATGTCAAAGTATATATGCAACGGATTACAACCAATTACTCAAATCAATTTTCGCATCAAGCTTCTGACTATTCACAGTATTCAATCTTCTGATTTTAATTCCAATTAATTTGACAATATTAGAATATTAATATCAACTTCAGAAGTATCAATAACAGCAAAAACAGATTCAGAAATATCAAACTCCTGAATTCTGCAGCAACTAAGTTTCAAGCTTCTGAATCCTGCAACAGTTTTTTCTCAATCTTCTGACTTCGAGAATTCAATTCTTAAATGTCAAAATGATCAAATCAATCAATCAATCAATACTTAAATCCACATACAAACATATGATTCAAATTCTTAAAGGACTTAAAACATGTAAAGAACCATATCAGAAAGATATCAGAAGTATCAATGACAATCACACAAAAATCAGATTTATCAAAACCAAGAACACCAAGCTTCTCACTCTGTTTTCTTAAATTTTTCTAAATCAATCTCAGTTCTGATTTCTTTATCAATTCTATATGTTTTAATCTTGTTAACACAATCACAATTAATACACAAAATTACTTATATCACAAAGATTAATTGTTTCACAAGATTCTTTAAATTTCAAAACTCAAACAATTTTATGAATGCAAGATTTAATATGTATGAATGCAAGAGATAAGGGTAAGAGAAATTGGACCGATTTTATACTGGTTCGGCTAAAACATGCCTACATCCAGTTCTTCAATCCTTGGGAGATTGAGTTCCAATAAAACTTGTCTCAAGAATACACAAGAATTCAATACAAGATATATTTTTCAACCTTCTCAGGTTCGCCCACTCCAAGATATCCCCTCTTGAAGATTTCCTGCCTTGATGTACCCCTCAAGGACTTTTCAGATCTTTGTATTTTGACACCCAAGCAATCGAACTTGTCTTCCAAGAATCTGCCCTTTCAATCTTCTGAAATTTTGCAGCCTCAAACTTCTTGTTTGATCAATCTCAGATTCTTTGAATCTGAAATTCCTTTCGATTCCAATATGATCAGAACATTATTCTGATCCTTCTCTTCTCCTTGATTCTTTCTTGATGATCAATATCAGAACATTATTCTGATTTCACCTTGAGCCTTTTCTTTCTTGAGTTTTCTTCAATGAACACAAAGACTATTTCTCTCTCTTTCTTCTTACTGTGTATTTTCTCTCACTACTCTTGTGATTTTTCTGATTATGATTTCTATTCTCTTGTGTTGTATATGATTTTTGAAACCCAACTCCCTTATATATTTAGCTTTAGGCTTTCAACAAATTACAACAGCCTAAACAAAAATAAGCGGGAAAAGAAACTAACTAGATAACACCTATCTAGATAGACACTTAAGCATATTCCCCTTTCTTTAAAATCTGCACGTGACAGCACCTATCTTTAGTGCTTCAAGCTTCTGAAATTTTTTCAGATCCTTCTCATGCTTCTGAAGTGACCTTCCAAGCTTCTGAAATGTTTTTCTATCTTCTGAAATGTTTCCCAAGCTTCTGAAGTATTTATTGCACGTTGCTCTAGTGTGTGTTACAAGATTATACATTATATAACCTATTGCAACATTGATCCTATACAATGCTTCTCAAATAAAATACAACTATTACATTTTAAATCCTAGAAGCATCTACACAACACTCACAGTGGTTTACCTATTACATCAAGCTTCTGAGCTAATCAAACACATCCACTGTTGCTTCTCAAACTAAAGTTACATTAGTTTTGTTATTATCAAAACCAAATGAGAGTTTGCATTAACAGGTGCACCTCAGGTGAGTTTTATCGTCGCTATTGTCCCTCTGGAGTGATGACTTCGGCTTCGCCGTGTCTGACCGGCTCCTCACCGCAAGCCCACTGCCGATGCCCAGTGAAAGAAATCTCGCGCCGGACGGCGGCGTACGCTGTCTCTACTTTGGGGAGTGGATCCTCTTTCAAGAGATCCCTCCTATCTTTGTCATATGAGTCATCGATGCCCTGGAGAAATTGGAACAGGAGATTTTGTTGCAGAAGCTTGTTGTGAGTTGTGATGTCACTTGGACAGGACATAGGGTTTGGCATTCTTCTGTCAATTTCCTTCCAAATTGTTTGCAAATTGTTAAAGTATCTTTCAATTGATTGTTGCCCCTGTTTGAGGTTATATCCCTTTACAGTAAGATCATATATCTGCAATTGGTCTCTTCCACTATGATAAGTCGCTTCAATACCCTTCCAAAGCTCTCTGGTAGAAGGATGATCGAGATATTGAGTAACAAGGTCGGGCTCAATATTCTCAATGATCCACGTGATGACAATTGAGTCGGCCTCCTGCCACTCTAGTGCTGATGTATCATCTTCAGGTGGTGGGGAGTTAGTGATGTGTTTGAGCCTCCCCCTACCTTTAATGGCTAGACTCATGAGTCTTGACCATACTGTATAGTTTTTATCATTTAGTTTTGTGGATAGGTTTATGATTTGATTGTTTGTTGTTTCTGTGTGAGGTTTTGTTGTGATTAGGGTTTGGAGAAGTTTCATGATTTGGCTGACAGGGATGGATGGCTCAGGTGAGCTAGCATTGCTCGCGGTTTCATCATCACTCGCCATTTCAGGTAATTTCCTAAGCTCTTGATACCATGTTAAGGAACCATCTCACCTAAAAGCTTAGGTTGTTAGGTTGAGGCCCATTAATGGTTTTATATTCTATCAACCCTCCATTGATGACAGCTAGGAGTCTGCTAAGAAGATTGCAACCCTCTTTCCTAACTTTCACCTTGAGGACAAGGTGACTTTCGAAGGGGTGATCAAATGCCGAATTAACTCAAATTAAAACTAGGTAACATGTAGTGTAATGGTTAACCTAGGTCATTCTCCCAACGAATTCAATGATTGAGAAGTGATCATGCAAAAATGAATTAGGTTTGGGGATTTTGAACATGTAATGAAAACAAATCAGAAAATTCAATGAGGAATAAAATCAAATAGGTAGAACACTAGCTTAAGGAATTTGAATTGTAAAATCTATATCATTGATTCATTATCCTTTCAATGATCCTTTCAAGAATTGCAATTGAATTATAAATTTGATTTCAAATCTGAAATCAAACCTAATTTCTTATGAAAATCTTCATACATGCATCTTAATACACTTGAATTAGATCTGAAATCTCAAAACCTAACTCAAGATATCAAGATTGAAGCTCTACAATTCAATTTCCTAAATCAGAAATCTCTAGATCTAGGTAATCTCTCAACTTAAAAATAATAATCAATAATTCAGAAATCTCTAGAATTATCAATCAATTGGATTCATAATTCAAGAGGAGATGAGAAGAGAGATTTCGAATTCCTTAGAGAATCATGAAAGAAATACCTCAACATCACATTGCAAATCTCAACATCTTTTACAATCCTCCATCCTCAAGCTAGCTATGAGTTTAGTTCTCCATGATCATGGAGAACTCAGCAAGGAGAAATGGAGAAAAGAGGAAAAACGAAAATGGAGAAAGCTATAGAGAAAATGAAAACTATCTCTAATTCTAAAAACTTGAAAATGTAAAGTGTTCCCTCCAAGTCTGATATAGGACTTAAATAGACACAAAATTAAGTGGAAATGTCTAAAAAGCCCATGGACTAAACAATTACAACACATAAGGCAAGGGTAGAATGGACATTGCACAAACTTGTGACACTTAAGGTAACTCAACAAAACTAAGTTTCTGCCCGAAATCATGAAGCCAATTTCTGAAGCCTCTAATGGATCGTTTTGCCCTCGATCCCTGAAGTAAAGTTGTGGCTCTATGTCTCAGCTTTCCATAGCCACCAAGATCATCCAATTCCAGTAAGTATAGCTCGAGATATAGCAAAAACACTGACTGCTGCTCCAAATTGTTGTCAGAATTGCTGCATCAACTTTGAGTCCATTTATGAGCTCCTTAGTGACCTCAATTGATTTCGAGCTATGAAGATGAAATCTATCTTTTTGTCTTAGATTTTCAATGCCACTAGCATCAAGTGAATCCAACATTTGTAGCTCCAGTTCCAACCTATGCAACACAAGCTGCTCAGGAGTGTTGTTCCAGAATTCTGCAGCAAGCTTGACAGAACCTGAAGCTCCAATTTGAAATTCTTATGGTTTGAATCAGCTTTCGAGTTCTTCATCAAAGTTGTAGACCTTTGTCTAAGCTTTCCAGCAAGACAAAGAAGACATAATTCCAATTTCTAGAAATCATGTTATAAGCAATTTACAGAATAGTTTTACAAAGCACAAAATTCTGGAAAAATGCACAAAGTCCCAATTAAGTACCAAATGCCTAATATGATGCAAAAGTAGTTCATTAATCTCACAAGTGGTCAAATTACATGCATACAAAAGGGAATTAATCAATACAAATTATGCTATATCAAATCAAATTCCCCCACACTTAGCCCTTGCATGTCCTTTGCTAGACTAAGAATCAAAAGTTAACCACCTAATGAGAAAGAAGGAAATCAAGAGGTGCTACTTTGAATTTCAATGAATGATCCAAAAGTGATTTGGCTCAAGACCAAGAAAGCAAGTAAAGTGGTAAGAGTTTCCAACAACCAAGCATTCCAATATCAAGAGGCACAACACACAAGCCAAGCAAAATCCCTTAAAATGCATAGATGAAATGTATGCACCTCAAGGGGTGTGTATGCTCTCAACTCACTATTATAGTGGACTTGTCTTCTTCTCAACTCTCTTGTCAGGCCAAGCATTCAACGTAGGTTTGCCAAACCTCTAAATCTCCACTACTAGCATTCAATGCACCCAAGAATCAAGAGGTCTTTGTTTTGGTTGTAATGAGGCCAAGGTGGGGGTGTGGAATGTATGGAAAAGTGAGCTAAGGACCTAAAGAAATAAGACTAGCATTGGTTAGCATGAGTCACAAATAAACACAAGGGGAAATTCCACCCAAACACAATGCAAGACTTGGATTTCACTTTTTGCAACCAAGCACACAAAAACACAAGAGCTTTGCTCCTTTTTTTTCACATTTCACACATAAAACATTAGGTCTTTGACCTTGAATTTCTTTCCTTTTTTTTTTTAACTTTACTTTTGCTTTTGTGTGCTTTTCTTTCTTTATTTCCTTTTTTTTCACATACAACAATCCACACATAAAATCACATATACAATACAACAATGACACATAGTCCAATGTACAACCAAGGTGTCCTTCCCCCACACTTAGAAGTTTGCCTTCC
This sequence comes from Aeschynomene evenia, assembly GCA_013621005.1. Taxonomy (NCBI): domain Eukaryota; kingdom Viridiplantae; phylum Streptophyta; class Magnoliopsida; order Fabales; family Fabaceae; genus Aeschynomene; species Aeschynomene evenia. The sequence goes on from CM024272.1 coordinate 7,795,794, forward strand.
ATGACAAACCCCCACACTTAGACTCAAGCATGCAAGATGATAAAACCAATGCTACTCCACTTTCCAAAGGTAGGGTGTAAAATGGTTTTTCACTTTTTTGGCTTATGATGAGCTAAGATGAAAGAATGGGATATATGGCTCAAAGGGGCTTGCAAGGGCAATTATAGGGTAGGTAATATGGCTGTGGACTCAAGAAAAAAAGTGCCTCCATCACACTCAAGAATGCATATGAAAATGTAATCTCAATGAAGAGTCAAGGCAAACCCTAGAATGACAAAGTCCACAAGAGATGCACACAACAAGAATGGCATGACATGTAATGTGGCCACCCAATGTAAGGCCCAAAACACACAAGGTGAATGTCCAAAGACAAATCATCTATACACAATAAGATCAATCACCAAGAAAGTATCAAGAAGAACAAAGTGAAATGCAATGATGTCGGAACTCTAACCACCTAAGAAAATGATGCAAGTCTCAAGCACAACACTTTCAAATCAATCAAGAAAGACAAATAACAACCTAAGCAAGCAACCTAACGAATGACTAGCATGAACTCTACAATGCAACAAACAAAAAACCTACTCAACTAATGCAAATAGAAACTAGAAAAGAAGAAAGAAGGGGGACAGAACTTCACTATCAAGTGTAAGTGGCTGGGAGGAGGTGGGTCTCCTCAATGTCCTCTTGGGGGATCTCCTCGTAAAATGGCTTCAAGCGGTGGCCATTGACTGTGAACATCTTTCCCATCCCAGGATCCAAAACCTGTATAGCACCAAAAGGAAACACATGTTGCACAATAAAAGAACCTTGCCAACGGGAGCGAAGCTTACTAGTGAAGAGTTTGAGGCGAGAGTTATAGAGTAGAACTTTTTGCCCAATTGAGAACTCCTTCCGCACTAACATCTTGTCATGGATGAGTTTGGTCTTTTCCTTGTACATGCGGGAGTTCTCATATGCCTCCAAGCGTATTTCCTCCAACTCTTGAAGTTGGAGCTTCCTATGCGGTCCGGCTTGGGACAAATCAGGGTTGCAATTCTAGACTGCCCAGTATGCTCGATGCTCAATCTCCACAGGAAGGTGGCATGCCTTACCAAAGACGACCCTATAGGGGGACATCCCCAAAGGTGTCTTGAAGGCGGTGCGATACGCCCACAGAGCTTCATCGAGTCTCTTGCTCCAATCCTTCCTATTGGGCTGCACCGTCTTCTCCAAGATGTGTTTCAACTCCCTATTTGACACTTCCTCTTGGCCATTTGTTTGCGGATGGTAGGGAGTAGAAACCTTGTGCGTCACCCCATACTTCTTCAAGAGAGCCGCCATATTCTTATTACAGAAATGGCTCCCCTGATCACTAATAATGGCACGCGGCAACCCGAACCTGCAAAAAATCTGAGATCTAACAAAATCCACAACAACTTGAGAATCATCAGTTCGGGTGGCCTTAGCCTCCACCCATCGAGAGACATAATCAACAGCCACAAGTATATAAGAGAAACCAAAAGAAATGGGGAATGACCCCATAAAGTCGATGCCCCATACATCAAAAATCTCACAGAATAGTATGAGTTAGCTCCAAAACCTTTTCAAATGTGTTTTGAATGATAAAAAAATCATTTAATATGATAAACATTTTGTTTGAAGCATCTGAATTATATTCAATACATTCTAATATGATCAGAAGCTAGATTAATCTTGGTAAACTAAGGTATAGGTCTAATAAAATGAGTTTCATCATAACTGACCTAGTTAACTAAGTTCAGAAGCTAGATAAAACACTAGAATCCTCATTTCTCTAGTTCAGAAGCTAAAAGTATAAGTGATAGTCATTCAGAAGCTCATTCTCAGTATCTAGCGCTTTTAGCTCAAGCTCAGAAGTTGTTCTACATGTATATCTCTTAAGAAGAATGCTTCAGAAGCTAAATGATATATTCATTATGATTAGAAGCTAAGCCTGTGTAGTTTTAACAAGCTCAGAAGCTAAGTTCGCATAGAACTATTTCAGAAACTGTTTTTATACTCACATTATATTTTATTCTGAAACAAATTATTTTATAAATGGTTATACATATTTATTTTATTCAAAACCTTTATAAAATATATGTTTATTTTGAACCGTTCCACAAAAAGGATTTCAAAGAGACAATCTTAATATATTATATTCATAGTGGAGCACGGATCACAAAGTCGAGACATGGGACAGTGCATTTAAGCACTAAGCACATTCTTTCTTAAATATTCTAACATCCATTGGCTCGATTCTAGCTAAAGCATTGCAGGACACCGTAGCATGGGCATTATCTCGAACATATCCATGAAATACAGGAATCAAAGCTTCGAGGTTGCAAATAACAAAAGACTCAATGTATTAAAAATACATATCGAATCAAAAGCATGCAACGGATACTCAAACGACTAGAAGAAACATCCCAGGCTATAAATGTGAAGCATATACTATTGGAAGAAGCAGAACACAAGCGAACAAATCTATTTCCAAGCTTCTTATTCTCTTGTAAATTAGTATACAGCTTCTTACACTTATTCTTTATTGTAAATAATTCATAAGTGTCTTAGCCTTTCTTGTAAATCTTTCTCTTGAAAGAAAAACACTTCCCTGTAACCAAAGAAAATATTCTTGCTCTAGCAAGTCATTTTAGAAGTGTCATTATTTGGGATTAAAGTTTAGTTTCATCTAAACTCTAGAATAATCAACCTACGAGTCTCCTGGACTCAAATCATCAATTTGTTTAAGGTCAAAAGTCTTTCTCAGTTGAGGAAGCAAGTGAGAAGTCCAGCCTTTGAAGTGAGATTGGCAAAAGTCCTTTTCAAGTGAAGAGAAGGCAGAAGTCTTGCCTCTGAGGGAGGTGAGCAGGAGAAGTCCAGCCTCTAGAGGAGATTGACAGAAGTCTTTCCCTAGTGAAAGGGTGAGCAAGGTGTTTGGATTGAAGAAAATATCAATCCTGGTTTGTAACTTTGATTTAAAGTTAGTGAAACTCAAACTAGTTGGTTTGAGAACTGGAGTAAGTAACGGATTGGCCGAACCAGTATAAAAATACAAGTGTAAAATCTCTCTAAACCTTAAACTCTTTGAATTACATGTTATAAATTGTTATATTAACTTTTGAATTAATTCAAAGGATCCTAAGGGGTTCAGAAGCTTCTGAAATCACTTTTCTAGGATTTAAAAGTAACCACAGCCTCTGAACCTATCTCAGAAGCTTGATTACGTTTAAAGTCTAGAATCTCATCCTCTGAAATAATTCCGCTGCTATCTAAAGAGTCAAAAAGCCTTTCAAAGCTTGAAAAGACTATTATTACATTTCAGAGAAAATTTTAATATGTCAAGAAGCAGGATTCAACCCCCCCTTCTCGTGCAAAAACATTACTTTCAGTATGGGCTGCTGGGGCATCTCGTGCCTACAGGAAATGTTTCCCGTTTTCTGGAAGCTTTCACAACTCTTACAAAAGGTGTAAGAGTCATGAAATAAAGTGGTCCAATACACCCCAGAGTCCAAAACTCTCCTTGCAGTGCGTTGCGGGCCAAAGTGGCCACCGCACGCAAGTGTGTGACAAAAGCGCAGAACAGAGGGAACCTCAAGCTCATGCACACACCGCCTAATCACCTAATCACTACACATCCGCCACAGATAAGGGTCATCCCAAATATAGAACTTGGCATCGCTCTTTAGTTTAGCTATTTGGTGCCTATATAATTGAACAGGTAACTGTGAATGATAACGCGGTTTTTACCAATATTTTATACCCTTAATTTGGATGACTGTATGCAATTCTTAGCTCTATTTTGGCCTCTTATTGTATTTAATTCAACTTGAGATTAATCTGAGCTTAATAGAAATAAAGGCTAAAATAACAAGTTTTATGATGTTTTTACAATTCAAGGATGACCTTTGCACTTGATCTTGGATATTTCGTATTTTTAGTGCAGGTCACAGGTATTATTGGAGCTGTAGACATCAGGAACTGAGCAAGAAGCGGAGCAGTGGATTTCAGAGCAAGCATCGAGCGCTCCAGCGCCCGTAGCGCGCCCCAGCGTGTAACACCTTAACTCGCTAATCATACTTAAGTCATAATTAACTTGCTAATTGTTACTTAGGAAAAACCACACTTTTTTTTTTTGAAACCATACAAAGGAGGAAAGAAAGAATGAAGCAATAAAATAATGAAACATAATCAAAAGAGTCATAATGATAAACTGAAGTGAATTGAAACAACAACATCAACAGTATCTGAAGCTTGTAGACGAAGCTGCCGCATAGGTCTGAATAAGTGATACAGTCATCCACAATGAAAAGGTACAAATGTCTTTAGGGAAATACAAGAAATCAAATGCAAGAGGAATCGATAGCAAAGACTGATAATAACTAGAACGGAGAAGTCGTAGGTGCACGCGCAGTTCCACAAGCCGGGTGTTCGTCAAGTCCCATCTCTAGATACTGGTACCCCTTCAAGAAACTCTTCCTCATGGTCGATGACTGCGTCCCATCTTAAGTCTGCCCGAAAGTCGAGAAAGGAAAGAAAGAGTCGACCATAGATGGTTCTGCACCGTGAGCATACGAGGATAAAGAAATCACAGTCAAGTCTTGTGGAGAAGTCTCGAGCTTCATGAGATGCCGACGAGATGATCACCGTGCACGCGTCTGGCGTGTGCCCATCAAAAGTACGATCACATGCGGGTTGCGGCGGCTGCTCCATCGTCTCCTAGAATTGAGGCATAAAGAGAAAAAGGGATGAGATACGAATATCTCAGCGAGTTGTTTCGGGCACTTGGACTACGTACCCATGCGACAATTCTAGCCATTCGAACCAATATCTCAGGTTTTCTAAAACAAGCTTTCACATAAAAGATCGAGCTATTGTTTCGAATGGTCAAACATCTTACTTGTCCGATCTAGGGGAACCTAGTTGTCTTTTCTATGTTCTCGCGATTCTAGCAACCTACGCAGTATCTGATCGTGCGTCGCGTTCGACGAAACTCCCATAGGCCGTACTATGAAGAACCTCGGTCCACTTCGCACTTCAGAGCCTCTTCGTCTCCCGCTACTAGAGATTAGCCGTTTTCCATTTCATAAATCATCAACCCTTCCGGGCCAACCCAAATACACTCTACTTCTAGGTAGCCAAATCACAAGAAAAACCCCGCCAGCCATACCGGTATGCACCCTACTCCAAGGTACCTGGAGGCCTTTGATACCCGTGTCACCCTTCACCTAGGTATCCATCCGGCAGGACTATGTGTCCTAATGCCAAAAACTGCATCTCACCATATAGGCCTCCCTATCCCGTGAGAATGCCCACCGTTCGGCTCCTCGAACGGCTGGATCTAGGCTAATCAATAGTTTCGTTTGACGGATAAATATGAAATTAAAACAATAATAAATCACAAATCTCAATCATTACTCCCCTTCATCATCACTTCTCATCACTTCAACACTTCATCACTTCCTACCACTTCAACACTTCTCACAATCAATAACACATCAATGGTATCATCATCATTATATTAAAAAAATCAACATAATATAATCAACATTATGTCACACCTTCTCAATCATCAAATCAATAACATTTCATTCAATATACATTCTGATTTCATAGGTTAATAATCATCCAAGACATTCACACAAGTATACACATCGTCAAAATTCACCAATTTCACATAATAGCACTTTGCATGGTTCACACTTATTATTATCAAGTCTCAACAATATTTGATCATAACATATCACATAATACATCATATTACAGCAAGAATAATTATCTCAAAAGTGCATAATAACATGTACATATCATCCATATTCAAGGCCACAAATATTACAATTCATCACATGTTATAATATGATCATTATCTCATTTTATAGCACAAAAGGGTATTTTGGTAATTTTCAATATATCATGTGAATCATTATATTCCAGTAAGTATAAAGCATCCCAAAATGCATATCAACATGTATAAATTAGCCACCCATCAGAATCATAATCATTGCATTATTGTCATATGTTATAACATGGTAAATATTTCAAGTTATAGCTAAAAAGGGTATTTTAGTAAAATCACCATTTATTTATATACTATTATATTTTTAATGTCTAAATCCAGTAACTAATTCATATATTCCAGAATCATACTTATTTTCATAAAAATCCATATCTTGTTTTTATTAATTTTAAACACGTAAAAATCCAATATTCATAGAAAAATGATCTAAGAGTGAAATAATTAATATCAATCATAAAGGGTCAGTATATATACTTATTTTCATTTTTCCAGAAACTTAAAATCATTAAAATCCATGAAAATCGTCAAAATAAAAAACAAGAACATTTTCTTAAATTTCTCGGGCACGGCCGCTAGCGCGCATGATACAGCCGCTAGCGCCTGCTCCGTTCGTGCTCATTCGCTAGCGCGTGCGTACTGGCCGCTAGCGCGTGCTTCAGAAGCTCCAAGAACAGATCAAGCTTCTAAACTTAAAATGCTTCATTCAACCACTTTCAAAAGGTTACAAGTTGTAAATATTGAACATGCAAGTTTCTAAAAACATAATAAACACATTTCAATCGGTCCATGCATGTTAAAATAAGAGATCTATGCAAAGAGAGGTATTTTCATGCAAAATATGCTGGAGTTTCTGAATATGGTCGCTAGCGCGTGTAGATCAGCCGCTAGCGCGCAGATGCTGACAGAAGCCAAGTTTCTGCAGAATCGTGTTTTAGCTTCCAAATCTTGTTTTAATCAATTTTTACCGATTCTTTTCCATCAAAAATCATTTATATACATATATATGAACTTTTAATCGGTGGAATATATTAAGATAGTGTTTAAAACATCAAAATGCTTGCATGCAAAGATTATGTTCATGCATGTGTTCAAAATGTAATTTTTCTTAAATGCATGTTAATGATTCTGATGTAGGGCTTCATGTATCACGAAATACAGATTATAATACATGCAAAAACACATTTAAACATGGCATGCTCAGATCAAAAGGATAGGCACAAAGAGGGTTAAACAACTCACTCAAAAGTGGTGTTCTTGAGCTTTTACGGGTCTTTTGAAGATGGATTCGATTTTGGAGCTCCTAGGCCGAGTTGCTCCACTTGAGAATGACCAAGAGAGGATTATGAGAGTGTTGGATATGTTGAGGTGATATCAGAACCAATGGAGATGAGTTTAGAGGTGCAAGAGTGGTCTAGAATGGTGTTTTGTGTTCTTGAGTGTGTTTATGAACTTTGAGTGTTCTTGAAAGTGTATGAATGAGGATGAGAGCTCTGGAGAAATGAGAGGAGAGTTCAGATGAGGAAAGCCACGAAATGAGAGGAGTTTCTAAGTGTTAGAATGAATAGTTTGAGTGTTAGAGAAATAAGGAAATGATGTAGTCAAGTGTGGGTGGTGCATGCAACCAATTGGGGTAAGGTTGAGTGTCTTGGTTGGTTCTGATGTGCTGATATGTGTAAGAGAGGTTATGTGCACGAAATTGTGGAGTGGAGAGGTGGTTTGACTTGATTAAATTAGTTTAGAGGTGTCGGAATGTGATTAGAAACATCTAGATGCAATGGTGGTACCATAGGGTGATTATGGAGTGTAGTATGGCTCTAATTGGGGCTGATATGTACGAAATTAAGGGGAAATTAAGGGGCTGATTATGGGAGGCTGATATATGCACGAAATTAAGGGGAAATTATTGTCTCAAGTCAGGTCTAAGAGATCCATGTGGAGTCTTGGTGCATATGGTGCAATGATGGTTCAAAGAGGTGACTTGGAGAAGTAATTTTTGGTGAGGTGGCTTGCATGCAATGGATGAAGTGGCGGATTGGTGGGGCCAGGGCAGCAAGAATCAAGGGAAGGATGATGATGTGGAGGCTTGCATGTAGGTTGCTTGATGAAGTGGATAAAGGTGTCATCATGTACTTAAATTATAATAGACTAATCTAGACAAAATGAATCAATGTATGTGTATGTGTATGCATATATGGCCACGGTTTCTAGAGGGAAATGTGGAGGTATTTTATTTAAATTTTGTACATCTAGGATAATTAAATAATATATGATCTCTAAGGTTTAGTCATGTTACTTGTAGAATGGTCAAACGGTGCCAAGTGGCGATCAAAGACTAGTTTTGGGCCATAGTAGGAATTGTTGTCATAGGTGGAATAGAATAATAATTTCTTGTAGAATGGTGGGTGAAATGATTACTAGATAAGAGGTGGGGCCCTCAAAGATGATTGGTCCTAGGTGGAAAATATAAAGATCACTCACTAATCTAAGAGAAGCCTTATGATCTTGCATGCACATGCACATTTTTCATACACGTAAAATAGTAGTAAAATATTCAAATACCAATTTTATGCACCTAATAAAATAATCCTTTTAGATATAATAAATTATGAGTCATGCAACCTTAGTATCATAAATCCTTATGAAATCTTCTAAGTTCGTCCACATAATTATCTAGCCACCATTCAATCACACAAGTACACATCCACGTAAGCACATAGCTCCAAATCATTCACATAAGCACATATCCAAATAAGAAAACATCTTTAAATCATTCACATGAGCATATAGCTAATCATAATCAAATCTACCACAAACAAGTAGCTATAGAAATACGGATGTCACACAGCGCGCGTGGCTCACTAAACCTGTCACGTGCACAACGCTGGCGCACCAGCGCCCGTAGCGCGCCCCAGCGCCGCGCCGCAACTCTGTCACAACAGAAACCCTATCTGCACGAGTTGGAGGCCCAATTAGCTAGGGTTTGGAGGCTGCTCATTCTATTTAAGAAAGGCTAATGCATCAGAAAACACATCACTTCTTCAACCACTTATTTTCTTTTCCTAGTTAGAGTTATTTGTCTTTCCATTAGGATTTCCATCTTTCCTAGTTTAGCTCTAGCTCCATCTTTTACATTTCAAACGTTATTCGTCCAGCCCTTTTGGGTTTTGTAAGTTACTCTTTCTCATTAATACAGTTATTCGTTTTTTTTCTATCTTACCAACTTGCATTTAATTTCTTTTTAATTCTTGCCCTTTAATTCATTGTCATGAGTAGCTAATTTTCTTGGTGGTTCATGAGGGTGTGAACATCATTGGGGTACTTTGAGGCTTTGTTCTTAATCTTGCATAAGTTTTTATTATCAAATCCTTAACATATAATTTGAGATCTTAAATTGTGTGTTTAACCCTTGTCTTGGCTTATTCGATTGAGTTGGCTAATTCTTGGGCATATGTTTATGTGTTGGTTGATTAATTGATGCATGACATATTAGGAATTGGTAATGAGTAATTAATTGGCTGATTAGTCTCTTAAATTAGATTAATGTGATTGGCTTTAATAATTGTTGAGAGTGGAACTAAAGGTGAGATCTCACTAATTAATCCCATTCTAGGCAATTAATCATTAGAATCACAACAAAGGAGTTAGATCTAACTCCGGCGTAATTAATCAACTCATGCATTCTTTTGTAGCCAATGATTGACACCCTAATGAATGTTCCACCCCCATAAACCGTTGCTTTTATTATTTCCATTTTTTATTCTAATTTAATTATCTTGCACACAAAAACCCCCAATTGTGACAAACCGTCAGACAACTAGTCTCGTGTATTACTCTCTTAGCCATTCCTTGTGAGAGACGACCCTGGTTTCCACTAAACTATATTAGGGGAACTTGGTTTTAAAAATAATTAAATTTATGAGTGTTACGACGCACCCATCAAATTTTTGGCGCCGTTGCCGGGGAATGGCGATGAAAGTTTTCACTAGTTGTTTGAATTGTGAATAGTGTACATAATTGTTTTCTTTTATTTTTTTTCTTTGTTCTTTCAAAAATAAAAATAACAAAAAGATTTTCTTTTTATTTTGCATTTTATTTTCATTTTATCTTTATTTTTACTCTTCCCAGACTTGCTGTTCCACGAATAGCTGAGTCTGCTGCTGATACTCGCGCTCCAGCGCCTGTATAGCGCTCCAGCGCGCGACTGCGACTACAACGTTGCAGCCGCGCATGACTCGATCCCAACCGAATCCCCAGCTTGCTGTTTTTGATCCTGAAATCGAACACACTTTGAGAAAAATAAAGCAAGCTAGGAAAAGGTTTATTGAGTCTCGGAGACAACCGGAAGGTCCACCGTTTGAAGCCTTAATTTTCACTGGTCCTGAACTTTCTGATTTGTCTGTTAGTGTTTCAGGTCCAAGTTCGATTATAGCAGACTATTAGCCCACCCTGAAGGAACTTGCAGCTCCGGACCTCAGCCAACAACCTTTGGGAATTACCTACCCAAGGTTGGACACTGAGTTCGAGCTCAAGGGAGCTATTCTGCATTTGCTCCCTAAATTCCACGGTCTGGCCGGAGAGGATCCACACCAGCACCTCAAAGAATTCCATGTGGTGTGTGAAACTCTCAAGCCAAGAGGAGTCAACGAGGAACATGTGAAACTTCGTGCTTTTCCGTTCTCTCTGGACGGTCAGGCGAAGCAATGGTTCCTGAACCTGCCCAATGGAGCTGTCAACACCTGGATTGGCATGAAGAAGATTTTCTTGGAGAAATTCTTCCCAGCCTCAAGGGCAGCTGCCATAAGGAAGGATATTAGTGGCATCCACCAACTGCACGGAGAGTCTCTCCATGAATACTGGGAGAGATTCAAGAAATTGGTGGCAAGCTGTCCTACCCATCAGATCTCAGAACAACTGTTGATCCAATACTATTATGAGGGTCTGACGGGTATGGACCGGTGTATGATTGATGCTGCCAGTGGCGGGGCCCTGATGGACAAGACTCCGGCGGAAGCTAGGCTCCTATTCAAGAACATGGTTGTGAACTCACAGCAGTTTGGCACAAGGGCAACCGCTGTGACCAAAGGGGTGAATGAGGTAGCTCAACAGGAAAGTGGTGGCCTACACCAAAAGCTGGATGAGATTGCGACATTCATGAAGCAATTGGCCATCAACCAAGCCAAACCGGGAACCTCAAGCCAAGCAATGGTGTGTGGGATATGCTCTTTGGAGACTCACCCAACTGACCAATGCCCACATCTCCAAGAAGAGGCAACAGTGGTGGCAGCTGCAAATACCTTCCCAGGAAAGCCTCAATTTCAGCCACAAAATCAACCTACGGGGAACACCTACAACCCAAGTTGGAGGAACCACCCGAACCTGAGGTGGAATAACAATCCACAACCACAACAAGTGCAGCAACCTCAACAGGTTCGGTACCAGCCTCCTCATCAAAGGCAACCCCAAGCTCCATATCAGGCCCCAATGGCTTTGCCTCCACAACCGCAACAATTGGCTCTGCCTGCACCTCCAAATCCTAACGAGCCAACAATCGGTGATGTGATGAAGCTACTCATGGAGCAACAAAGGATGATGCTGAACTTGCAGAATGAGGTCAATCAAATGAAGGAAAATCCGGCCACACAAGCCTGTGAACAAGCTGGCAACTCACAGATCCCATCTCAAACAGTTCCCAATCCCAAAGGGAATGTGAGTGCCATCCACATCATGACCGGAGCAGCTGGTGCTGACAGTTCTGGACCAAAGTAGCCTCAAAACGGTCGACCGTCCAACTTAGGGATGTTAAAGCAAAGTGCTTCGTGGGAGACAACCCACCGGTTTTCTTTAATTTTCAGTATTTTAAATTCCGTATTTCAATTCCATTATTTCAATTCCGTATTTTATTTTGTTTTTATTGGCATTTTTAAATTTTTGCATGCATTTAAATTAATTAGGGTAGTTAATGCATTTTAGGAATTATAGCAGTAAAACACTGATTCTGCATCAAGAAGTCGCGCCCGGGCGCCATATACGCGCCCCAGCGCGCGCAACGCACTTAAATGAAACGCCGCGTTTGGACGGCGCGCTCCAGCGCGCTGAGCGCGCTTTAGCGCGCGTGGGGTTCTTCAAAACCCTAAACGCCCAAATCGCACATTCATTCTGCACTCTTGCCCTATTGCAGCTCCAGCGGCGGCGACTTGCTCTCCCTCTCTTCCACCAATTTTCTCACTCTTTTCTCTCAAAAATTATCCATACATTTGTTCCTCTTGTCATTGCATTAAATCCTATCAAGGTACATTGGTCTAAAACTCAATCTTTTCGTTGTTCTTGGTAGAAATCCGATTTTGTTTGAATAATTGATGGACAATGTATTTTTGATTGTTTGGGGTAGTTTTAATCAGTTAGAATTGCATGAATAGTGATTTAATCGGTTAGAATGTTGAGAAAATTGGAGTTGGGATGTTATTTTCACTGTTTTGCGCTGTTTCTGCTGTCGCCGAAACCCTCGTGCGCTCCGGCGCGCTATACGCGCGCGAGCGCGAGGTGCTTTCGTGCCATTACAGATCGTAGGGCGCGCTCCAGCGCCGGTCTGCTGCATAATTTGGGCCGAGAAGTTGTTCTTTACTGTTTGCTAGAATTAGACATGTTTAACTGCTATAGTAGACTTTGTTTTGCATTTGCATTTGTTTATGGCATGATTAGAATTGACATTAGCAAAGAACTGGACTGTATACTGGAACTCAATTGTCTTGGTCTTTATTTTTCAAGCATGGCACCACGAACCCGAGGCGGCAAGGGGAAGAGGGTACGCACCACAGAGGAGGATGATCACTCCTACGATCAGCCCCACGACCCTGCACGCTTCCTCGACGTCACTGCCGAGATGGCTTTCCAGGCCACAATTCATAAGAGGAAACCCCTCTTTGAATTGGGGTATCAGTTCCACGACGAGGGCCAAGGACGGCTCGACATGGTCGTGGAGGAGATCGAGAGGCGGGGGTGGGCCCACTACCTTCTCAGTGCCCCCGTCAGGGCGAACAACACATGGGTGCGGGAGTTCTACGCCAACTTCCATGACCGCACCGCCACTCAGGTGTTCCTCCGGGGCAAGTTCATCCCGGTAGACGTGGAGACCATAGCCACGCACATCCAGATTGCCCCGGAGCCCGATCATGCATTTGGAGAGCCGGACGCCATCCAGACCATGGCTGCTACAGGCTTAGACGTGATCAGGAACCGCCTTTGCGTGCCGGGTTGCAGCTGGACATTGGGAGCCAATATGCTCCCCCGCACTCTGAAGAACTACACGCTCAACCTGGAGGCCAGAGCGTGGTCCCGTATCTATTTCATCCACATCTACCCAGTCTCCCACATCTCTGAGCTCACTACAGATCAGGCTCTCCACCTCTACTGCATTATGGAGGGCCACTGGGTAGACTTGCCCACTCGTCTTCAGCGCACCATGCATCAGGCTCACCACATTGAGCCCTACAGGTGCCTTCCCTATCCTTCTCTGATCACCTCTTTGGCTATCCAGTGTGGTGTGCCAGAGTACGCCGATGACGAGTGGCAAGGGCCACATTCCACCATCACTACCGCCGGTCTTGCTACCAAGGATGCGGCCGCTCAGAACAAGACCCAGCCAGCAGGGAACCCCCTAGATACCCTCTCTGCACAGATGACCCAGATGGAGGTCAACATGAGGGAGTACTTCGATCAGAAGTTCGCTGCGGCTGAGAGCTATCATGATCAGCGGTACCTGGCCATGCAGACTCATTATGACCAGAGGATCGCTGAGATGCAGAGCGGTTTCCGATCCTACATCGACCAGCGCTTCTCCGCCGGTTATGGAGCTCCGGGACAGTCCCAGACTCCTATTGATGTCGATGAGGAGGAGGACGACGATGATGATGAGGATGAGGAGGCTGAGGAGGATGATGGTGATGAGGATGATGATGGTTCAGAGGACGATTGAGTCCTCCGTAGGTCGCTTCTATACCCTTCTCTTTGTTCTTTATTTTGATTAACACTGAGGACAGTGTCTCATTCAAGTGTGGGGAGGGTGTAGATAAAATTTGGCTTTTGTAAGATATAGCATGCCTAACTCTTTTTCTTTTCTTTTCTTTTCCTTTATTTTATTTCATTTCATGTATTTTTAGGTAGATGATAGGGTAGTTTTCTTTATAGCACCCTTTGGTTTGAAATTACTCTGCCTTTAAAATTAACTCTAGAATGTTGGCATGATAACATAATATGAGTTTGAATTGTTTGTGTTCTCTCTGTTGGTTCGTTGGATTACCTGTGAGATTTGAGCTTTAAATGTGATTACATGTATCAACTAATCACTTTCTTTCTGTGAGCACACACACACTTGTATTTGTTATTCCTGAATTTGTTTGATTCTTGTTTTGCATTTTATACTTGTTGCATGTGATTGAGGCATAAATTTGTTTTTACATTTAAAAGCCACTTAGCCAAATAGCCAACCCATACACAATTTCCATTTGTTTGTAGCCAATTTGAGCCTTTATCCCTTTTTTGTTACTAAGCTCATTACAAGCCAAAGACAGAAAAACAATGAAAAATCCCCTCTGAGAAACTAGGAGGACATGGTTTGATTATTGGGCAAGGGTCTTAAGTGTGGGGAAATTGGGTTAAATTGAGCACTGGTATAGAGTGCAAAATATCGGGATATGTTGTAAGGGTAGCTTTTGTACATAACTGGTTCTTTGTTATTTTCTTTTCCACCTCATTTTAATTACCAAAGGAATTGAGATGAGATATATATAAAAAAAATCGAAAAATATAGAAAAATCAAGAAAAAAATGTGAATTCCTGCAAATAAAGGTTGTTGGGTTCCTGGGAATTAATGTGAAAATATTTGGGAACATTGGGAATGATAATTGTAAGAATTTATTGGTTATTGATCTTGGGTATTTCTATTCTATCCATCTCTTCTCTCTCCATCTTTTCTGTAGGAATAGAAGTCATCTAGGATTGATCAAACCATGAAGTCTTAGTTTTTTGGAAATTAAGTCCACTTCCCATATATGTCCTACCTGTCCCAAGCCCCGTTACAACCCTGAAAAGACCTCTTGATGCACCATGTTTGTAAAAATTGCAATGTTAGGAGTATAGAAAATTTATGGAATGTAAATACTTGTGTGAATTATTCAAATTGAGTGCTAAGCCAAAACACTGAGTGATTGATAGAGAAACACACTGATGAGGGCCAACTCAACCAACTTTGCATAACATGAATTGATTCTCCTAACTCATAAATTTTTCTTGATGCCAACTGATAACATGTCAAGGGTATTGTATAAATCTGACCAAGGTGTGCTGTTTTGAATAACTTGATATCATCTGTAGATTTTATTTTTCTTTTAGGACTTAGCTTAGGTGTTAGATGTGTTAGCCAATGCTCTGAGAGATGCTTGGAATCATTGCTTTTGCATGAGGACATCCAATTGTTCAAGTGTGGGGATATTTGATAACGCGATTTTTACCAATATTTTATACCCTTAATTTGGATGATTGTATGCAATTCTTAGCTCTATTTTGGCCTCTTATTGTATTTAATTCAACTTGAGATTAATCTGAGCTTAATAGAAATAAAGGCTAAAATAACAAGTTTTATGATGTTTTTACAATTCAAGGATGACCTTTGCACTTGATCTTGGATATTTCGTATTTTTAGTGCAGGTCACAGGTATTATTGGAGCTATAGACATAAGGAATTGAGCAAGAAGCGGAGCAGTGGATTTCAAAGCAAGCATCGAGCGCTCCAGCGCCCGTAGCGCGCCCCAGCGCGCCTGGCTCACTAAACTTGTCACGTGCACAACCCTGGCGCTCCAGCGCCCGTAGCGCGCCGCAGCGCCGCGCCGCAACTCTGTCACAGCAGAAACCCTATCTGCACGAGTTGGAGGCCCAATTAGCTAGGGTTTGGAGGCTGCTCACTCTATTTAAGAAAGGCTAATGCATCAGAAAACACATCACTTCTTCAACCACTTATTTTCTTTTCCTAGTTAGAGTTATTTGTCTTTCCATTAGGATTTCCATCTTTCCTAGTTTAGCTCTAGCTCCATCTTTTACATTTCAAACGTTATTCGTCCAGCCCTTTTGGGTTTTGTAAGTTACTCTTTCTCATTAATACAGTTATTCGTTTTTTTTCTATCTTACCAACTTGCATTTAATTTCTTTTTAATTCTTGCCCTTTAATTCATTGTCATGAGTAGCTAATTTTCTTGGTGGTTCATGAGGGTGTGAACATCATTGGGGTACTTTGAGGCTTTGTTCTTAATCTTGCATAAGTTTTTATTATCAAATCCTTAACATATAATTTGAGATCTTAAATTGTGTGTTTAACCCTTGTCTTGGCTTATTCGATTGAGTTGGCTAATTCTTGGGCATATGTTTATGTGTTGGTTGATTAATTGATGCATGGCATATTAGGAATTGGTAATGAGTAATTAATTGGCTGATTAGTCTCTTAAATTAGATTAATGTGATTGGCTTTAATAATTGTTGAGAGTGGAACTAAAGGTGAGATCTCACTAATTAATCTCATTCTAGGCAATTAATCATTAGAATCACAACAAAGGAGTTAGATCTAACTCCGGCGTAATTAATCAACTCATGCATTCTTTTGTAGCCAATGATTGACACCCTAATGAATGTTCCACCCCCATAAACCGCTGCTTTTATTATTTCCATTTTTTTATTCCAATTTAATTATCTTGCACACAAAAACCCCCAATTGTGACAAACTGTCAGACAACTAGTCTCGTGTATTACTCTCTTAGCCATTTCTTGTGAGAGACGACCCTGGTTTCCACTAAATTATATTAGGGGAACTTGGTTTTAAAAATAATTAAATTTATGAGTGTTACGACGCACCCATCAGTGAAGCAACCAGATAGTTAACTAAATCAGCATACCAAGGGTCCTTACCCACATCAACCTGTAAGAGCTGCTCATCAAGAAAGGAGTCATGGATGGGATGAGGCTCTGGTGCCTAAGAAATGCAGCTGAGGTGATCTGCTACAAGATTCTCAGCTCCACTTCTATCCCCGGATCTCAAGATCAAACTCTTGTAGTAGTAGCATCCATATGATGAGCCTTGGCTTAGCATCCAGCTTTCTTAGTAGGTACTTAAGCGCTGCATGATCAGAGAATACAGTCACTTTAGTACCCAATAAGTAAGCACGAAACTTGTCCAAGGCAAATACAATGGCCAACAGCTCCTTCTCTGTAGTGGTGTAATTGGCCTGGGCGGAATCAAGGGTGCGAGAAGAATAGGCTATCACATCGGAAGCCTTCCCGACCCTCTGAGCAAGTACAGAACCAACTGCATAGTTGGAGGCATCACACATCAACTCGAAGGGGGACCTCCAATCAGGTGGAATCAAAACAGGTGCGGAGGTCAACGACCCCTTAAGCTGATCGAATGCGTTCCTGCAGTCATCATCAAAACCGAACTCTGCATCCTTCTGCAACAATCTTGACAGCGGAAGGGCAATGCTACTGAAGTCCTGGATGAAACGTCTATAGAAACCTGCATGTCCAAGGAAAGAACGGACTTCCTGCACGGAGGCGGGGTAAGGCAGAGAGGCAATAACATCAATTTTAGCTCTATCAACAGCAATGCCATCACTAGAGATAATGTGTCCAAGAACCACACCTTACCTAACCATAAAATGACATTTTTCAAAATTCAGTACAAGGTGTGACTCAACACATCAATGCAACACTCTAGTGAGGCTATCCAAGCACGCATCAAAAGAAGAACCATAAACAGTAAAGTCGTCCATGAATACCTCCATACAATCCTCTAAGAATTAGAAAATATACTCACCATGCATCTCTGGAATGTACCTGGGGCATTGCATAGATCGAACGGCATCCGACGGTATGCAAATGTGCCAAATGGGCAGGTGAATGTAGTCTTTGAAGGTGTATTTGTGCACGAGAAGGGGGGGTTGAATCGTGCAGGTTTAAAAATTGCTTCTAAAAAGTTTTCTTAGAAGGATGTTTACTCAGAAGGATGAATTAAGAGATTGCAGCGGAATAGCCTTTATGAGAAAGTTAAGCTTCTGAGAGCTTTTATCTTTCTGAGAAAGTTCCTTTCTGAGATTTTTCTGAAAGTGTTTTAAGATTGATTTTTCTCAAATTCTTTCTGATTTTAACTTAATAGATTTTCACTGTTATAATTAAGTTAAAAACGTGTTTATAAGTTTTCTTAGAAAGGAAGAGTTGAAGGAAGAAAAGCTTAACACAATGAGATTTTTATACTGGTTCGGTTTTAACCAACCTACTCCAGCCCTCAACCTTCCGTTGAGAGTTCTTTAGATATTCTTCTTGTAGTGCCTTCTCAGACAACACTGCCTTTACCACGTAAAGGACTTTCACCACTTCACAATCCGAAGTGGATTTTCTTGCCTCCAACACTAGAGGACTTTTCTTGCAGTAACCAAATTAAGGACTTTATCTTGCCTTAAAACTAAGGACTTTGTTTGCCTTAAACACTTAAGGACTTTAACTTGCCTCAAACAATCGAGGACTTAAAACTGCCTTCACACGCGAAGGACTTGGCGTTTTTCGAGAAGAGTTTTTGTTTCAAAGGCAACTACTAAGATTAAGATACAGACTTTGTTTTCTCTTAGTAGACTTCTAGATTTAACTTACAAACGTAAGAATTTACACCAATACAAAGCTAGAAGATTTTTGCAAAGTTAGAAAAACAGTTTCGGAAAATTGTCTTTCTGAGAAAGTTCTAAGTTTTCGCAAATAATGATTTTCAATTCAACAGAGTTTTGGCACGATTGATCAAGAGTTTTTGCGTAAGAATTTCGTCACCATGCTCTGGAATCGAACTCATATATATAGGCATCAAAGAGCCACGAAATTAGAAGCTTTCACTTTGCTGATGTGGCTGTCTCTGGCTCAGAACAGCTCCCTGCAACAGTCAGCGCGAAATGAGGAACTTTCTGACTTGTACAGTGCGCATGTTCTCACTTCCTTTTGCTTGCTGTTTCGATCTTTCTGAGAGTTTATGCTTCATCCATTGAGTCTTGACACTTGGTTGCTTCTGAGTCCAACTTTCTGAGAGTTGTACGGACTTCTGAGGCGAACCTTCTGAGGGAAGACCCTTCTAAGAACCACCAATCGCAAGGTCTTCTGAGACCTTTCTGAGGCGACAGTGTTCTTCTCTCAGAACTGCACTTTCACCTTTGCGCTTTCTGACTATCCTTTCTGATGTCTTTTATGCCATGATTTCTTCTTGTAATTCATAAGGTTACTCATTGCTTGTCTTGATCTTAACTCATGGAATTGCAAAAGTTTAAGCTTTCTGAGACACTTAGCACACATGTTAGCAAAACCTTAAGTAAAATTTTTATGCTTATGGCTTACTTTGTTATCATTAAAACTTTCTATCTCTCTAAGAGAAATATATCAATTTCTCTCAGAAGGGTTCTGGAGCTTACAGTCTTTTCCTGATCCTCAGGAGCGATGTGTATCTGGAAGTAACTTGAAAACCCGTCTAGGAAGCAGTAATGGGACTGGCCAGCTAGCCTCTCCAACATATGATCAATGAAGGGCAGTGGGAAGTGATCCTTCCGAGTGGCCTGGTTCAGCTTCCTGTAGTCGATGCAGACTCTCCAACTGTTCTGCAGTCGAGTGGGAATCAACTCATTTTTCTCATTTCTATGCACTGTGATCCCACTCTTCTTCGGAACAACTTGCACCGGGCTAACCCACTTGCTATCTGAGATCGGATAGATGATGCCAGCAGCCAATAACTAGCTCACCTCCTTTTTCACCACATTTAGGATCAAAGGGTTGAGCTTGAGCCTCCTTTGGGGCTGCCTCACTGGTTTAGCCCCCTCCTCCAACTGAATACGATGCATACAAGTGGAGGGGCTAATCCCAGGAATGTCTGCAAGTGTCCAGCCAATAGCCCTCATATTCTGCTTTACTATGCTCAGCAATTTCTCCTCTTGGTCAGGGAGTAAATCCCTAGCAATGATGATCGCCCGCTGCTCATTAGGCTCCAAGAATGCATACTTTAAATGATCGGGCAGTGGCTTCAATTCCAAAGTGGGTGCAATGGTATCAGCACTTGCAACAACAGACAGAAGAGAAGAATCTGCTGCAAGGAAAGCATTAGTAGCTATTGCTGATTCATAATTTGAACCAACACCATGAGGTGAAACAACAACTATATCAGAATGCATGGACAAATCAGACTGTATGACAGAAGACATGGCAAAAGAATGCATCAAAGAAGAATGCATATCAGAATGTGTATCAGAGTGCATATCAGAATGCACAACAGAATCAAGATGCATGACAGAATCAAAATGCACCTCAGAATCTATAATCACAAAATCAACACTATCAGAATGCTCAGAATGCATAATCACAAAATCAATCACAGTATCAAGATCAGAGTCATCATCATCAGAATGAATGAATATCAGCAGACTCAAAAGAATTAGAATACAACACAGAATCAGGAAAATCAGGATGCATCCTATCAACTAAAGTATCAATGACATCAATATGATAGACAGAATGCTCCTCAGCAGGATATCTCATGGCATCATGCAAATTAAAATGCACAATAATATCACCATACTCCATTGATATTGTACCGGTATGCACATTAATTTTTGTCCTGGCAGTTTTCAAAAATGGCCTACCCAATATCAATAGTGCTGGTGTGTGCTCATCATGCTGGACATCTAAAACATAAAAATCAGTAGGGAAAATACGACTTTTTACCCCAACCAGAACATCCTCCAGCATGCCATCAGGATGTCGAATGCTCCTATCTGCTAATTGGATCACAATCCCTGATGCCTTGAGCTCTCCAATGCGCAATGACTTATAGATGGACCTGGGCATGACATTGATCGCTGCCCCAAGGTCTAGCATGGAACGATCAAAAGTCTTATCTCCAATGATGCATGAAACAGTGAAAGTACTTGGGTCTTTGCATTTGATTGGTAAACTGGGCTGAATGATAGATGACACATTTCTGCCCATGTTCACCCTTTCATTACCCATCAGCTTCCTTTTCTGTGTGCACAAATCCTTGAGGAACTTTGCATATTTAGGAATCTGATTGATGACATCTAGGAGAGGTATATTCACCTCAACCTTCCTAAATGTCTCCAATATTTCCTTATGCAATTCAGAATCTGCTATCTTCCTTGATTGTGTGACTCTGTTTGGGAATGGGAGTGGGATGGAAGAAGGTTCAACAGTCTTTTTCTTTCTGTTTTCTGCTGCTGCAGAATTTTCTAGATCTGCAACATTATTCTGCACTATTTTTTATTCTGCAACAGCTTGTTCTTCACTTTGTTTCTAGACTAACTCTGGTACAACAAGTATCTTCCCACCTCTGAGTGTAATGGCACTAACATTGCTCGGATTTACTGTCTGAGAGGGCAGTTTGCAAACTCTGGATAGTCGCATCTGTTCTATCTGTTCTTTGCTGCATACTCTGGAAAGTCGCATCTGTTCTTTGCTGGAATTGAAGGTTGTTAGTTGCCAATTGCTTAACCAAATCTGCCAAAGATGGCTCAGGTGAGGAAGAAGGCACATAAGGTATTTGGCTGCTGGTATGTGGCCTGAAATCTGTTTTCTGCTACTGCACAAAACCACTATTGCCAGCAGCTCCACCTCTATTAAAACTTTACTGTTGTTGGAATCGAGGTGGATGACTACTGCCATATCTCAGATTTGGATGATCTCTTCATCCAGAATTGTATGTCTGAGAGTATGGGTTGTGGTTCTGCTGGTGCTGCTGCTGGAAAGGTCTTCCAGGAAAAACTCCAGCTACCATCTCACTGTTTTCTTGCAATGTGGGGCATTGATCTGTTGAATGATCCACCATAGAACAAATGGCACACAGAACAGCTGCTACCTAATGTTGCTTTTGTGTATTTGCAAGGGCTAATTGTCTCACAAGGCTTGTGAGCTCATCAATCCGATGCTCCATCCTCTAATTTGCCTCTGAGTATTGGACCTCATTAACACTTCCGCAACTGGTTGCTCTTGTACCAAATTGTTAACCATTGGCAGTCATGTTCTCTATCAAGTTTTTTGCTACAGTGGGTGTCTTATCCACCTAGGCACCAGCTGAGGCAGCATCAATCATACTCCTATCCATGGCCTACAACCCCTCATAGAAATATTGAATCAGAAGCTGGTCACTGATCTGGTGGTGAGGGCAGCTTGCACAAAGCTTCTTGAATCTCTCCTAGTACTCATGGAGAGTCTCACCACCCTGCTGCCTAATCCCAATGATATCCTTTCTGATTGAAGATGTTCTTGATGCATGAAAGAATTTTTCCAAGAAAAGTCTCTTCATATCTTTCCAACTTGTCACAATTCCTGGATGCAAGTAGTATAACCAATCCTTTGCTGCACCATCCAGTGAGAAAGGAAATGTCTTCAGCTTAATCTAATCTTCCTCAACCCCTTGTGGTCTCATAGTAGAACAGACCACATGGAACTCCTTTAAATGCTTGAGAGGATCTTCCCCTGCCAAACCACAGCACTTTGGCGGCAAGTGTATGAGACCAAACTTCATCTCAAAATTTGCATCTAGTTGAGGATACTGAATTGCCAATGCTTAGTAATTCACATCAGAAGCAGCCAACTCCTTGAGAGTCCTCTCAGCTATATTACCTAGTCCTGCACCACAGTTATGATCACCAAAAACACTAGAACAAGGGTTAAGGTTAGTGTTACGAGAAAAATCAGTATCAACACCAAATGAAAGTCTTTTCCTAGCTCTAAGTAACCTAAGAGTCAATCTTAGGATCAAAATTCACTAAGTCAGAATCAATGTGAGACCTAGTAATCATACATGATGATGCAGAAATAAGTAACAATGCAAAGGATAGCTTGCAAAACAAGTAAACACTATCTAACACCTAAAATGCTAAAAATAAATCCTAGAAAAATCAGAAACACTATCAAATGATTTTTAAAAATTATGGGACCACCTAGGTTAAATTCTAACACCTATTCTGAATCCAAAAATGAAAAGAAAAATCTTTAAAAAATTAAAAAAAGTAGTCTAAACGATGGAATTTGGCCAAAAACGGGCCTGCCAGACCCGAAAAGTGCCCGAAGTACCTAGTAAACGAAGGAATTTGGCGAAACAAAGGGGGGCCTCAATCCCTCTAAGAATTGATTTTTTTTTTCCAATAATGTCGTTTCCCTATAGAATCAAGTGTTAGGTCGGAAAAACGATGAAGTTTTTGGACTTAAATCCTGATTTTATAGGTAAAAAAACACTATTCAACACTATTCATGCAACTTCAAATTTAGTCGCAAGCTAGCTTGAGCCGCAAGACAGTTCAATTTTCCAATTCCATGTTATGACCAAGTGTGCAATAGGAATTACAAATGAAATGCAACTAATATAACAAGAATTAAAAGCTAAGATGTCAAATGCAACTAAAAGCTTACAATGCAAGTAAAGTCTACACTATGCTACTTATATGCTGCTAATGTTGTTGCTATGGTGTGCTGTTCTGTCCCCTTTTTTTTAATTCTTTTCTAATTCAAGACCAATGGAGTGTTATGAGAATTGCTAAAACTGAGACTGAAAAATGTAGTAACAAAAACAGAATTGAAATGATCAAAACAGCAACAATAACAACAATGAAAGTTAAAACACAATCACAAATACTAAATTGAAACAACACAGTAACAAGACACACAATGATAGAACAAAACTAAATCACAAATAGCCAGAAACCAGAAGGAACAGAATTGAAAATTGAGTTAAAACAAAATCTGCAACAAATTGCAGAATATTGCAGCAAGGTGCAGAATGCTATGTGCAGAAATGAATATCCTAAGGCTATATGACAGCAATGCAAAATTAAATTCAAGAGTGCAAAGTTGAATTAAAACAGAATTAAAATGTAGAATGAAAATGCAAAAAATGAAGAATGAAAATGCAGAATGAAAATGCAGTATAATATGCAGATTAATGAGCAGAATGCTATGCAGAATTAATTAATGCTAATTATGCAAAATGAGGCTAATTATGCAACAATGAAATGATCTGGTGGTGTATATGCAGCAATAACAGAAACTGATGCAGAACTAAGACAACAGCAGATTCAGAATTGCTTTAAAACAAAAACTGATGCAGTTCAGTTTCGAAATTCAAAATTCAAGCTACATATTCACATCAAGATCACATAATCACTCAATCAACATTAAATTCCCCGACAACGGCGCCAAAATTTGATCAATTGCCGAATTGACTAAAATTAAAACTAGGTAACTTGTAGTGTAATGGTTAACCTAGGTCATTTTCCCAAGGAATTCAATGATTGAGAAGTGATCATGCAAAAATGAATTAGGTTTTGAGGATTTTGAACATGTAATGAAAACAAATCAGAAAATTCAATGAGGAATAAAATCAAATAGGTAGAACACTAGCTTAAGGAATTTGAATTGTAAAATCTATATCATTGATTCATTATCCTTTCAATGATCCTTTCAAGAATTGCAATTGAATTATAAATCGGATTTCAAATCTGAAATCAAACCTAATTTCTTATGAAAATCTTCATACATTCATCTTAATACACTTGAATTAGATCTGACATCTGAAAACCTAACTCAAGATATCAAGATTGAAGCTCTACAATTCAATTTCCTAAATCAGAAATCTCTAGATCTAGGTAATCTCTCAACTTAAAAATATTAATCAATAATTCAGAAATCTCTAGAATTATCAATCAATTGGATTCATAATTCAAGAATTAGAAAATCTTCAAGAGAAGATGAGAAGAGAGATTTCGAATTCCTTATAGAATCATGAAAGAAATACCTCAACATCACATTGCAAATCTCAACATCTTTTAAAATCCTCCATCCTCAAGCTAGCTATGAGTTTAGTTCTCTATGACCATGGAGAACTCAGCAAGGAGAAATGGAGAAAAGAGGAAAAACGAAAATGGAGAATGTGAGAAAGAAGAAATATTTTCTATATTAGGAAATAATCAATCACAATTAAGTGAATGATTCTATTTAGGCTATTTAGGCTATTTAGGCTAATATTATGTTGATTCTATTTAGGCTATTTAGGCTAATATTATGTTGTTATCCTCTATATATATCAGTTTGTATATTCAAAATATATCAATACAAAAAACAAAACCCTATTCTAATATGGTATCAAGAGCTTAGGAAAATACCTACAATGGCAAGTGATGATGACACTGCAAGCAATGGAAGCTCATCCGAGCCTTCCATCCCTGTGAGCCAAATAATGCAGCTACTCCAAAACCTAAACACAACCAAACCTCACACAGAAACAACAAGCAATCAAACCATAAATCTATCCACAAAATTAAACGATAAGAATTATACAGTATGGTCCAGACTTATGAGTCTAGCCATTAAAGGTAGGGGAGGCTCAAACACATCACTAACTCCCCACCACCTGAAGATGATCCATCAGCACTGAAATGGCAAGAGGCCGATTCGATTGTCATCACCTGGATCATTGAGAATATTGAGCCGGAACTTGTGACTCAATATCTCGATTATCCTACTGCACAAGAGCTTTGCAAGGGAATAGAAGCAACACATCACAGTGGGAGGGACCAATTACAGATTTATGACCTTACAGTAAAGGGTTACAACCTCAAACAGGGACAGCAATCAATTGAAAGATATTACAATAATCTGCAAGCAATATGGAAAGAAATTGATAGAAGAATGCCAAACCCTATGACCTGTTCCAGTGACATCACAACTCACAACAAGCTCCTACAACAAAATCGCTTGTTCCAATTCCTCCAAGGCATCGATGACTCATATGACAAAGATAGGAGGGATCTCTTGAAGGAGGACCCACTCCCCAATGTCGAGACAGCATATGCCACCATACGACGGGAGATAGCCCGGCGAGGAATAATGAACCGCGACGAGCCTTCACCGGGAGAAGCTCCCTCAGGCATCGGCAGTGGGGTTGCGGTGAGGAGCCGGTCAGACACGGCGAAGCCGAAGTCATCACTCCGGAGGACCAACAACGATGACAAAACTCACCTGAGGTGCACCCACTGTGGAGGTAGCCGTCACACGAAAGAAGGGTGCTTCAAAGTCATCGGCTACCTGGGAACTAATTGACTGTGGTTAATTGACTGTGGAGCCACAGATATTATGACACATGATCTGAGTGACTTTACAAAAACAACCAAGCCCACCAAAACTTATGTCCAAACTGCTAATGGGGAATGCTCTCCTGTTGAGGGGGCTGGTAGTATTGAATTATCACCAACACTTCGGCTAAAAAATTGCCTATATGTTCCTGCTTTATCACATAAATTATTGTCTGTTAGCCATGTTACTCGGGAACTAAATTGTACTGTTCTCTTGCATCCTACTTTCTGTCTCTTACAGGATATTCGGACGAGGAGGATAATTGGGCGTGATACTGAACATGGTGGACTCTACTATGTTGATGAGTTGGATCAACAAGGCACTGCAATGCTTGCCCACGGGACGGTAGACCGACAACTCTGGCTATGGCACAGGAGATTAGGTCATCCGTCTCTAAATTATTTAAAAAATATTTTCCCAGTTTTTTCTAATTTTAATAAACCGTTGGAGTGTGAAACATGTATTCTTGCTAAACGTCACAGAACAACCTTTTATCCTAGCAACACTAGGACTAGTACACCTTTTTCTTTACTGCATTCTGATGTATGGGGCCTTGCTCCTGATACTGGCAAGAATAGTTTTATATATTTTCTTTTATTTATTGATGATTACACTCGTATGTGTTGGATCTTTCTCCTTAAGAAAAAATCTGAAGTGTTTTCTAAATTTTTTTCTTTTTATAAATTAATTCAAACTCAATTTCATAAACAAATTCAGATTCTTAGAACAGATAATGGGAGGGAGTTTGTAAATTCTAATATGAATGATTTTTTCCGGGAACATGGGCTAATTCACCAAACTAATTGTCCATACACACCACAACAAAATGGGGTTGCCGAAAGGAAAAATCGGATCCTCTTAGAAATTACTTGTGCTCTTATGCTCGAATCGTGTGTGCCCAAGTATTTCTGGCCTGAAGCAGTGGTTACCGCTGCATATCTTGTAAATCGCCTACCCACAAAAATCCTGAATTTACAAACTCCTCTCGAAGTTTTAACCAAATACACCAAAGCTCCCCCTACTCTTACCTTACAACCGCGTGTCTTTGGATGCACAGTCTATGTCCATATACCCAAACCAAACCGCAATAAACTTGATCCCTGTGCGGTTAAATGTGTTTTTGTCGGGTATGGGGTACACCAAAAAGGATATAGGTGCTTTGATCCCATTACAAACCACATGTACACCACCATGGACTGTGACTTCCTTGAGACCGAGTTCTTTTTTAAAACCAAACTTAGTGGTCAGGGGGAGAGTCCAGATATAGATCCACTAAGTTGGCTAATTGGTCCGGTGTTGAGTGATCCTGAACCAAAAGCGCAAGTAGGCAGTGTCATTGAACCAATCTCTAACATGGAGTTATCCCCCCCATTCGATATCCCGGAGGTAAGTACTTCTCAAGAATTGCATAATAATACTACTATTGAGGAGACTAATGCCACAAATCAAGTTGTTGAGACGCAGGAACAGGTACAGGCACAAGAAACATATACGCTTCCGAAACGCAATACTCGGGGAATACCACCAAAAAGATATGAACCAGAATATAAGCCCAGAAACTCAAGATACCCTGTGATTAACATAGCAAGGGGGAGCCTTTCTCAAGGAGCTGAAGCATTCAATACCATGATGTATTCAGCTACTATTCCTAAGACAGTGGAGGAAGCACAGGGAATCCTAGAATGGAGACAAGCTATGAAATTAGAAATGGATGCCTTAGAAAAGAACAACACTTGGGAAAAATGCAAATTATCTCAAGACAAAAAACCAGTGGGATGTCGGTGGATCTTCACTATAAAGCACAGAGCAGATGGCACAATAGAAAGATATAAGGCAAGATTAGTGGCAAAAGGGTACACTCAGACATATGGTGTTGACTACTCTGAGACTTTTTCTCCAGTTGCAAAAATAGATACCATTAGAGCTCTATTCTCAATTGCAGCCAATTGTGACTGACCTTTACACCAGTTTGATGTGAAGAATGCGTTTCTTCATGGTGATCTGGAAGAAGAAGTATATATGGAAGCTCCTCCAGGTTTCTCAAAAAACTTCAAGGATGGTGAAGGATGCAGACTGAAGAAGGCATTGTATGGTCTGAAACAATCCCCAAGAGCGTGGTTTGGGAGATTTACTCTTGCCATGAAGAAATATGGGTACCTGCAAAGCAGCTCTGATCATACCTTATTCATCAAGAGAAGAGGAACTCAGGTAACTTGTCTTATTATATATGTAGATGATATGATAATTACAGGTGATGACAGGTAGGAGATAGCAGAACTCAGAGAAAAACTCTTCACTGAATTTGAGATGAAAGACCTAGGAAGATTGAAGTATTTTCTTGGGATTGAAGTTCTGAGATCACAACAAGGGATCTTCATATCCCAAAGAAAATACATACTCGATCTTCTTACTGAGACAGGACTTCTGGATTGTAAACCAGTCGATACACCAATGGCTATCAATCACAAGTTGCAGATAATGGAAGGTGCAGAGTTAACCGACCGGTTGCAATATCAGAAACTGGTTGGGAAGCTCATATATCTGTCACATACCAGACCAGATATTGCCTACGCTGTAGGAGTGGTAAGTCAGTTCATGCATAAACCTCAAGTTGATCACATGGAAGCAGCATTGAGAATTGTCAGATACTTGAAGAGCTCACCGGGCAGAGGATTGTTGTTTAAGAAGAATGGTCACCTAGAGATACAAGCTTATACGGATGCAGACTGGGCTGGTAACCCAAATGATAGAAGATCTACATCAGGTTACTTTACTCTCGTAGGAGGTAACCTGGTTACTTGGAAGAGCAAGAAACAGAAGGTGGTAGCCCTCTCTAGTGCTGAAGCAGAATTTCGTGGAATCGCTCGAGGAATTGCAGAGGTTCTCTGGTTGAAGAAATTACTCACAGAAGTCGGTTTCCCTCCAAAAGAAACCTGTGAACTCATGTGTGATAACAAAGCAGCCATAAGCATCTCGAAGAATCCTGTGCAACATGACCGAACAAAACACGTGGAAGTCGACAAATACTTCATTAAGGAAAAGCAAGAAGATGGAACCATTAGCCTACCATTCGTTCGATCCGAAGAACAACTTGCAGACATTCTAACAAAGGCAACTCCAGCTAAGTCATTTACTGAGACCTTGAGCAAGTTGGGTGTTGGGGACCCTACGACCCAACTTGAGGGGGGGTGTGAGAAAGAAGAAATATTTTCTATATTAGGAAATAATCAATCACAATTAAGTGAATGATTCTATTTAGGCTATTTAGGCTATTTAGGCTAATATTATGTTGTTATCCTCTATATATATCAGTTTGTATATTCAAAATATATCAATACAAAAAACAAAACCCTATTCTAATAGAGAAAGGTATAGAGAAAATGAAAACTATCTCAAATTCTAAAAACTTGAAAGTGTAAAGTGTTCCCTCCAAGTTTGATATAGGACTTAAATAGACACAAAAGTAAGTGGAAATGTCTAAAAAGCCCATAGACTAAACAATTACAACACATAAGGCAAGGTAGAATGGACATGCACAAAAATTGTGACACTTAAGGTAACTCAACAAAACTAAGTTTCTGCACGAAATCGTGCAGCCAATTTCTGAAGCCTCTAATGGATCCTTTTGCCCTCGATCCCTGAAGCAAAATTGTGGCTCTATGTCTCAGATTTACATAGCCACCAAGATCATCCAATTCCAGTAAGTATAGCTCGAGATATAGCAAAAACACTGAGTGCTGCTCCAGATTGTTGTCAGAATTGCTGCATCAACTTTGAGTCCACTTATGAGCTCCTCAGTGACCTCAATTGATTTCAAGCTATGAAGATGAAATCTAGATTTTTGTCTTATCTTTTCAATGCCACTGGAATCAAGGGAATCCAACATCTGTAGCTTCAGTTCCAACCTCTACAACACAAGCTGCTCAGGAGTGCTGTTCTAGAATTCTGCAGCAAGCTTGACACAACTTGAGGATCCAATTTGGAATCCTTATGGTCTGAACAAGTTTTCGAGTTCTTCATCAAAGTTGTAGACCTTTGTCTAAGCTTTCCAACAAGACAAAGAACACATAATTCCAATTTCTAGAAATCATGTTATAAGCAATTTACAGAACATTGTTACAAAGCACAAAATGCTAGGAAAATGCACAAAGTACCAATTAAGTACCAAATGCCTAATATGATGCAAAAGTAGTTCATTAATCTCAAAAGTGGTCAAATTAAATGCATACAAAAGGGAACTAATCAATACAAATTATGTTATATCAAGGGGGGAGTAGTGTAAGCAAATAGAGATTCGATTTGACTTATAACCGAAAAATAGGGAAGTAGCAGCAAAATTTGGAAATTTATATTTAAAATTTTTTAATTTAAATTTAGTTGCGTAGTTTTAGGATTGTATTTAATATTCTGTTATTAGGCTTTAATTAGTTTAAATAAAGATATCAGTTTAGAGGAAGACATAGCTATTTTTATCTAACCTGGTTCAGTAGTAGTAGGAGTTCATATTCATTGTAATTTTATTAGGGATTTGGAGATTATCCCTCCCTGAGAAGTAATAAAGTGGTACTTATGCATTAGGGATTCCATTCCTAACAGTATACACATTATGTTATGAATGCTTAATTATGTTTTATGTTTAGCTTCCACGATAAGTATGAGTAGTGCGTATGAAGGGACAAAGCCCATCATGCGGACACCCTTCAATAGAGGGTATTACAATCATCATATATATGCAACACTCCTTGATTCTGATAGGAGTGTGTCAAACCATTGAAAACATCTAGCAAAGTTTCATATGGTGTGACTCAATAGCTAAGAAAAGAATGCTTTATGTGAGTTGGAATACCTTGTGCATGCCTAAGAAAAATAGTGGACTAGGTTTCACAAATCTGCAAATGATGAACAAGCCTACTTGGCCAAATTTTTATTAGGATTGACTAATGGAGAATATGCTCTCTGGTCAATAGTCCTAAGGACCAAATATGAGAGGGGAGAGATCATCACACACAACATGACTAGTTATAGTGAGTACTTAGCCCTATAGAGAGATTAGACTAGTCTGTGGCCATGGTTTAAAAATCATATTGGCATATCCCTCGAGGATGGAAGTAAGACCAATTTCAGAGAGGCCAATTGGATTAAACTCGGGATAATCATAATTGATAGGGTATGCAATCAGAATCAGACTGCTGATCCAGATGCAAAGTTGAAGAATTTTGTTAATTCAAATTGAGAATTAGACATTCCTAAACTATCTAGAATTGTCTCTTAAGAAACCGAGAGAAATTTTGGTTGTCCCCCCCTCCAAGAACTTCAGACGGACCTGATCTTTTCATTTGGGGATAATCAAAAGAGGGTATTTCTCAGTGGCATGAGCCTATCATACACTTACAGAAACTCCTGATCAACCCAATAGCAACTGGAAGCGCCTTTGGAAGTGGTATAGACCGCTAGAGATGCAGATTAATCTTTGGCTAAAAATTCACAACAAACTACTCAGAGGAGAAAGGAAGTACAAGATACTTAGGGCTTGACCCTAAGTTCCCTTCTTGCAATGAGTTGGTCGAAACGACGACTCATTGCCTCAGAGACTGCCTTGTTGTGCCTAGGGTGATGATTAATCTCATCCGATTGAGATTTATGCTAGAGTTCTAAAGCAAGCCCATCGAAGAATGGGTTTGGTTCAACTTGGAAAATGAGATGTTATATAATGAAAATACTAGCTAGAAGGACATTTTTTTTTACAAGATGTGAGATGCTTTGAAGATGGAGAAATAAGGAACTACACAAATCTGGACACAAAGATCCCTAAATGGCCATGTTATCATCATAGGCATGGCTGGAGAGATCCAAAGGGCAAGAGTGAGTAGAATACAGGTGAATGCATTGAGCTAATTGGATGGAGTGTTCCTCCCCCTAGTTTTGCTAAATTAAATACAGATGGATCGGCCATGGCAAATCCCAATTTCCCAAACGTGCGGGTTGTGGTGGAGTTATAAGAGATGAATTTGGGAATTGGTTGACGGGTTTTTCTCTCAACATTGATTATTTCTCTGCTTTACAAACAGAATTGTGGGGCATATATGGAGGTTTGAGGCTGGCAAAGGAGAAGGGAATTCAAAAGCTCATTGTTGAGGCTGACTCGCTTGTTGTGGTGGAGATGATTAATAGAGGCAACTTTCAAGATATCCATAGGAATAAGTTGACACATAGAATTCTTTACCTGAAAAAGATGATGGAGATGGTGATCTTTAAGCATAATTATTGTGAAGAAAACAAGTCGACAAACATGATTTCAAAGTATTCCGCTCTAGGTTATCACAAGTGGGAAAACCCCCTAGAAAGCTTGTTAAGATTCTAGTTTGGAAACAAAAAGAAATGTGTAAAAAAATAGAAGTATAAGCAGACTACATGTTGTACAAATTCACTCTCTCCCATTGCATAATGCCTCAAAATTAACGGTGTTCCTTTTTCAAACAATTTGATCGGCACATTACTAAAAATAATAATATAATAATGAAACATTTGCTTATGTACGTATGTTTATTAAAACAATACTATTTGAACATTCACTCAATTCAAACATCCTACTCATTAACTATGTGGATCCTACTATCTTTATCACTATTTTTTTTTTCAACTCGTTCTCTCTCCATCATTTCTCTCACTTTTTGGATATATACGTCCAAACCCAATGTACAAATATCATTTTTCTTATAAAAAGACAACAACAAAATAAAAAAAATTACTAGAAAAATATCAAACATTTATGACAAAATGAACTAAGAAACTAGTTATCAGAGTTTTTCACTTCTGCTTGGTTTGTGTTGTCTCCAGGAGAAGCAGTGAAATTACGTCTTTCCTCAGAATTGGCAGTGATAACTGGCATCCATACATCAGCTGTATCAATCAATAGTGTTTTCACCTGTGGATCTGCAGCCATGGCTGATGATATCATCTCATCAACATCATCCAATTTGGCTGATAGTTTATCCAACTCCCTTGCTATTTCCAACTATTTGCACAAAATATAAAAAGAAAATACAGAAAAAATGTTATGTCATGCCAGCAGAAAAAAACTCTAATCAGAACTATATATTAAAGGTGTGTTTGATTGTAAATACAAGACACAAATATACATACAGATATAGAAATTTAAGATGTTTGATTGAAAGATAGATATACAAATATATATATATATATATATATATATATATATATATATATATATACACAAAATATTGTGTATTTTGTGTCCACTTTAAAAGTGAGGACACAAATACACAAATTTTTGTATATGTATCTTGAATCTGTATTTAGATATTATATTGTCTTGTACTTGCAAACAGACGCAGCTTAAGGGTGTATTTGGTATAATGTATTGCAGGACAATATAAGATAATACTATTATAGGTCATTTTGTTGTTCATTGTTTGGTACAAACAACTTAGGCTTAGTTTGGTAATGCTGTGGCTCAAAAAGCTGCTGAGCTCTTTGAGTTTTGAAAAAACTACTTCTAATGGCTCCTAGGAGCATCCTTGACTCTCAAAAACTAGGAGCAAAAGTTTCTTGGCATTTTGAGTTACCAAACACAAAAAAGGAACTTATGCTTTTTAAGAGGAGGAGCACTTGCTCAATAAGCTTTACCAAACTCACACTTATAATGTCAGCTTATCCATCAGAACAATGTATAACTTAATATGTCATGGAAGGGTCTCTGATTAGGCAAGATCATGGAGAGATCTTATTCGCGCTTTCACAGGACTAATAAGATCGTCTACCAAAGAAGTCATCACATTGGTAAGAGAAATAGAATGGCCATTCTTGTTGGATACGAGTCCATTCCTTACCAACTCTGCCAACGATAGGCTGAGGATACACTATAGAATGAAACTGAGAACTACCTCGTTAAGCTGCTGAGTTGACTTTGAAGGAACTTTTGTGACCTCTAATCCAAGTGCTTCAATTTTAGAACGCAGTTCTACTTCTTCTTGATTTGTCAGAGATTCCACCTACACGTTTACCATCAAGCATACAAAATTATAGATACCATGTATCAGTAAAGGTGCATTTGGAAGTTCTCAAAAATAAGAAATGAAATGAATTGGATGGAAATTAATTTTGTTCTCCCCAAATCCATCCAAAATCTGAAAATTTGTAAATATAAAGCAATAGGATTTCATAGAATTATAAATGAATCATTTCTCATTTCTCATTTGTAACTCATTTCAAACATTAGAATTCATTTCCAAATCAAATCATTTCTCATATTTTGACCTTCCAAACACACCCTAAGAGATGATGTGGTGGAAATGGAACTATCACTGAAATACAAAGAAGCTGGATGCATATTCAATTTTCATTACTCTAGGAGTTAGAATACCTAGTTATTGTGATTCGACGTTTGCAATTTCTAGTAGTAGTGGCCAAACTAAGAAAATTATGGTTATTTGAAATCATACTCATTCTTATCAAGGGGGAAAAAGTAGTGTAACATTTTTTCGTCTAAAAGAAAAAAAGTGAAAACAAGATTAAGTAATTACAGAAAGAAGATATTCTAGGATTAGAATCATAGTTAAATGAAATGAAGATCACAGAATACAATGCAGATATGCTTCTCCACTGGAAAACACTAATCTAGCCCTAAGGCCTAAGCTTAGGCCCAAAACATAAGAACTTCAGGTCACAGGTCACTATGGTGCAAAAGAATTTGTGCAATTCATAGTACAGATGATAACAGAGAAATCTGCAACTCCATTTGCTTCAAAGAAGAAAGCTTTAGATTTTGTTTTCCTTTTGGGTACAATATCCTCTCTTTTGCTTAATTATCTCCTAACTTTAAAAACCAAACACGACTTGTATCAATCTAAACACTAATTGTTACAGGCAGATGCATACTTTTTTTTTTACTTTACCCTATTATGATCTAAACCTCATACATAATTGAGACATGGACAAGATAAGCCTCATGAAAACTATTTCTGATAGCCCAAATGTGGAAGGCCCAAATGTGGAAGAGAAGAAAATAGATCCGAAAGAGAAAATAAATGATTCAAGCAAAGAAAAGGAATTGTGTGAAGAAGGAAGTGGGCTAGCAAAAGTGTTGGGCCCAAGACTTAGGCTTGGTTTGGTAATGTTGTGGCTCTAAAAAAGCTGCTGAGCTCTTTGAGCTCTCAAAAAGCTACTCCTAATGGCTCTTAGGAGCACCCTTAATTCTCAAAAGCTACGAGCAAAAGCTCCTTGGCTTTTTGAGTTACCAAACACAAAAAGAGAGCTTATGCTTTTTGAGAGGATGAGCACTTGTTCAATAAGCTTTACCAAACTCACACTTAGGAAACCACCAGAATGGCACAAAAATTATATCATGTAACATATTGCTCTTTGAACAATTATATCATGTAACATACGTGGGGGAGTCAGTTACAATTTGGGACTCATATATTCTAAGGGTTAACTTGAGTAGAAGTTAGAGAAGTTAGTTTTCATTACATAGAACTTTGTTCTAGGAGTTTTCCCTTCACTCGAAGAAGGGTACTTGTTGTATCTTTATTCCTGTTGCATTTCCATTTCCTAGTTGTATTCCCTTAAGACAATCTGTAAAGTAATTCCATATAATTTCTACTTCCTAAATACTATATGTTCTTAAATCAAAGAAAACTATCATTTGGTGCTTTCATTGAGAGATGATGGATGCCGAAGAACTCCGACGATCTCAGGCAGAAATTGCAGCGTTGCAGCGTAGTCAGGTTGAAATTAATCACAAGTTCTCCAACACTAATGGTCGCTTGTCATCCATGGAAGAGTCCCTGAAAGAGATCAGAGAACTTTTAGCAGAATCATTGAAGAATAAGAAAATTAAAGTGGAAGAAGATTCTGATTCGGAAGTGGAGGATCATCACAAGTCTCATCAACAAAATCACAAGAATCCTCATGCTGGAAAATAGAGGTATGCGGGTTGATATCCCTATTTTTGATGGTGATCGGGTAGATGAGTGGGTTTTTAAAGTTAAGGAGTATTTTGAATGGTTTGATGTACCTGAAGAAATGAGGATACGAATGATTTCATTCTATTTAACTGGTCCTGC
The DNA here is from genome assembly GCA_013621005.1 of Aeschynomene evenia. NCBI lineage: Eukaryota > Viridiplantae > Streptophyta > Magnoliopsida > Fabales > Fabaceae > Aeschynomene > Aeschynomene evenia. The sequence goes on from CM024272.1 coordinate 7,831,881, forward strand.
TTACTCTTGGTACCGTTGGGTAGTGAGTAATAATATTCATAATATTCAGTATACTTGGACTTCATTTTTAGAAGCATTGGTTGTAAGATTTGGTCAAAATCATTTCTATGATCCTAAGGCTGCTCTTAAGGAGTTAAAGCAAACTGATTCTGTGGCGGAGTACCACACTCAGTTTGAGGAATTATCCACCCAAGTCACAGGGTTAAGTGAAGAATGGTTGATTTCTTTGTTCATAGCCGGGTTACAAGAATATCTTAAATGTGAGTTGATGATAGCTCAACCTCAAACCTATAATAATGCAGTAGCACTGGCCAAGTTACATGAACAAAAGCAGGCTGCTAGTCTTATAACCAACCACAAAACTTCTAAAACCTATGCACCTTCTGAAAACCGAAACACTAGCCAACATTTACCCAACATAAGAAACCCGTTCACTAAACCAATTACACCAAAATTCAATGCTAATCAGGCTACACCAAACACAAACCCCATCTCACAAACACAATCCAAAACCAATCAAACACCACAATTCAAAAACCTATCAGCCGAAGAAATTATGCAAAAACGATCAAAAGGACTATGCTATTACTGTGAAGAAAAGTGGTCTCCTTCTCATCGTTGCAAAACTACACTTCATCTATTAATTGGGGAAGAAGCAATGCAAGAAATTCTCCGAGAACCACCAGCAGAAGAAGTATTACCGGAGGTACCTGAACAACCAGTGATTGCTGATCATGAGCAGCCAAAGATTAGCTTTAATGCTATGGTGGGGCAGTACCAGCCTACTACTTTCCGATTAAAGGGAACTTGCAATGGCCAAACCTTAATGGTGTTAATTGATGGAGGAAGCACTCACAATTTTGTGAAGTCTAGCGTGGCTAAGAGACTTTCTTTTCCAAGGAGAGGTGACAACCCTACAAGTTCTAGTGGGTAATGGAGACATCATTGATTGTCAAGCTCAATGTGATGGAATTTCTTTAATCTTACAAGGATATAAATTTACTATCAGCACGTATGTATTGGATTTGCAAGGGGCTGATTTAGTTTTGGGAGTTCAATGGCTTATGGGACTTGGCTATGTTACTACCCATTATGGGTTGTTAACTATGGAATTTGAAGTGAATGGATTAAAGGTGAAGCTACAAGGTGATCGTTTGCTGCACACTGATGGTTTGAGTAACAAAATGCTGCAGAGAATGGTTTCTAATGAAGTTGTCACTACTTTTTGTCATCTAAAGGTGGTAGAAGAAGGGACCAACAGTGCTCCTGCAGCTAATGAGGAAGTTCAACAATTATTGAATGCATTCCAGCAGGTTTTTGAGGAACCTGCATCACTACCCCCACCTAGAGAAATTGACCACAGAAATGAACTAACACCGGGAGCTCAACCAGTGAGTGTCAGGCCTTATAAGTACCCTCATTTTCAAAAGGAAGAAATGGAGAGACTAGTTGCTGAGATGCTGGAAACAGGGGTGATCAGAGAAAGTAAGAGTGCCTTTTCAAGCCCTGTGTTGCTGGTTAAAAAGAAGGATGGGGGATGGCGCTTTTGCGTGGACTATAGAGCCCTAAATGCAATTACTGTAAAAGATAAGTTCCCTATTCCTACCATAGAAGAGATACTTGATGAACTCTTTGGTGCTGAATATTTTTCTAAGATAGATCTTCGTTCAGGGTATCATCAAATAAGGATGAATCAGAACTCTATTCACATGACAGCCTTCAGAACTCATCTGGGCCATTATGAGTTTGTGGTGATGCCTTTCGGCCTCACTAATGCACGCTCGACCTTCCATGCTACAATGAATTGTATTTTTCAGCCCTATTTACTCAAATTCATTGTTGTTTTCTTTGATGATATACTCATTTATAGCAGGTCATGGGAAGAACATTTGGAGCACATCAAAATTACCCTTGCTGTCCTATTGGACCATCACTTATATGCTAAGGCATCCAAGTGCTCCTTCGGCCATAATCAAGTTGACTACTTGGGGCATGTTGTGTGTTCTGAAGGGGTGAAAGTAGATCCTTCGAAAAAAGAGGCGATACAAGCCTGGCCTAGGCCAACTACCCTTAAACAATTGCGAGGTTTTTTGGGACTAACAGGGTACTACGGGAAGTTTGTTTCGGGTTATGCACAATTGGCTCACCCACTCACGGATTTATTAAAGAAAAACAGTTTCATTTGGGGTGTTGAGGCTGATAATGCGTTTGAAAATTTGAAGGCTGCTATGACTAAAACACCTGTTTTAACTCTTCCTGATTTTTCTAAGAATTTTACTGTGGAGATTGACGCTTCTAGCACAGGTGTGGGTGCTGTCTTGACTCAAAATGGTCATCCTCTAGCCTATTTCAGTAAGAAACTCAGCAAGAAATTGATGGTGGCCTCAGCTTATATAAGGGAACTTTATGCTATCACTCAAGCGGTTGCTAAATGGCGGCACTATTTAATTGGTAAGAAATTTATTGTCAAAACAAATCATCAAGGCTTAAAAGAACTCATGTCACAGGTTATTCTGACACCTGAACAACAATTCTATCTCTACAAATTAATGGGATATGATTTTGACATAGAGTATAGACCGGGGAAGCAAAACCAAATGGCTGATGCATATTATTTAGGCATCCAGAAACAGTGGCAGCAGTTGAATTTAAGGCTCTTACCTCAGTTAACTTGACTCTACGTAATGATTGGCGTGAGGCAAACCTCATGGATTCCACCATGTTAGAATTACATGAGAAGTTAACGAAAGGAGAATTGGGGTCAGATTACACATGCAAGGAAGGGTTGCTGATCTACCAAGGACGCATCTGGGTACCTGATTTCAAAGGCCTAAGAGTTATTATTGCAAGAGTTTCATTCCTCACCTAGAGGGGGACATGGGGGAGTTCTTAAGACCTACAAATCTTTAGGGGAATCATTTTTTTGGCCTGGAATGCGCACTCAAGTTCACAAATTTGTTGAACAATGCCAAGATTGCCAACTAACTAAGTATGTACTTGCTAAATCTCAAGGTCTACTACAGCCACTTCCTATACCAACACAACCATGGACTGATCTTACTATGGATTTTATTGTTCAACTTCCTAAATCAGCAGGCTTCCCAGGCATTCTAGTGGTGGTGGACAGATTCAGCAAGGTGAGCCATTTTAGTGCTTTGAAACCAGGTTTTACAGCAAAGAATGTAGCTCAAGTGTTCACTACTATGGTGGTCCGGTTGCATGGTTTTCTTACTACTATTGTTTCCGATAGAGACCCTATTTTTATGAGTCATTTCTGGAAGAATTTGTTTGAATTCAGTGGAACTAAACTACACTATAGTACAGCCTATCATCCACAGAGTGACGGACAAACTGAGGTGGTGAATCACACTCTTGAGCAATATCTACGAGTCTTCACGCACTCGTATCCACAACAGTGGGTGTCCTACCTTACTTGGGCTGAGTTTTGCTACAATGGGAGTTATCATACTGCGATCAATATGACACCGCACGAAGCTCTCTATGGATTTCCTATGAAATTACTTCCCAGTTACTCCCCAGGAGCCACTACAGTCATGGAGGTTGATGAAATTCTCCGAACTCAAGAGGTACTAAACAGGGAGCTGGTCTATTTCTTGCAGTGTGCTCAGAAGAAGAGGAAGAAGCAAGCGGACCAGCACAGGAGAGATAAAGAATTTATAGTGGGGGATTGGGTTTTACTCAAGGTGAAACCCTACAGACACTACAGACAACGCTCTCTCACCCTACAGAAGCACAATAAACTTCTCAAGCGATACTACGGACCTTACAAAGTGATTCAGCGAGTAGGTGCGGTGGCTTACCGTTTGGAACTGCCGGAGTCTTGCGCGCTACATCCCGTCTTTTATGTGTCGGTCTTAAAACTATTTCACGGCCCACCACCGACGACTGCACCAGCAGAACCTGAGCTTCCTCCGTCACTTCAGCCACGCCCTGCAGCAATCATCGGCCGTCGCGACGTGACGACGTCTCAACTCCAACAGGATCGCGTATTCAGCTCCTTGTTGATTGGGAAGGGGTCCCTCGCCATGACACCACTTGGGTGGATCTGGAAGAGCTGCGAAGACAATTCCCTGAAGTTGACCTTGGGGACAAGGTCATTGTGGAGGGGGGATATTTGATAGCCCAAATGTGGAAGGACCAAATGTGGAAGAGAAGAAAATAGATCCGAAAGAGAAAATAAATGATTCAAGCAAAGAAAAGGAATTTGTTAAACACCCGGAAGCAGAAAATGTAGCAGAGCCATCAGCAGCAGGACCAAAAGGAAGAATTCAAACGCTGTCGTTTTATTATAGACGGAAAAAGACAAAACAAGGACAAAAAGAAGATAATGACCAGCTGCCACCTGGCAATGATGAGGGGACCAGCACATGATCCAAGAATGATTCTCTCAGGACAGCAGAGGGAGAACCTTCCTTTTAGAGGGTGTAAGGTCTTAGGAAAAAGGATTCGGAAAATTAGAATCAGGACTAGGAAAGGAGAGGGGCAGGACTCTCGAAATTCTCTGCCATTGTCACTATCATTTCTGTTATTTTCTTTCTTCATCTTGCTACTACTGTTATATCCCCTTTGATTCAGGTTTCTAATATATTTCCCTAAGGAGTGAGTTACTCTGATTCACTCATTTCCCTCTTACTGGTTGTGTTGGTAGTTTTATTTGCTTATTACTGGTACCAGTGTTACAACTGGTATCAGAGCACCGGTTCTGGGTGTTCTGTGAATGGTATCCACACGCGCTGCCATGGATGCAAGATTCGAGGCGATAGAGAAACAGATGGAGGAGCTCAGAGAGGCGCAGAACAGGACCTTGGAAGCTCAAAATCGATCTTTTGAGCTGTTCTCGGTGAACCTGTTGAGACAGATGAGAGAAATGGTGCAACAGCCCCACCAAAATCAGGGAGGAGGAGGTGGAGGACACGGAGGGGGAGGTGGAGGACACGGAGGAGGCGGTGTTCATGGAGGAGGAGACGGAGATCAGGGAGGAGGAGAAGGAGGTGGTCAGGGGGGTGGAGACGGCCCAGGAGGAGGTATGCACCGGCGGTTTGAACCCGCAAGGAAGCTGGATATCCCCATTTTCTCAGGAGAAGATGCGAGTGGCTGGATAGTGAAAATGGAACGATACTTCCGCGTAACTCAGGTGGCTCCGGAAGAACGAATGGACTTTGTCACTTTGGCTTTAGAGGGAGAGGCATTAACGTGGCTGGAATGGTGGGAAGAACAAACACCTTTTCAGACTTGGAGGAGATTCAGGACGGATCTGTTAAAAAGGTTTCAGCCAGGGGCAGCTCATAACCCCATGGCCCCATTGTTGGAAGTACACCAGACAGAGGACGTTGCCCAGTATCGCCGGGAGTTTGAAGCGGCGGCAAGGTCTCAACGGAACTTAGGGATGGAGACTCTCATGTGCATTTTTATGAATGGGTTAAAGAAAGAAATCCAGGCAGAGATGGAGGTGTCGAGCTTTGAAAACTTACAAGCCATGATGGATAAAGCCCTAACGATTGAGTGGAGAAACCGAGCATGGAGGGAGGCGGGAGTCGGTCTCGGTGGGAGGAAGGCGGGTCGACTTCGTCTGGGTCGGGTTTTAATAGAAACCCTAGTTGGGTTAGGCCCGTGACTGAAGCTAGAGGAGGTGGAGGGGCGAGATCGGAACATGGGCCCAATGCTAATAGAAATTCGTTTGGGCCACGAAATGGGCCTACAGCAACACCTTCAGGAGGGGGCAGCAACCAAAACACACCTGGGTCAAGAAATAGTGGGACCCGAAAATTGTCTAATGAGGAATGGGCTGAAAGGCAGAGGAAGGGGTTGTGTTTTAAGTGTGGAGACAAGTGGGGCCCGGAACATGTGTGTCCAATGAGAAATTTCCACATTGTGATATTAGAAGAAGAAGAAGAGATGGGCTCCGAAGAAGAGAAAGGAGAGAGGGACGAGTTGGGCCCTGAATTGAATGGGCTGGAACTAAATGGGTTGGAATTAAAACTTTCCTCCTACAGTTTTTGGGGGCTCACGACCCACAAAACTTTCAAGGTCCAAGGTGAGATGGCTGGACAAAAGGTTATAGTTTTAATAGATCCAGGGGCTTCTTCCAATTTCATTTCTACTCAAGTGGCTGAAAGACTCAAACTCCCTATCCAGAAGCTTCCTTCGTTCATGGTAGAAGTGGGGAACGGTGCGATCGAGAGGGGGCAAGGAGGATGCATCCGAGTGGAGCTCTTGATTCAAGGGCTCTCCATCATTCAAAGATACTTTGTGATGGAGTTGGGGCGGTCGGAGGTAATCCTCGGGTCTGGGTGGTTGGCAGGGCTGGGTAAGTTTATGGGAGACTATGGGGATCTGATCCTGAGTTGGACAGAGGGAGGCAAGGAGGTTAGCATCAAGGGAGACCCTTCTCTGAGTTGTGCTAAAGCTTCATGGAAGAGCACCCTGCATGCCCTTAAATCAGATGAAGAGGGGTATTTGCTGGCGCCTTTCATCGACACCCAGGGGGAGAACCAAGGGATTCCTGATGAAGCTACAGGATTGTTGGAGGAATATCAAGATTTATTCCGGAGTCCAGAAGGGTTGCCACCTCAGAGGGAGAAGGATCACGCCATTATCCTCAAGGAGGGAGCTACCATCCCTCACATCCGACCATACAGGTATCCTCACTACGAAAAGACCGAGATTGAGAACTTTGTGGAGGAGATGTTGAAAACCGGAGTCATTAGGCCCAGCACTAGCCCGTTTTCTAGTCCGGTGATTTTGGTCAAAAAGAAAGACGGAGGATGGCGATTTTGTGTGGACTACCGGACCCTGAATAGGGTGACTGTTGCTGATAAATTCCCTATATCGATCATTGATGAGTTATTGGATGAAATTGGAGGGGCTAAGGTGTTCTCCAAACTGGATTTGAAATCCGGGTACCATCAAATAAGAATGAGGAAAGAGGATGTCCACAAGACTGCATTCAGAACACATGAGGGGCATTATGAGTTTTTAGTTATGCCCTTTGGGCTCACCAATGCTCCCTCGACGTTCCAGGCTCTAATGAATCAGGTACTCAAACCTTATTTGAGGAAATTTGTACTTGTATTTTTTGACGATATTCTGGTTTACAGCTCTGAGTGGGGAGAGCACTGGGACCACCTTCGCCTCATCTTTGATGTTCTGAGACAGCACGGGTTGTTCTTAAATGGGAAGAAGTGTTACTTCGGGCAAGAAAAGATTGGGTACCTAGGACATATAATCTCAGCGGAGGGAGTAGCCGCTGATCCGGAGAAGGTCCGAGACATGGTTGATTGGCCAACACCAAAGAATTTGAAGGGGTTGAGAGGATTTCTGGGATTGACGGGATACTACGGGAGATTTGTTAAAGATTACGGGAGGATAGCGGAGCCATTGACAGATTTATTGAAGAAAGACAGTTTCCTGTGGAGTGAGAGAGCCCAGGAAGCATTTGAGGCTCTTAAGAAGGCTATGGTGACAGTTCCGGTACTAGCAGTTCCCATTTTTTCAAAGCCCTTTGCTTTGGAAACCGATGCATCAGGGAAGGGGGTAGGGGTTGTGTTGCTTCAGGAAGGGAGACCCATATCCTACATGAGCATGAAGTTGTCTACTCGAGCTCAAGGAAAATCGATCTATGAGAGGGAACTTATGGCGATCGTGTTGGCTGTTCAACGTTGGCGCCATTACCTAATGGGGCAGCACTTTATAGTGTATACCGATCAAAAAAGTTTGAAATTCTTATTGGAACAGCGGGTGGGCAGCGAGGAACAGAAGAAATGGTTGATGAAATTAATGGGTTATGACTTTGAGATTCGCTACAAGGCGGGGAAGGAGAATCGGGTGGCGGATGCGCTATCCCGAAAATTCCAGAATTTTTCTCTCTCAATGGCAACAGCAGCAGAATGGGCTGAATTGGAAAATAAGGTTCAACAAGACGAGAAATTAAAGGGGATCATGCAAGGACTCCTTCAGGGCAGAGAGGGACTAGTAGGGTATGAACTCAGAAAAGGGAGATTGTACTACAAAGGAAGGCTAGTAATCAGTAGAAATTCCCAGGCCATTCCGAAAATTTTCAGAGAATTTCATGATTCCAAAACAGGGGGCACTCTGGATATTTCAGAACCTACAAAAGAATTGCTGGCTTATTATTTTGGGAGGGGATGAGAAAGCAAATCCAAGACTATGTGATGCGATGCGAGATCTGCCAAAGGAACAAGCATTCCACTCTCCAACCAGCAGGACTGCTACAACCTTTACCTGTTCCAGAAAATGTGTGGGCAGATATCACAATGGACTTCATTGGAGGACTACCTAAGGCTGGAGGTAAGGATACAATCTTTGTTATTGTTGATAGGATGACTAAGTATGCTCATTTCTTCCCCCTGTCTCACCCCTACACGGCTAAAGATGTGGCCGAATTGTTTGTTAACGAAATAGTGAGGCTTCACGGGTTCCCGACATCAATTATCTCCGATAGAGATAAGGTGTTTATGAGTGCTTTCTGGGCAGAGTTGTTTAAGGCTGCGGGAACCACCCTCAAGATGAGTTCATCCTACCATCCTCAAACGGACGGTCAAAGTGAAGCGGTAAACAAGTGTGTGGAAACCTACTTAAGATGTTTTGTGGGTTCCAAACCCAAACAGTGGCCAAGGTGGCTATCCTGGGCTGAATATTGGTATAACACCAATTATCATGGTTCGATAAAAATGACCCCTTTCAAGGCTCTTTATGGCAGGGATCCTCCAGTTCTGTTGAGAGACAGTGGGACAGCCACGGTAGAGGAAGTTAGAGTGTTGTTGGAAGAGTGGAATCGCATGGTGGATGAATTGAAGTATCAATTAGACCGGGCCCAGGATCGGATGAAGTTGTACGCCGATAAGAAGAGAAGAGAAGTGAGCTATGAAGTGGGGGATAAAGTATACTTGAAATTGCAACCTTACCGGATGAAGACACTAGCTAAAAGGATGAACCAGAAACTGAGTGCAAGATTTTATGGGCCTTTCGAAGTATTAGAAAGGATAGGGCAGGTGGCCTATCGACTTAAACTCCCTGCTGATGCCAAAGTCCACCCGGTGTTCCATGTATCTTTACTCAAAAGATGCATAAGTCCTAGCGCTACTCCTCAACCCTTACCCGCTGCCTTATCAGAGGGCTATGAATTACAGGTGCAACCTGAGAAAATTGTAGCAGTCAGGGAAAAAGAGGCGGGTCAGTTTGAAGTCTTGATAAAGTGGAAGAACCTACCGGAATTCGAAAATTCTTGGGAAGATGCAGCGGAGATTCAAGAAGTTTTTCCTCAATTCCACCTTGCGGACAAGGTGGATCTTGAAGGGGAAGGTATTGTTAAACACCCGGAAGCAGAAAATGTAGCAGAGCCATCAGCAGCAGGACCAAAAGGAAGAATTCAAACGCTGCCGTTTTATTATAGACGGAAAAAGACAAAAGAAGGACAAAAAGAAGATAATGATCAGCTGCCACGTGGCAATGATGAGGGGACCAGCACATGATCCGAGAATGATTCTGATAGGATCACATTAATAATAGATTAGTTAGTTAGTTGGAGGAGTTGGTTAGTTAGGGATTTAATTAGCTATAAATAAGAGAAATTGAGAATAGTTTAGGAGTCTTTGATAATCATTTGGTATCTTGATAGTTTGTAGTTAGTATTGTAGTTGAGAGAACTCTCTCTAGGAGGTAGTTCCTCCATTGTAGCCTTTGTTAGGGATTGGGGATTTCCCTCCCTATTATCAATAAAGAAAGATATAGTCCCTCCATTACCAAGGTTCTAACATTGGTATCAGCAGCTCTTGGATCCTGGGAAAGGCTTCTAATCGCTGCCATAAGCATGGAGACATTTCCCATGTTCGATGGGATTGATGGATATTGGTGGGCTATTCGTGCCGGACATTTTTGGGATGCAAGAGGCACCCCGAAACAGCAGAGATTGTTAGAGGTCAAGAACGGTTTAACGGGAAGAGCATTGACATGGTTTCATCTATGGAGGCATCACAATCCAACCGCGAAATGGGAAACGTTCGACATAGCATTTCTCCATCGTTTTCAACCTAATTTGCGTCCGATCTTGCCTGAAATTGTGTGTAAAGAAGTTGCAGATTGGGAAATTGAGTGGGAAGAGTTCAAGGCCAAGATGAATCTTCGTCAACAATCAGATGATGCGATTACAGAATTAACAGAGGGAATTCAAGAAACAAAGGGGGTCCAGACATCTACAACAGCAATCTCAAAATCAAAATTGGGGCAAGAAATTCGAAAAGGAGCCCAGGAAATGCATCAGAATCTTGTAGCTTCTCCGGCGCAAGAAACAAGCCTAAGAATGAAGGAAGGGAAGGAAGACAGAGCAGAGGTGGAACACTGTTTAGAGAAAGGGGGTTGTTCGACATACCAGAACTCTGTGTGTTTTGTTTCCGCCGAAGACCTGAGTTGGAAGTCAGCAAGACCCATCAAAGCCACCTTGCGTTCCATCGAGGAAACGCCAAAGCGGATGAACGCGCGAAGGGACGGTGTGGTTGCAGCGGCGAACACCGAGGAGGTGACAGAACCGCCTCGCGAGAGAGGAGCAGTCACAGATACGGCAGCGACCCTTGTTGAGGCAGCGGCGACCCTAATGGCGGCAGCAGCGACGCAAACAGAGGTAGCTGAAGTGCACGAGGAGTTCGTGACGAAACTGAACCTAAATGGAGGAGAGACGGCCAGACTTGCGAAGGCAGAGGCGGTGGCCCGGATTGCGAAGACTGAGGCGGTGACCCGGCTTGCGAAGGCAGAGGCGGTGACCCGGCTTGCGAAGGCAGAGGCGGCGACCCGGCTTGCGAAGGCAGAGGCGGCAACAGCACTTGCGTAGACAGAGGTGGCGAGAACTCAGGCGGCGACCAGAAGGGCTCCGGCTCCAGCGACCCTAACGGCGGCAGCAGCGGTGCACAATGATGTTTGTCTCTGCCAGGGGAAGGTGGTGGCTAGGGACATGCAAAGAAGACAGCAATTAGGGTTGCCTACCACTCTGATGGGCCAAGCCCATTTCGAAACAACTAAAGAAATTTCAAAGTTACATTTGGGTCAGTTTTTGGATGGGCCCCAAGCCTGCATTCTCATACAAAAGGACCATTAGTTTGGGCTCTATTTGAAGAGAAAAAAAATTTGTATTTTAATGTGAAGGATCCTATTATAGAGAATATTTTCAGCTCCTTAGTTTTTAGGCAATGGGATCCAGGAGGATTTTTTTATGTATTATTTTTGTTTTTTTGTAAGCCCACCTTGAGGACAAGGTGGATTTTTTAGGGGGGGAGTATTGATAGGATCACATTAATAATAGATTAGTTAGTTAGTTGGAGGAGTTGGTTAGTTAGGGATTTAATTAGCTATAAATAAGAGAAATTGAGAATAGTTTAGGAGTCTTTGATAATCATTTGGTATCTTGATAGTTTGTAGTTAGTATTGTAGTTGAGAGAATTCTCTCTAGGAGGTAGTTCCTCCATTGTAGCCTTTGTTAGGGATTGAGGATTTCCCTCCCTATTATCAATAAAGAAAGATATAGTCCCTCCATTACCAAGGTTCTAACAGATTCTCTCAGGACAGCAGAGGGAGAACCTTCCTTTTAGAGGGTGTAAGGTCTTAGGAAAAAGGATTCGGAAAATTAGAATCAGGACTAGGAAAGGAGAGGGGCAGGACTCTCGAAATTCTCTGCCATTGTCACTATCATTTCTGTTATTTTCTTTCTTCATCTATCTACTACTGTTATATCCCCTTTGATTCAGGTTTCTAATATATTTCCCTAAGGAGTGAGTTACTCTGATTCACTCATTTCCCTCTTACTGGTTGTGTTGGTAGTTTTATTTGCTTATTACTGGTACCGGTGTTACAGAATTGTGTGAAGAAGGAAGTGGGCTAGGAAAAGAGTTGGGCCCAAAACTTAGGAAACCACCAGAATGGCACAAAAATTATATCATGTAACATATTGCTCTTTGAACAGTTACGTGGGGGAGTCAGTTACAATTTGGGACTCATATATTCTAAGGGGTAACTTGAGTAGGAGTTAGAGAAGTTAGTTTTCATTACATAGAACTTTGTTCTAGGAGTTTTCTCTTCACTCGAAGAAGGGTACTTGTTGTTGTATCTTTATTCGTGTTGCACTTCCATTTCCTAGTTGTATTCCCTTAAGACAATCAGTAAAGTAATTCCATATAATTTCTACTTCCTAAATACTATATGTTCTTAAATCAAAGAAAACTATCAATTTCAAGCTCTACCCTTCTCATCTGAAATACAACAAAAGCGAATAAAGAAAACAAGTGTATGCAGCAAAAAGAAAGATTGCTACATAAGTAATTTTCTAAAGGTGCATGATGAAAACTTATAATAGCATCCAGACTTCTGTTTGAATACCGGTCAAATTCTGTTAGAATTTTATTTAACAGAGCTCTTTACAGTTTGGATATCCTTCTAAATATCACCAAAAGATACTTAGCCATAGGTTGTCTAACAATTCATCTTATCGGCTTTTCGCTTATATTGATCCTACAAACTCAAATCACTGAATCCAGAGATAAATTGATTTGTTGTCTCCCAAATTCACAATTTATTAGCACAAGTGCGGCTATAAATTCATGATTAGTTTGCTCTAGAAGAACTTAAGGCTTGTTTGGATGAGTTTCTAGAAAAAAATCTTTTTTTAATTGATCTTTTTAAATAAGATCATTTGAAACAGTAGAAATAATTTTACGTTTGAATACAAAATTAAATTAATCATAAACATCTTTCTATGTTATAAAAAGTGTCGTTTTTTCAAGAGATGGAATTACACTTTCTGAAAAAAAAAATCTTTTTTTTTTTTACTTTTTCTAATCAATTTACTTACTAAAAATTGTCACCCAAACATATGAAAAGATTCAATAAAACTTTCTTTTAATTAAAAAATCATATTTTAACTATATAATTACACCTTATTATCTAACACCGTATTTTCCCTGTAGCCATATAAAGAGAAACATCAATTTTTCAGAAGCCACAGAAAATATTAAGCAACTAAAAGAAAGAGAATTTAGAAAAAAAAAAAAACTCATGATGAATTACATTGACAATAACAAACGTATTTGAAGAGGGGCAGTGTCAAATTGACCGAGCCTGAGAGGAAAACACTAACCAAATTGAACCACGAAACAAACATATATTTTGCAACACAAACGTAATTCTGAGAATTCACAAATCTTGGTGCATAATTTCACAAAAGATGACAAAAAAATCACATACCCAGATCATCTAATTCCGTAAAAACTATAGTTTGAAGCTTAATTCCCCATGCCCACATATAGAAAACCATCTCAAAATAGCCAAACATCAGAACCGAACACAATATTCAGAATATAATAAGAAAATTAAAGCAAAAAGAAAAAACAGAGAAACAGCAAATCGAGAATGGAAAAGGGATAAAAGTTAGATGATGGAAGGAAAACCTGGTGGAGAAGAGTGGAGAGAAGCTGGAAGAGCTGCGTATCGGGTTTCCCATCCTCCGCCATGAGTGAGAATCGGATTTCATCAACAAATCAGAACTCTTTTATGTGCAATGCCTTGTTTCAGTTTTATTATTCCCAGCGAAAGCACCTTTGCACTATTGTTGTTGTTGTTTTTTGTTTTTTTTTTTTTTACAAAAACACTTAAATTACATCTTCCAAACTTTTCATCTGAAAAAATAATGTCTTCAGAATAAAAAATATAAAATAAATCTCTTCCAACTTAAAATGTCGAATAAATTGGTCTTTCAAAAAAAATTAGACAAATTAGTCCCTTAAGATTTATGAAAATTGTTAAATTGGTCTCTACTAATTTGTCCAAAATCATTAATTGGTAGGCACTAATTTAACCATTTCCATGAATCTTGAGAAACTAATTTATCGAATTTTTTCTTGGATGACCAATTTGTTCGACGTTTTAATTTGGGGAGGATGTATTTTAAATATTTTATTCTGAAATGACTACTTTGTTCGATGAGAAATTTTGCCGAGACTAATTTGGATGTTTTGTCTTGTTTTTTTTTACCATACAAAATAATCTAGTCACAAAAAATATGAGTTATTTTAATTTGAGTTAACCACCATTAGTCCACACATTGTATATTTGTTTTAGTTTAGCCCTCCACTTTATTTTTTTTCGACTTAGTCCCTCATATTGCGTGATTCACTTTAGTCCTCCATTAATATTCTGTTACTAATTTCGTTAATGCTTTGTTTTGTTGATGTGTACCATTAAGTGTCAAGTGGCAAATGACATGTACAACCAAAATGAGTAGTTCAATTTAATCATTCACATTACAACATTTGTATCAAATTAGTCTTTCACCTCATATTTGATTCTTGCAGCTCATTTATCTTCTCCTCCTCTCTTCCTTCTTCTCTCTTATTCTTCTTCTTCTTTACATGCTTCTGTTTTTTCTTCCTCTAAAATTCAATTATGTCATGATGGGTGGTGGTGATGGGGTTCTCAGCTCCTCATTCTTATCAAGGTTAGATGGGAGCACTACAAGATTTAGGGGTAATTTGTTGCGAGTTAAAGGCAGTGGTTAGAAAGTCCAAACCACAACTTATTCCTGTAAAATTATTTTATGGGTGTATTAATTATGGAGTAAATTCTTTCATTCTTACTTTTCATTTTGAATTTTGGTTAGCTAAATCCTATTCCCTAATTTTTTTTACTCTGATTTATTTAACCTATATATTTTTTTCTAAAACATGCAGACCAATAATGATTGCAGTTTTTTTGATTGAGTGAATAAGGAAACATATGGAACTACCTCTGTAGTTGCTAATTTTGATGCTTGTGAGAATGAAGATACAACAATAAGTCAACATGTTATTTATTCAAGGGACCTATTTGTCTTCGGATTGGTAAATGTCAAGGACTAAATTGAGTTGTTTATGAAATGTTAGGTGTCACGTCATCAATGTCGTGACAAAAACTGATTAAGGACCTTAGTGTGTCCAAGAATAATAATGTTAGGACCAATTTAACACTTGTTAAATGTTAGGGACCAATGTGGCTGATGGTAAAATTGTCAAGGACCAATTTGGGTGTTTACCCTTAATTTAATTTATATTGATATTCTCTAACTTGATCAATTTATATATATATAAAAAAATTCAATCCATAACATACCGCAAGAGAGAGAGCATTGTACAAGGGAGAGGGGAAGAGGAGGTGCGATTGGGAATGAGGCGTGTCCGGGAAGGCTGCGACCTCGACCACCGTACTCCGATGTATGCATGCAAGATTCATGTC
This sequence comes from Aeschynomene evenia, assembly GCA_013621005.1. Classification (NCBI taxonomy): domain Eukaryota; kingdom Viridiplantae; phylum Streptophyta; class Magnoliopsida; order Fabales; family Fabaceae; genus Aeschynomene; species Aeschynomene evenia. The sequence continues at coordinate 7,847,169 of CM024272.1, forward strand.
GCCACATACACACACTTCATGCAACCATGCAAGATTTTATTCTCATGCAAAAAGAATATTATTTCAAGAATAGAATAGAATTATCCATATTCATGACTCATCTTTTTATTGTCCACCAATCATCTTGTTCCATTTAGGATAAAATTCTCTATCAAAGATTTTCAAAACAAAATCCCACGTATTCTTCGCGTATATTATTTTAAAAGAAAGAAACAAGTTATGGAATCAGGACGTGACCCTTGATGATTGGCCTAAGATGACTTAAGCATTAAGGGCTAATTACTTGGGGGTTACATTTTGGTATTAGAGCAGGTCAATCCTTTTGGGGCTTGAGGATTGGACCTTCTGTGCTTATGTTGCATAGTATGTTAGTTAGACATGCTTAAAAGGTTTGACCTGTATGGCAACCTTAAGGATAGAAATGAAGGTGTGTGTTTGCACGAGAAGGGGGAGCTGAATCGTGCTTAGAATTTTGAAAATTCTTTTCCAAAAACAAGTTCTTAGAAAAACATAACTTAGAAGCAAATGCTTCTAAGTAGCAGCAGAAGACTTTATGAGAAGATTAGGTTTCTGAGAAGTTTTGTCTTCTGAGATAGTTTACCTTTTGAGTGAGTAAAATGAGATTATAGTTTTGACTTAAAACGTTTTTCACTTAAAACACTTTAAGTTCTGAGTTTAATTCAGAAGGTTGATTTTTCGAAGAGTTGTTTCTTAGAGTTTTTCAAAGAATGAGGAGTTTAAGGGAAAAAAGAAATTCACACACAGGAATTTTGTACTAGTTCGGCTCTAACTTAGTCTACTCCAGTCCTCAACCTTCAGTTGAGATTTCTTTCGATATTCTTCTTAAAGTGTCTTCTCAAACAGCACCATCTTTACACCTGTAAAGGATTTTCACCACCTCACAACCTGAGGGGGATTTCTTTGCCTCAATTACAAGAGAACTTACCTTGCCTTAACTTAAGGACTTTTCTTGCCTCACACTCGAGGACTTTGCTGCTTCAAACAATCGAGGACTTTCAATGCCTCACAACTGAGGACTTAGCGTTTTACAAATAGGTGTTTTAATTTAAGAACGCTATCAAGTTTCTTAGACGCAACTAAGTTAAAACACTTGATAGACTTATAGATTTAAATTACACAAGTGTAAGAATAAAACAGTTAAGTACTAGAAGTTTTTTTTTTAAGTTTTCTCTTTAGAAGGTGAAGTCCTTCTAAGAAGAATTTTTCTAAGTTTCAAACAAATTTTCAATTTGGAAACATTTCAACACTTTGATTCAATTGGTTTCTCTTATTTTGATTCGAGCATTCTTCTGCTATTTATAGAGAGCGAATCCGCTGATGTTTAAAAGCTTTTAGTGCTGATGTGGGTTCAGTTCTGGTTCAGAACGGCTCCGTGCACTGTCAGCGCAAATCCTTTAACTTTTTAGAGTTTGCACAGTGCACGTACACCTTCCAATGTTTGCTTGGGAGTGTTCTGAGCTTGTTGAGAACTTTCCTTTAGGTTAGAGTCCTAAGACTTGATCACATCCAGATGGTTCCTTCTGAGTGACGAGCCTTCTGAGTGAGAGTCTTTTTAAGTCGAAGTCCTTCAGAGACCCAAAATTCAGCACTGCCTTCTAAGAGGCTCTTTTTTATTCTGAATTTTGTTTTTCACTCCAGGCTTACATTTTTCACCTTGTTGCGTCTAGGTCACCTTTTTTGGGTTCTTCTAAGCATCAGATTGTTCTTTCATTTTTTAGGTTACTTAGCAAATGCTCAAGACTTATCCGAATGAATTGTTCTTCTCAAAAATTAGCTTTGTTAAAACCACTTAGCATACACATTAGTCCTTATCAATCAAAACCTTTACCACTGACTTCAGATTGTTATCATTAAAACATTTGTATTGTATAAGAGAAATTTTTAAATCTTAATTTCTCTTAAAAGGGTTCTGGAGCTTACAATCTCCCCCTTTTTGATGATAACATATAAGTACAAGGTAAATATTTTGTTTGACGTTTAGAGAAGTCTTCTGATTATGTTCAGAACTTTAACCAGAAAGCACTTCCTTCTTCGTAGAAAATAACCTTAGTTTCTGAGATGCTAAAGTTGTTTTCTTAGAAGTTTTTCTCAATAATAAACAGATAAGAGTTTTGCACATAAATTATTGAGAATGCATTTTATTTCATTTAATAATCATGGAAAAATTACAAAGTTCCAAGAAATACAGATGCCAAAAACTATTATTAAAAAAATTGATACTCCCCCTAAATCTTAGCCTATTATTTATCTTTTGCCAAAATATTTCTATTACATTTTCTCCCCCTTTGTTATCTGAAAAAGGGTGGCAAAGACAAATACACCCTCACAGACTAAATCCTAGCTAGCTCCTGTGAGCAATATTTCTCAGAAGTCTTCACATCTCAATAATGTGTTCCTTTGTGCCCGAGTTTGCAGGGGTTTTTGGAGGCAACTCATCAGCAGTACTGGGAGCAGCTTCTGGAGGAGGAGGTGCTTGGGAGTGTCTTCTCACATTTTCTTCTTCAAACATATTGAACATAAAATCGTCCCTTTGAGCAGCAGGAACAGTGGTTAAGGCAACTAATCCAGAGGGCTGCTCAGCTTCAGAAGGTTGAACCCTTGTGACAGCTAGTTCAGAAGCATCGGAGGAAGGAGGAAACGAGGCAGAGGATCTGATGATTGGACCACTCCGAAAATCCTTGTTCTTGCATCCCCATAGAAGTATGGACGGTAGGATACAGAAGGGGGTGTGTTAACAACGTTTCCCAACTGGAAACCAAGGTTGATCATTGAGCCCGAAAGAGAGAATGATGGAGCTGAATTGGTGAAGCTCTTAGGGGCAATCTCAGTAATGTCCACGTATTGAACCTGGGAATCCATCTGAGTAGATGCCCCACTTCCATATCTAGGCAAGGGAGACTGGCTTACAAATGTTTCAAATGCGGCTACGCCAGCAGCAACAACAACATCAGTGTTTGCCTCTGAACTTTGTCCAGTGCTTGCACCCATTAGCACTTGATTGCCTTATGAAACATTTGTCTGCTCATGTACTTGGGCAGAGTCAGAAGGTTGCTTTTCAACCTCAGAAGTTGGGTCCATGCCACAAGGAGGTGTTTGTGGTTCCACTTCAGCTTCAATAAGAGCTACTAGCTCTTGACGTGAGATTGTCATCTCATACGGCTCCTCCTTTATGTATATAATGATACAATAATGATACAAATTAATCCATCAAATCAGAAAAGATTGAAGATTGTAGTGTTGTTGTTGATCTTCTTGTTCTTTTGGATGTTCCTCTGAATCACCCTCAATAGGATGTTGAATTTCTTCCATCCTCTGAGCTAGGTTCTGAGGAGGAACTTCTGCAGCTTCAGAAGCAGTTGCTTATGAGAGCACTACCCCAGTACTGCCAATCTGAGATTGTACTTGGGGGGTTTTTGAGAGTGCTACCTGCATCCTCTTTTCGTCGTTCCAGAAGATATTTTGATCCATCATCTTCAGAAGAGGGAGAATCAGCCTCATTTCTCCCAATTCTTTCGCCATCATTCCTTAGGGGAGAGACTTGCCCAGAACGAGAGGAATGGTGTGAGGGCTCTGGTTCCTCAACCAGAGGATCCTTCTCAGCGACCTTTTCTGGACTGAGAGTCTTCTCAGTCTCTGTCTCAGGGTGTTGTAGCTCCCCCTGAGGATCTGCATCCTAAGTTGGTTGTTCTTGAGTGATAGGAGGTGGAGATCGAGGTGGTTTTGGAAAGATACCTTTTTATGAGTCTTCTCCTTTTCTTGGCAGCTGCCGACACATCCAAAGCATCACCGGCAGAGGTGGCAGTTGTAACCCCCAAGTAAATAGCCCTTAACGCTTAAGTCATCTTAGGTAATTTATTAAGGGTCACGTCCTGATTTCATAACTTTATCTTTATTTTAAAATATCATACGCGGAAAATAGGTGGGAGTAAATTTTTCGAAATCATTTGCAAAATAGAAAATAAGGGCCTTGCGCATAAATACAACGATAATAATAAACATCATGAGATAACACTGAATAATACACGTACAATAAATCAAATCCATCAATACTCCCATACATAACAATTACGAACGAATAGATACTAGGTGTAACCCCACGAGTCTAAAACTGAGACTCATGAGACTCCACCAATAAATACATAACCAATATATAGTTGCCGACTAACAAAGGTCCGGACTCAAAAAACATAACATAGAATAAATAACTAAGGTAAATACATAAATCCATGACAATAAAATAACTCAGAAAGATATGTCTGTAGAGTATAACTATAAAGCAAAAGACTAGAACTGTGCGGGTTCCTCGCTCGCTCCTTGATCCTACTCTGACTCATCCTCTAAAAACATGTAAAAGCGTGGGGTGAGTACTTAAATTAACTCGGTAGAGAAAGCCGCCCCAGGTTTAATTGCAAAATAAGTGAAGCATGAATGATATTCAATTCAGATATAAGTTTAAAACAATCTTTTCCCGGAACGTCTTACCTAAGTGTGTCTTGTTCATTTTATATCATTGCATACTACTTAACATAGTTAGATATCCTTGTGTAGTGTACTATGTGCTTCTAAACATAAATGACAAATATAACTATTCATATATAATACAACTTTAATTCTTTTTAACTTTAACTTGTATTAGTCTATTGGCCTACCCATCCATTGTAACTTTTCCTCCACCGCACCGACCCCTACGCATGAGATCATCCTAAACAATATTGCGCAGAGGGGGTATTCACCTTCTACAAGTGAAGGAGTTGCGACCGAGGATGCCATCCCTCCCCGCAACACTCAACAGAAGTAGAAGGCTACTATGTATTTTAAACTGTGCGCCACCCGGTGACGTCTTAAACATTACTTATGCGCCACCCAGTGACGTCTTTACTTTAATTGTGCGCCACCCAATGACGTCTTTGCCTTTATTACGTGTCTTTAATAACACAACATATACATAGTGTAACACCCCGACTTTTATTAAGTCCTAATTAAGTGAGATTAAGCGTAATTGACCTTGGTTAGGATTTAATTCGGTTTGGGTGGATAAGTTTCTTCTAGTCAAACCCTTATGTGTGACGTGATTTAAGTGTGTATATATGTGTTCATTCTATGCTATGTGAATTACGTGTGTAAATTATATGTCATGATAATTATGTGTATTTATGTGAGTGTTCATTGTGTGTGGGAGAGTATGTTGGATGCATATATGAGTTTTAATTGGTATTTAGATGATGAATATGGTTAGGAATGATGATATAAAATATTTATATGAGTTACATGATGTTATTAAATAATATTAGTGTTATATATTATTATTTATTTTATTTTATTTTATTTTATTTTATGTGCCTATATGTGTATTTTAATTTATATTTAAATATTAGAAAAATTATATGAGCATTATAGTATTATTTGGGGGGATTTGGAGTGTTTTAGTAATTTAAGTGACGGTGGGCCCCACAATGACTCTTGACCTAGTCACTCCCTATATAAACACTAGTAACCCTCTCCAATTGAGAAAAACACTCTCCTTCTTCTTCTGAGCTGCCATAGCCATCTTTCTCTCAAGAGCTCCCTAAGCCATTGATACTCCAAACCACGAAACACCTATCAAACCTTACCCAATCGGGAAAGGTTTCCAACGAGAGCAACGTCGGGAAAGAGTTTCTCTTTGCATATTTCGAAATTGTCTTCAAGAGGTAGGGGTTAGGCATTCTATTTTCATGCATATTGATGATGATTTTATGAGATTAATGTGATGGTCGTTTTTCCCATTAGGGATTTTTGTGCCTTATTATTATTATTATTAGGGATTTTACGTAGTACAGTTCTACGTAGATCGATATAGCATATGTATACATATATATCGTATGGCAGCGAGAAACCGAGAATGCTTGGTCTCGCAGCGTGAGGCATTATATATATATATATATATATATATAAAGAAGAAGAAAAAACAATTTACTAGTATATGTATATTACTATTACATATTATTATTTCATAAATTTATACCTATTAACATGTATATTAGTTAATAGGTAGATAACATTTGGAAATAATAATGATGATAATAATAATAATAATAATAAAAGAATAATACAGTAAGAACAACAACATGTATAATATATGATATGTAATGATAATAGTAATAGTAACAATAATAGTATAGAAGATAAGATTAGTGATGAATAAAATATAAGAGTTTACAAGATACTTAAGGGTAGAGTATAAAGTACAAGTAAAACTAGAATAAAGTATAAGTATGAAATAATAATAAAATAAACGAGATCATATGACATGAAAGGTATAGAAGCATTGAGAATAATATTTATAAGTAGTTGTATATCATGTTTATTTGATAAAGAATTGTATTTATTTATTCTCCATGATGTCAGAGTAAGTAAGTGAATGTGCTATGTTTATCCCATGATGTTAAAGAGTATAAATTGACATGCTTTTACCCTTGTATGTACCCTAATGCGTTCTACGACTTGTATAAATGTTATATATGATTTATGCATGATTTATATATGATTATATGAGCTATAAAATATGTTTATATGTATTTATAATATAAAGTATGATTATATGATAATGCATGTTATATATGATTCACGTATGTTCATTATGTAATGTTACGAGTTGTATGTATGTTTAATTGCTATGATGTATATATAATTATTGTACGAGATGTTATGATGAATGATTACATGATGAATATGCTGTGTAATGATATATATTATGATGGAATGCTCTGAATGAATTAACTCTGTCATCCGGTAAAGGTTAAAAGATGTTCTGAAAGATACTTTGATGCTCTGAAATATCTCTGTTAACTCTGAAAGATTTGTGATAATTAAAAGACGTTCTGAAAGATCTCTGATACTCTGAAAGATTAAAATACCATGTAGCCTTCAGCTTGTGATGAGTGTTGTAGGGAGGGGTGGCATCCTCGGCTGCAACTCCTTCACTTGAGGAAGGTGAACTGTACCCCCTCTTCCCCGTATGTTTTAGGATGAGCTCATGCCTATGGGCTGGATTGTAGGAGTAAGGATGGGAGGGAGGCTTTGCCAAGTCTGACAGATTTAAAGTAAAAGTTAATGATAAGATGCTCTGAAAGAAAGTTCTGATAAATGTTCTGTTATGTTATATTTTCCCTAATTGTGATAGAAGCACATAGTACACTACACATGGACCTTTAATTATGATATGTTATACGAATTAATAAAATGGACAAGATACACTTAGGTAAAACGTTCCGGGGAAAGATTGATTTTCAACTTATATCCGAATTAAACTCATTCATGCTTCACTTATTTTATAATTAAACCCGGGGCGGCTTCCTCTACTGAGTCACTTCCCAGTGCTCACCCTATGTTTTTCCCACCTTTTAGAGGAGCAGACAGAGCAGGATGTCGGAGCACACGAGGAGCCCGTGCAGACTTAGTTTATGATATAGTTCCCTAAATATCAGAGACATGTTTTATTTCCTTATCAGATGTTATGACTTTTATGCTTCCGCTACGTTTATTTATTTATTATGTTTTCTGAGTCCGGACCTTTGTTAGCCGGCAGCTATTTATTTACTCATATTTATGGTGGAATCTCATAGGTCACAGTTTTTGGCTTATGGGGTGAGACCTAGTATTTATTTCATGTTTGTTACTTGATGGGAGTTATTTATATGATGTAGTATTTTCGTAGATGTTTGTATAGCTTATTAGTATCGTTGTATTTATGCGCCAGGCCCTTATTTTCTATACCACAAATGATTTTCGAAAATTTACTCCCGCCTATTTTCCGCGATTTATATTTTAAATATAAAGATAAAACATGATAACAGGAGGTAACCCTTATTAAATGGCCTAAAATGACTTAAGCATTAAGGGCTTTCTAGTAGGGTGTTACATTTTGGTATCAGAGCAGGTCTATCCTACAGGGCTTGGGGTAATGGACCTGTTATGCTATTATGGCATGTACGGTAGTTATATCATGCATATAACCTCTTATGTGTATTGGTTATGTGTTGAGGTGCATGATCGTTTTGCTGGACTGTCAGAGTAATTGTGCATACTTAGCATTGATATGGAGCCTGATCAACTCGATGTTCATTGTTTGTGTGCACAGGGACATGGCACCAGCAGGCGTAATAGGGACGATGCTGACGATCATGAGGAGAATGGGCAAGGAAGCGGGGTTTCGTCGGAGGCCTTCATGGAGATGGCCAGGGCCATGAACCGCATGGTGGACCAGATGACTCAACAGCGCGCAGCGCCACCACCTTCGGGTAATGGCAGTTCCTATTTCGCTGACTTCAAGAGGGCCAATCCCTCTCCTTTTCCTGGCACTACGGATCCTTCAGTAGCTGAGGATTGGCTGAGGGGTATCGAGGACATCTTTACAGTGGTCTAGTGTACAGAGGTGCAGAAGACACAACTGGCCACCTTCATGCTGCAGATGGAGGCACGTTCTTGGTGGAACGATGCTCGTCGCGCTTCTGACGCGGCGGGTGTAGCGGTCACGTGGGACATGTTTAAGGACATGGTCTTCGAGAAGTACTTCCCGGAGACTGTTCGCCAGGACAAGGAAATGGAGTTCCTTGATCTCCGTCAGGGCACCATGACCATACCTGAGTACATCGCCAAGTTCGAGGAGCTCATTCGATTTTCAGAGATCTACCAGGCGAACCCGAAGGAGTGCTGGAAGTGCATGAAATTCTGTGCTGGGCTGAACCAAGACATCAAGAGGATGGTTAAGCACATGAAGATCAAAGACTACAGAGAGATGGTGGACACCTGCAGGATTGTAGAGGAGACCAGCCGCCCAGTTGCACCGCAGAGGGTTGAGACTCAGAGGAGGAGTGCGGCACCTCAGCAGACTAGCCACACCGCCTCTGCTCGCTTTCAGCCATATGGTCAGCCACCTAGGACTCAGTCTCAGCCTCGACCTCTACAGCAGCAGCAGCAGCAGCGCCCAGCCGCAGCAGCACCTCAGGCATTACCCGCCCTACCATCATGTGCCACGTGCGGCAAGCCTCATGGCGGTGTCTGTCGCTTCGGTCAGAATACATGTTTTCGCTGCGGGAAGGCAGGCCATTATGTCAAGGATTGCAAGGTAGCAGGTCCACAGTCATCTTCTTCCTTTAGGCCACAACACCAGGGACGTGTGTTCACAGTTTGCGCGGAGCAATCAGACGATATCATCGGGGGTAAGCATTTATGTTTTGCTTGTTTGATTTGTTATGGTGATGACTAGCCTTAATCATCATTGTATGGGACCCATTTAGTACGAGAGTACGGTGGGAATTGTGTGATGCATGCCTAGGCCTGAAGCTGAGCTACTTGTAGGTTTGTTAAAGTCTAGTCAAGGTTTGTTAAGGATGGTTGATCCTGATTCAGAGTTGACTGTCCTGGCTAGTTAACCATGGATGGTTACTCTTCCCTGGTTGATCTTGGCCTCCACGTGTTTTCTTGTGTGTTAATCACACCCTTGTGTTGTTTTTGTGTTAGAAGTGTCGAATTTCGAGGACGAAATTCTTTTTAAGGAGGGGGAGAAATGTAACACCCCGACTTTTATTAAGTCCTAATTAAGTGAGATTAAGGGTAATTGACCTTGGTTAGGATTTAATTCGGTTTGGGTGGATAAGTTTCTTCTAGTCAAACCCTTATGTGTGACGTGATTTAAGTGTGTATATATGTGTTCATTCTATGCTATGTGAATTACGTGTGTAAATTATATGTCATGATAATTATGTGTATTTATGTGAGTGTTCATTGTGTGTGGGAGAGTATGTTGGATGCATATATGAGTTTTAATTGGTATTTAGATGATGCATATGGTTAGGAATGATGATATAAAATATTTATATGAGTTACATGATGTTATTAGATAATATTAGTGTTATATATTATTATTTATTTTATTTTATTTTATGTGCCTATGTGTGTATTTTAATTTATATTTAAATATTAGAAAAATTATATGAGCATTATAGTATTATTTGGGGGGATTTGGAGTGTTTTAGTAATTTAAGTGACAGTGAGCCCCACCATGACTCTTGACCTAGTCACTCCCTATATAAACACTAGTAACCCTCTCCAATTGAGAAAAACACTCTCCTCCTTCTTCTGAGTCGCCATAGCCATCTTTCTCTCAAGAGCTCCCTAAGTCATTGATACTCCAAACCACGAAACACCTATCAAACCTTACCCAATCCAGAAAATAAACTCATATTCTTAATCCTCTCATCAAGCCGGACCTTTTTACCGATTCTGTTTCTCCGTTTAGAGTCTCCGGCATCACCGGACCGTTCGTGGGGCTAGAGAGAGAGGTTTCCAACGAGAGCAACGTCGGGAAAGGGTTTCTCTTTGCATATTTCGAAATTGTCTTCAAGAGGTAGGGGTTAGGCATTCTATTTTCATGCATATTGATGATGATTTTATGAGATTAATGTGATGGTCGTTTTTCCCGTTAGGGATTTTTGTGCCTTATTATTATTATTATTGTTATTATTATTATTATTAGGGATTTTACGTAGTACAGTTCTACGTAGATCGATATAGCATATGTATACATATATATCGTATGGCAGCGAGAAACCGAGAATGCTTGGTCTCGCAGCGTGAGGCATTATATATATATATATATATATATATATATATATATATATATATATATATAAAGAAGAAAAAAAAAGACAGTTTACTAGTATATGTATATTACTATTACATATTATTATTTCATAAATTTATACCTATTAACATGTATATTAGTTAATAATAGGTAGATAACATGTAGAAATAATAATGATGATAATAATAATAATAATAATAAAAGAATAATTCAGTAAGAACAACAACATGTATAATATATGATATGTAATGATAATAGTAATAGTAACAATAATAGTATAGAAGATAAGATTAGTGATGAATAAAATATAAGAGTTTACAAGATACTTAAGGGTAGAGTATAAAGTACAAGTAAAACTAGAATAAAGTATAAGTATGAAATAATAATAAAATAAACGAGATCATATGACATGAAAGGTATAGAAGCATTGAGAATAATATTTATAAGTAGTTGTATATCATGTTTATTTGATAAAGAATTGTATTTATTTATTCTCCATGATGTCAGAGTAAGTAAGTGAATGTGCTATGTTTATCCCATGATGTTAAAGAGTATAAATTGACATGCTTTTACCCTTGTATGTACCCTAATGCGTTCTACGACTTGTATAAATGTTATATATGATTTATGCATGATTTATATATGATTATATGAGCTATAAAATATGTTTATATGTATTTATAATATAAAGTATGATTATATGATAATGCATGTTATATATGATTCACGTATGTTCATTATGTAATGTTACGAGTTGTATGTATGTTTAATTGCTATGATGTATATATAATTATTGTATGCGATGTTATGATGAATAATTACATGATGAATATGCTGTGTAATGATATATATTATGATGGAATGCTCTGAATGAATTAACTCTGTCATCCGGTAAAGGTTAAAAGATGTTCTGAAAGATACTTTGATGCTCTGAAATATCTCTGTTAACTCTGAAAGATTTGTGATAATTAAAAGACGTTCTGAAAGATCTCTGATACTCTGAAAGATTAAAATACCATGTAGCCTTCAGCTTGTGATGAGTGTTGTAGGGAGGGTGGCATCCTCGGCTGCAACTCCTTCACTTGAGGAAGGTGAACTGTACCCCTCTTCCCCGTATGTTTTAGGATGAGCTCATGCCTAGGGCCGGATTGTAGGAGTAAGGATGGGAGGAGGCTTTGCCAAGTCTGACAGATTTAAAGTAAAGTTAATGATAAGATGCTCTGAAAGAAAGTTCTGATAAATGTTCTGTTATGTTATATTTTCCCTGATTGTGATAGAAGCACATAGTACACTACACATGGACCTTTAATTATGATATGTTATACGAATTAATAAAATGGACAGATGCACTTAGGTAAGACGTTCCGGGGAAAGATTGATTTTCAACTTATATCCGAATTAAACTCATTCATGCTTCACTTATTTTATAATTAAACCCGGGCGGCTTCCTCTACTGAGTCACTTCCCAGTGCTCACCCTATGTTTTCCCACCTTTTAGAGGAGCAGACAGAGCAGGATGTCGGAGCACACGAGGAGCCCGTGCAGACTTAGTTTATGATATAGTTCCCTAGATATCAGAGACATGTTTTATTTCCTTATCAGATGTTATGACTTTTATGCTTCCGCTACGTTTATTTATTTATTATGTTTTCTGAGTCCGGACCTTTGTTAGCCGGCAGCTATTTATTTACTCATATTTATGGTGGAATCTCATAGGTCACATTTTTTGGCTTATGGGGTGAGACCTAGTATTTATTTCATGTTTGTTACTTGATGAGAGTTATTTATATGATGTATTATTTTCGTAGATGTTTGTATAGGTTATTAGTATCGTTGTATTTATGCGCCAGGCCCTTATTTTCTATACCGCAAATGATTTTCGAAAATTTACTCCCGCCTATTTTTCGCGTATTATATTTTAAATATAAAGATAAAACATGATAACAGGAGGTAACCCTTATGAAATGACCTAAAATGACTTAAGCATTAAGGGCTTTCTAGTAGGGTGTTACACATAGCATAAATATCATCACATAATAACATTGAAGCACACTTTACAGCTCATATAATCATACATAAATCATATGTAACACATATGCAAGTCGTAGAACACATTAGGGTACATAAAGGGTCAAAACAGTTAATTTTCGTAAAAACTGCAGCGCTGTAATTGATTACCACAGGTCTGTAATCGATTACTGTAATCAGTTACCAACCCTCTCCAATCGATTAACAGAGATCTGTGTTTTCTCGTGATTGGAAATTCTCAGCTCGTAATCGATTACAGACTCGTGGTAATCGATTACGAACGCGGGAATTCAGATTCTAGGGTTCCAAAACACATTTTTCAATAGCCAATGGCCAAAACATTAATCTAGAATCATCCCAATCGATAGAAAAGACAGATACATGAACATCAATCGGTGAAATACGTTTTAAAACACACTTACATCATTAAAACACTTTCTTTTTGGGAAATAATCGGTAAAACATAACCCTTTCTTAAACCCTAATGAGAAAAACGATCAACAACATTAATTCAATCAATATTCAGAATTATGCACGAAAATACAAAGCAATTAGAATGCCTAAAACCCTACCTACTCTTGAAGAAATTCTGTGAAAACGTAGAGACAATCATTTCCCGATGAAACCCTCGTTCTTCCTTTCTCTCACTAGCCCCACGAACGGTAGGAATACAAGGATGGCTCCTTCTCAAGAATTGCAATCGGTAAAAAGACTCTATTTGATGAGAGGATTAATAATGTGTAATTTGTTTTGTGATCGGGTAAGGTTTAATATGAGTTTGGTGTTGTGGAATGACTATGACTTTGAGTTCTTGAGAGAGAGAAAGAACAGTGGAGGCACAAGGGTTAGAGAGAGTATTTGGAGTGTTTCTGAAATAGGGATTTAGGGTTTTTCATGAATTGGCATGGCTACGCATGTTATAGAGACTTTGTGGGGCCCATACGTAACTTAAAACACACTAAAAATGCTCACAACGCACTCTGTAATCGATTACCACGTATGTATAATCGATTACAGCCAGCAAAAATGGCCAGATATGAAAATCAAAGGGTTGTAATCTATTACCATCCTGTGGTAATCGATTACTGGGCTGAGAAATAGCTCCAAAACACCTCAAAACGTCCCGACTCGTGCTATAAACATTCATACCTCATTCTTAACCTCATGCATCATCTAAACATCAAATAAAACACATATATGCACCTGAATCACATAACATACAATAAACATATATACATACACTTAGATTTCATAACACGTAATGGTTTACTAGAAGAAACTTATCCACCCAAACTAAATTAAATTCTAACAAAGGTCAATTACCCTTAATTTTACTTAATTAGAACTTAATAAAAATCGAGGTGTTACAGTAGTGGAGGAGGTGACTTGAGGCTCCTTTCTTTTCCTCACCAAAGGTGGAACTTGGTGGGAGATGGGTTCTTCTGAGTCCTTAGACTCTGCACCAACATCTTTCTGAGGAGAGGGTCTCTGAGCCTCCTCAGAAGCCTTTCTCCTTGTGATACTGGTTGGGGTAGTTTGAATCTCTTACTTCTTCTTACTCTCAGAAGAATCAGCTTTCTTCTTCTCCTTCTCAACCTTAGAAGGCTGAGTTGCTTCCCTAGAGGTGATCCTCACTTTCTTAAAAGACTTGGCAGTCTTAGAAATCGTGGAAGCCTTAGAAGCTTCCTTCTCCTTGGGGGCTGGTTGTTCAGATTCATCCTCTGAAGCATTTTTTGGTGCTCTTATACTTTTTCTTGATCGAGTTGAAGGTAACTATTGTGAACTTATTGTTATTGAAGATGTACTCGAAGGCGTCGAGAGGGAGCTTTTGATCTATGAAGATTCTAGTGAGAAGACTTCCATATGGAAGACTTGTTTGCTTCCTCTTGGGGTTGGCTGTAACACCCCGATTTTTATTAAGTTCTAATTAAGTGAAATTAAGGGTAATTGACCTTGGTTAGAATTTAATTAAGTCTGGGTGGACAAGTTTCTTTCAGTAAATCATTATATGTTATGTGATCTAAGTGTATGTATATGTGCTATATGATTTATGTGTGTGTTCATCATGTGCTATGTGATTTAGGTGTATGTTCATGTGTATTCATTTTATGTTGGGTGAGTTAGGTGCATATATGTGTTTTAATTGATGTTTAGATGATGCATGATGTAAGGAATGATGTATGGATGTTTATAGCACGAGTTGGGACGTTTTTAGGTGTTTTGAGGCTATTTGGTAGTCTTGTAATCGATTACCATCCCATGGTAATCGATTACACCCCTTTGGTCTTCATATCTGGGCATTTTTGCTATCGGTAATCTATTACATCCTGTCTGTAATCGATTACCGTAATCGATTACCATCCCGTGGTAATCGATTACGACGTTCGCAGAGTGCGTTTTTAGTGCGTTTTAAGTGTCATTCGGGCCACACGATGACTCTAAACCATATATAACGAGCCACACACTAGAACCATAATCCTCACTTCAGAAACACTCCAAACACTCTATCTAATCCTTGTGCCTCCATTGTTCATCCTCTCTCTCTCAAGAACTCTCATAGCCATAGTCATTCCACGTCAAGAAACACCCACAAATACTCACCAATCCCAAAACAATTATATATTATTGATCCTCTCAACGAGTCGGACGTTTCTACCGATTGCTTTTCTCCGATAAGGGTCATCGTTGGTGTCGGGTCGTTCGTGAAGCTAGGGTCTCGTCTAGAACAAGGATTATCTTCAAGAGGTAGGGGTTAGGCATTCTAAAAGTTATGTTATTGCATGTATGTTGATAAATTGATGAAGTTTTGAATGTTGTTCGTTGTTTTTCCCATTAGGGTCCATGAAAGGGTTGATTTATGAAATTGGCTTTGAAAAAGAAAGGGGTTTTACGAATTGAGAAGTGTTTTAAAAGTATTTTTATTTTTGATAATGGTATGACAATGTTTTCAATCGATTGGGACGATGTTGGATTCATATTTTGGCCAATGGCTATTGAAAATCGTGTTTTTGGAACTCTAGAATCGTATTTCACGACTTCGTAATCGATTACACGGGTTCATAATCGATTACGATGTCTGAATTTCCAATCGCGAGAAGACGCTGCTCTCTGGTAATCGATTACAGAGCTGCGTAATCGATTACAGTAATCGATTACCAGTCTGTGTAATCGATTACAGTAATCGATTACCAGCCCGTATAATCGATTACAACAGTGCTGTTAGTGCGAAAATGAACTGTTCTGACCCTTTATGCACCCTAATGTGTTCTACAACCAGTATGGATGGTATGTATGAGTTAATTATGATTTGTATGCAATTTTAAATGCTGATTGGGTGATGATGTGTTGATATGTTATGTTGACCTGAGATAAATGATGATTATTTGTGTTTATGTGAATTATGTGATGCATGTATACGTTATGTGTTGTGAACTGAGACGTCACTGGGTGGCACATGTATATTGTTAAGACGTCACGGGGTGGCGCATAAACATTGTTTGAGACGTCACCGGGTGGCGCGTAGATAAGAAAGACGTCACTGGGTGCGCAAGAATACATAGTAGCCTTCGGCTTGTGATGAGAGGCTGTAGGAGGGGGTTGGCATCCTCGCGCTACAGTCTTCACTTGCAGTTGGTGAATATCCCCTTTTCCATTTCGTTAGGATGAGCTCATGCTAGGGTCGGTGCAGCGGAGGTTACAGGAGGGTGGATAGGCCATAAGAGATAATAAAGAGATAAAAGTTATGAAAGTGTATTACAGTAAAGTTTGAGTAAACGTAGTATGATGTGTGATTAAGTTTCCCTATATGATTAGATGGCACGTAGAGCACACACACGACTGACATGATTAAGTATGATGTATAAATGATGTAAAATGAACAAGAGGCACTTAGGTAAGTCGTTCCGGGAAAGATGGTTTTAGAACTTATAACTGAAACTGAATTCGTTCATGCTACACCTATTTAATTAATAAACCCGGAGCGACTCTCCTACTGAGTTACTTCCCAGTACTCACCCCACGTTTCCCCCCTATTTTAGATGATGAGATTCAACATGATACAAGAACGGATGAGGAGCCCGCACAACTTTAGTTTCATGGAGTTCTTTTCGTTTCTAGATTTATCAGTTTCTATTATTACGTTACGGATTACGTTTTCTTTTGGATGTTAGCATTTATTTGTATTTACTCTGAGTCCGGACCTATGTTAGCCGGCAAATACTTATGTTGATTGATTGTATTAGTGGAGCCTTGTGAGTCTCGGTTTTGGGGCTCATGAGATTACACATATTATTATTATTTCCTGCTGTATGTTCTGGGAGACTATGATTTGTTATTTTATTATATTGAGGTTTATTCAGGATTATTTGCTTCCGCACCTATTTACGTTTGTATTATCTCGCAAGGCCCTTATTTTTTATTCCGCAAACATTTATGAAAATTTCTCCCACGTATTTTCCGCGTATATATATTTTAAATATAGAGATAAAACATGATAACAGGAGGTAACCCTTATGAAATAGCCTAAAATGACTTAATCATTAAGGGCTATCTAGTAGGGTGTTACATTTTGGTATCAGAGCAGGTCTATCCTACAGGGCTTGGGTAATGGACCTGTTATGCTATTATTGCATGTACGGTAGCTATGTCATGCGTAACGCCTCTTATGTGTTTTAGTTAGTGTTGAGGTGCATGACCGTTTTGCTTGACTGTCAGAGTAACTGTGCATACTTAGCATTGATATGGAGCTTGATCAACTCGATGTTGATTGTTTTGGGTGCACAGGGACATGGCACCTAGCAGACGTACTAGGAACGTTTCTTCCACCAGGAAGGACCAAGGCGCTCCAGCAAGGACATCTCATGGCAAGAAGATCATGATGCAGTGCAAGAGTCATCATAGGCAGCTTGATTGCTACAGTCAGGAAGAGGGTCCTCAGCACATACGAGTCTCTGTTTCCTGCGAAGTTAATTCCCTCATGTACGTCGGGTCTCCCAATCCGAGTGTGACTATCAATTGGATCCTCAAGATGGAAGAGGTGGCTACAGATATGTCATATCTAAAAGAATAGAAGGTTGCGCATGACGCCCTTATGCTAGTAGGTGAAGCTGGAGTTTGGTTGTCAAATGTGTGCAATGTCTTGGAGGTTTTCGGTACCTCCATTGGTTGAGAACAATTCAAGGTCCTCTTTCATGAGAAGTATCTTCCGGAATCAATCATGCACGCCAAGGAAAGGGAGTTCCTCGCACTACAACATGGTACGATGTCAGTCTCGGAGTATACTAAGAGGTTCAACAAGTTGATTAAGTTTTCTCGTTTTCCGTCGAGTGATTTGGTTGAGGCCACCAGATGCAGCAGGTACTTGTGTGGGTTGAGGCCTGGGATACGGAGCATGGTGATTCTCTTGTAGATTCAGGAGTTCCCCGATTTGGTGGCAAGGTGTTGTGCTCTGGATAGCATCCAGGAAGTGATCAAGTACACCGAGACTGAAGAAGTGGTAGCAAGCGCAGACCCACCAGGCCAGAGCTCACAGTCTAGGCGCCAGCCCCGCACCCGCTTTCAGCCTTATGGTCAGTCACCAAGGACCAAGCCTCATCCTCGACCACAGCAGCAGCAGAAGCGCCCAGCCGTAGTAGCACCCCGGGCGTTACCCGCCTCACCACCATGTGCCATGTGTGGCAAGCTTCACACTGGGGCTTGTCGCCTCGGTAAGAATGTTTGTTATCGCTGCGGCCAGTCAGGCCATTATGTCAAGGATTGCAAGTGGATGGGATTCCAACCTTCTTCCTCCTCTAGGCCACAACAGCAGGGACGCGTGATCAGAGTCTGTGCAGAGGATACAGAGCGGTCGGACGATCTTATCAGGGGTAAGCCTTTTGTTTTAAGTATGTGGATTTTATGTAAGTTTGGTTTTATCATGTTTGTGGTGATGACTAGCCTTAATCATCATTGTTTGGAACCCATTTAGTGCGTGGGTACGGTGAGTGTTATGTGATGCATGTCTAGGCTCGAGGTCAAACTACTCGTAGTTTTGCTGAAGCCTAGTCAAGGTTAGTTGAGGGTAGTTGATAAACCACATTTTTATGTTATTTTTCCCCCATAACTTGAGTAATTGTGTGCTCCTAATTATGCTTAACTTGGTTTCTTAAACTATAATTGATTTACATTACCGTTTCAAGTATTAGTACCATTTTGCGTATTAATTACTCTAATTGATGCCACCGGTGCGTTTGATGCGTTTGTTTCAGTGTTGTGGCTATTTTCAGGAATAGGTAATTAAATAATGCATCGAAATTGCAATGGAAATCAAGAAAAATACAGTTTGTGTAACATCAGCAGTAGTGGAACCGCCTAGACAGTCATAGGACCGCCCAAGCGGTCGTGCACGAGTTAAACGAAAACACGTGGAGCACAACACGTTGATGGACCGCCTAGGCGGTGGTGAGGTCCACCCAAGCGGTTCCTTAAAGAATTAATTCCCGCTTGCGTGTGTTACCCAGGCGCTGGGAAATGCTTTTATATATAAAAGGGAACACACGCACACCGTGGGGACATACATGATTATTAGGTTTGGTTTTGGTTTTTACGGCCAGGACTGAGCGCCGTTTTGGTTCTTGAAAATTAGGATAGGTTTCAAGCTTTTATTCATCATCTTTTGTTCATCGTTTTCCATTACTTTGATACACCGTTTCATTCATCGTTTCGCACAATTATTTGGGATTAATTTTCTTGCACTCAGTTATTTTTATGGCTTGTTCTGGTGACACCTTTTCATCTCTCTCAGTGTTATTTCATTGTTCCGGTATTTCATTTATTTCTCGTTATCGTATGTTCTACTTTGTTTATTTCTCATTATTGTAATTTCCATTCAATCCTTGTTTCTGGGGAGCTCTCTTTGAAATTCCCCTTCGTTCTTATTAAATTATATTGTTATTTATTTTTACCAATTTCGTTATTGTCTATTTCAATTCAAGCTTTTATTTTCGTTCTTCTTTACATTGTTGTCTCTTTTAATTCATGCCAAGTTACTTATTTTGCAATTGCGTTTAAATCATTTATTTCAATTGTCTTTACTTTCTCCAATTTAATTTCTTTGCAAACCAAACTCAAAACCCCCTTTTTATTTATTGCCATGTTTGAATCAACGATTGCCACACAGATTCCTTGAGAGACGACCTGAGTCAGTCTTACTACTTGCTACCAAGCTTGTATTGAGATTAATTCAGCAACAAACCCCTTTTCAAAACCCCTTTTCTAAATTGCTCCAGAGTACCGGAGAATTAACGACGCTCCGGTGCTCTGTCAGTAGTCAACCTTAGTTAAGAGTTGACTGTCTTAACTAGTTAGCCACGGATGGTTGTACATCTCTGGTTGACCTTGGCCTCTATACGGTTTCTGTGCGTTGATCGCACCCTGGTTTGGTTTAGAAAATAAAAAGTATGTTTTTGAAAAGGTTTTGCACGCCAGTTAAAAGATTTGTTTTCAAACTTGTCTTCCACTTATGTTTTCGAAAGGACGTTTTTCAAAAATCGATTTCAGTAAACACAAGTGTTTTTCGCTTCGACTTCTTTCAAAGCCTCGATCGGATTGCCCTTAGGGAAGGTTTTGCTCTTCTTGTTGGATCCCCTCCCTTTAGAAAAGCCATTGTTCTCCTCACACACCTTGAAACATAGGAGCTCTTACACTCTTAGGTTCCCAACATAACTTTCCTAACGCTTCGAGTAGAAAAAGAGCCTTTCCCTAACCACGTCCTCTGCATGATCTTAGAGAGAGAGACCATACTCCCAAAACGTAGGCTACCTCTTCTCAGAAAGCCCTTTACCCACTCACACATATATCCATACGAACCCCATCATTGCAAGCTACCACACATGCTCCAACCTTACCGAACATTAGGATCTATTGGTCTCCTAAACACCACAACCTACCATCTAGAGTTAAGAGAGAGTCCTTCCTTTATGTATACCCTTAGTAAGACCGAATAGGATCCTTGGACAGTCACGTAGAAGATAGCTCTGTCACACCTCAGCCTGCCATCAATAGTATGTCCCATTTGGTGGTTATGGATGTAGGTCGAAGTTGTTTACATCTCTTTGCCTTTACAAATGACTGTGAAAGTTTACAAAATGGCATTTTGTTTCCAACCTTGGTTTTTAAAAAGTGATTCCATACCCCCATCGACCTTAAGGGATGAAGTTCCTTGAGGCTCTTTTTACAAATCGTTTAGTGCAGACTTGAAAATCGTTTTGTGTTATTTGGAAATACTTTGGGGATTTCTTACTGCGCCAGTTGTAATTATGAGCCATAGGATCCAATGTGTCTTGTGGTTTTTATGTGGTCAAAAGAATCATCTGTTATGGGCATGGGTAGATGATTTCTAAGATAGAGATACATGTAGGTTGAATAAAGTTTTCGAAAGTGCTTTCTTTTTATGTCTTGTGAAAACTCATGTGATTAAAGGATTAAGAGTAAAGATAATATGTTTTCGTTGGAGTGGTTGTGAGGAATCTTAAACCTGTTTTGAGAGAATAGAATTGCCTTTGATCGCAAGTTAAAAAGGGTTTTGAGCTTTATGTTTAGTTCTAAAGATGAGGTAAACGTGTTTCGAACTAGTAGGAATTGGGAATTAACTTGGGTTTTTGAAAAATTTCTAAGATGATGTTTTGAATATAGGGATAAAGCTTTTTGAGGAAAACATTTGTTTTGGATCATGGACCCTAGGAACATAAGGATCGACCTGCCTTGTAAGATTATGGAATCATGCTTTTATAAAGGAAAATGTATTTCGGTTGTCGTTATGTTTCTGCAACACATGTTTGTTTCTTGAACTTGTCTTCCGCACAACCTGTTCACTCGGGTTAGATGCTTGTATGTGAGCCTTCCCTCGAGTCTCCCCGAGGGTAGGAGTTGTCATGTCTTGTGTCTTTGTTGTGATAGTAGTGTCGAATTTCGAGAACGAAATTCTTTTTAAGGAGGGGAGAAATGTAATACCCCGATTTTTATTAAGTTCCAATTAAGTGAAATTAAGGGTAATTGACCTTGGTTAGAATTTAATTAAGTCTGGGTGGACAAGTTTCTTTCAGTAAATCATTATATGTTATGTGATCTAAGTGTATGTATATGTGTTATATGATTTATGTGTGTGTTCATCATGTGCTATGTGATTTAGGTGTATGTTCATGTGTATTCATTTTATGTTGGGTGAGTTAGGTGCATATATGTGTTTTAATTGATGTTTAGATGATGCATGATGTAAGGAATGATGTATGGATGTTTATAGCACGAGTTGGGACATTTTTTAGGTGCTTTGAGGCTATTTGGTAGCCTTGTAATTGATTACCACACGATGGTAATCGATTACACCCCTTTGGTCTTCATATTTGGGCATTTTTGCTGTCGGTAATCTATTACATCCTGTCTGTAATCGATTACGACGTGCACAGAGTACGTTTTTAGTGCGTTTTAAGTGTCGTTCGGGCCCCACGATGACTCTAAACCATATATAACCGAGCCACCACATCAGAAACCCTAATCCTCACTTCAGGAACACTCCAAACACTCTCTCAAATCCTTGTGCCTCCATTGTTCTTCCTCTCTCTCTCAAGAACTCTCATAGCCATAGTCATTCCACGTCAAGAAACACCCACAAATACTCAGCCAATCCCAAAACCAATTATATATTATTGATCCTCTCAACGAGTCGGACGTTTTTACCGATTGCTTTTCTCCGATAAGGGTCACCGTTGGTGTCGGGCCGTTCGTGAAGCTAGGGTTTCGTCTAGAACAAGGATTGTCTTCAAGAGGTAGGGATTAGGCATTCTAAACGTTATGTTATTGCATGTATGTTGATAAATTGATGAAGTTTTGAATGTTGTTCGTTGTTTTACCCATTAGGGTTCATGAAATGGTTGATTTATGAAATTGGCTTTGAAAAAGAAAGAGGTTTTACGAATTGAGAAGTATTTTAAAAGTATTTTTATGTTTGATAATGGTATGGCAATGTTTTCTATTGATTGAGACGATATTGGATTCATATTTTGGCCAATGGCTATTGAAAATCGTGTTTTTGGAACTCTAGAATCGTATTTCACGACTTCGTAATCGATTACACGGGTTCGTAATCGATTAAGATGTCTGAATTTCCAATTGCGAGAAGACGTTGCTCTCTGGTAATCGATTACAGAGCTGTGTAATCGATTACCAGTCTGTGTAATCGATTACCAGCCCGTGTAATCGATTACAACAGTGCTGTTAGTGGGAAAATGAACTGTTCTGACCCTTTATGCACCCTAATGTGTTCTACAACCAGTATGGATGGTATGTATGAGTTAATTATGATTTGTATGCAAGTTTAAATGCTGATTGGGTGATGATGTTTTGATATATTAAGTTTACCTGAGATAAATGATTATTATATGTGTTTATGTGAAGGATGTATACGTTATGTGTTGTGAACTGAGACGTCACTGGGTGGCGCATAAACATTGTTTGAGACGTCACCGGGTGGCGCGTAGATAAGAAAGACGTCACTGGGTGGCGCAAGAATACATAGTAGCCTTTGGCTTGTGATTGAGAGGCTGTAGGAGGGGGTTGGCATCCTCGGTGCTACAGGTCCTTCACTTGCAGTTGGTGAATATCCCCCTTTTCCCCATTTCGGTAGGATGAGCTCATGCCTAGGGGTCGGTGCAGCGGAGGTTACAGGAGGGTGGATAGGCAATAAGAGATAATAAAGAGATAAAAGTTATGAAAGTGTATTACAGTAAAGTTTGAGTAAACGTAGTATGATGTGTGATTAAGTTTCCCTATATGATTAGATGGCACGTAGAGCACACACACGACTGACATGATTAAGTATGATGTATAAATGATGTAAAATGAACAAGAGGCACTTAGGTAAGTCGTTCCGGGAAAGATGGTTTTAGAACTTATAACTGAAACTGAATTCGTTCATGCTACACCTATTTAATTAATAAACCCGGAGCGACTCCCCTACTGAGTTACTTCCCAGTACTCACCCCACGTTTCCCCCCCACCAATTTTAGATGATGAGATTCAGCAGGATACAGGAACGGATGAGGAGCCCGCACAACTTTAGTTTCATGGAGTTCTTTTCGTTTCTAGATTTATCAGTTTCTATTATTACGTTACGGATTACGTTTTCTTTTGGATGTTAGCATTTATTTGTATTTACTCTGAGTCCGGACCTATGTTAGCCGGCAAATACTTATGTTGATTGATTGTATTAGTGGAGCCTTGTGAGTCTCGGTTTTGGGGCTCATGAGATTACACATATTATTATTATTTCCTGCTGTATGTTCTGGGAGACTATGATTTGTTATTTTATTATATTGAGGTTTATTCAGGATTATTTGCTTCCGCACCTATTTACGTTTGTATTATCTCGCAAGGCCCTTATTTTTTATTCCGCAAACATTTATGAAAATTTCTCCCACGTATTTTCCGCGTATATATATTTTAAATATAGAGATAAAACATGATAACAAGAGGTAACCCTTATGAAATAGCCTAAAATGACTTAAGCATTAAGGGCTATCTAGTAGGGTGTTACATTGGCCTAGTGCATGATATAGTTGATCATCATGCGCCCGAAGTTTACCTTCTTCTTCTTCATGAGGTAGTACAACAAGTGTGTGCTCCAGAACCCTTCTGAGAGAAATCTCAGTATTTCTCTTAATGAGATAAAGGATTTTAATGATAACAATTAAGCTATAGCGATAAAAATTTTACTAAAGAAATTGCTAATGTGTGCGCTCAAGTGTTCTCAGAAAAGTTAAAAGTGTTTCACTCCTTGAGAAAGACTAAAACCAACATCAAGTAACCTCAAGCTTAATGATAAAATCAAGGCTCCGAAGACATCAGAGAGGTTGTCTAAGAAGCGCGAAGGTGAAAAGTATGTTTCTGATAAAGAAACACAGTCCTCTCAGAAGGGTCTCAGAATACTAGGTCGACTTTATTTCTCGGAAGGGACTTCCCTCAGAAGGGTTTGTCTCAGAAGGTTGGTTTATGAAGCAACCAAGTCTCAATACTCAAAGGAATTGATCACAACTCGGAATGCTCAGACCAATAAGCTAACAACAGGTTGGACATGTTGGAACTTGTGCACTGTACACATTTGAAAAGTTCTAGGATTTTCGCTGACTGTAGCAGGTAGCCGTTCTGAAGCAACCAAGAGAGAGACACACAGCCACATCAGCAATGAAAGCTTAGTTTCTTCACAGGATTAAAGCTCTATAAATAGAAGATCAATAGCAGATTTCACAACAACGAGAACCAACGAATCAAAGTGCTGAAACTCTGCCGAATTGAAATCCTTTTGCGAAAAACTTAGAACTTTCTCATAAAGACTTCTCAACTCGAGTTGTTCTTAATTTGTGAAAATCTTCTAGTTTTGTATTGGTTTAAATCCTTACTTCTGTAAGTTAAATCTAGAAGTCTACTAAGGCAAATTTAAGTTGTGACTTAAATCTTAGTAGTGTTTTTTCTAAAAAAAAATCTCTTTGTAAAACACTAAGTCCTTCTTTATTCGAAGGCAAGTGAAGTCCTCGGATTTGAGGCAAAGGAAATTCCTCGATTGTTTGAGGCAAGTTAAGCCCTCTGTTGTGAGGCAAGTGAAAGTCCTTTATTGTTAAAGGTAAGGAAAGTCCTCTAGTGTTGGAGGCAAGTTAAGTCCTCGGGTTGAGGCAAGAAAATCCATTTCAAGTTGTGAAGTGGTGAAAGTCCTTTACGGTGTTAAAGGAGTGTTGTCTAGGAATGCGCATTAAGAAGAATATCCAAGAAAACTCTCAACTGAAAGTTGAGGACTGGAGTAGGTTGGTTAGAACCGAACCAGTATAAAATTCTTGCATCTTAGCTTTTCTCCTTACTTTTTTATCTATATCATCTTTTGAGAAAAAATCAAACACTTTTTATAAGAAAGAGTCCTCTGATAATTCACCAAAGTTTAAATCAAAAGAAGTTTTTAACAAGACTCACTCAAATCAAACTTCTTACAAACTCAGAAAGATTGCGTTCTCCGAAAGCTAAAGTTCTCAGAACCTTAACTTTCTCAAAAGCTTAATTCCGCTGCAAACTCTTAAGTCAGCTTTCTGAGAAGAACTTTCTTCTAAGACAAGTTTTAAAAGAACTTAATTTTTAAAGAAGCACGATTCAACCCCCCCTTCTCGTGCACAAATATACCTTCAGCAAGCACACGTCCATTGTTGTCATGTTTCCCATATCGCTGATTCTTGGTAGAAGGGTGTTCTGAATCACATAGAACACCATTCTTGCTCCCATTGTCAGATGGGGTACCTTCACCCCACTCAGAGGCACTTCAGTGTTTCCAATGAGAGTTCTGAAAATTTACTCCTCACTTTCATCTTCCTCCTTGAACCAATCTTTGTCATCAACCACGATTTCTCTAGCATTTACAGTTCCGAAGATGCGTGCGATGTCAATTGTAGAAAAGCGTATGATGTGGCCAGCAACATTACTTCCAAATCCCCTGTTAATCTCCAAGTCCACTTGGGAGTAGAAAGAACGAACCATGTTGGGATAACACACTTCCTCGATTGACATCAATTGAACCCATCTAGCTTGGCCGTGGAAGAAATGTTGGAGCACATCCACTTGGTTGTAGATGGAGAAAGGGAGTGATCTCTCAAGAGCGATATTCCTTGGAAGGAAATCGTTCTCAAACTTCTCATGTAGCTTCTCGTCTTCATAGACGGTCTCTTCAACAACATCCTTGATGGAGTCTCTTTTTACTCCAAGAATATTGGTCATTTGTGGATATTAACTGAACTTTAGAGGGATGGAAAGGAAACTTTGAAGAAAACGGAGAGAGGACAGAGAGATAGAGAAATGAGAGAGAGAGATAAAGATGAGAGCACGAGAATATTGAGTTGAGAATTTGACAGAGGTTAGGAAATATGAGAGCTCAAAGTGTTTGAGAGTCTAAGGGAATTGCATATTTATAGTCACAATAAACGACTTAGCCGTTAAAACATAAATGTTACCGTTACGGTAAAATTCATTGACCTCTTCTGAGTGAAAAATCACCTTTTGAGTAAAGGTGTCTTCTGAGTAAAATTTCCAGAAGGGTTCCTTCTGAGAAAGACATCCTTCTGAGAAAAATATAATTTCTCAGAATTGATTTTTGCTTTCATCTCACATATTCCTCTCAGATGCTAGCTAAGGCTTAGTTTCAGAACTTAGGCTAAAACTAAGGGGAGTTTCTAAGAAAATATTTTAGTAAAAATGCATACAAATTACTTAGAAATACCTTAGATTCAGAAACCCTTTCAGAACATTGAATCGATCTTCAGCCAAAAGCTTTATAAATATATCTGAGATTTGATCCTCAGTATTTACAAATTTAAGCTCAATATCACCTTTTTGCGCATGATCACGAATGAAGTGATGTTTTATATCTATGTGCAATGATCGAGAATGCTGAATGGAATTCTTAGCTAAGTTTATAGCACCCGTATTATCACAAAGAATTGGAATTTTATCATACCTCGAGTGATAATCACGAAGCTGATTTATGATCCATAGCATCTGAGTGCAACAGTTTGCTGTTGCAACATATTCTGCTTCAACTATTGAGAGGGCAATTGTATTTTGCTTTTTGCAAGACCAAATGATCAAACTCTTCCCGAAGAAGCAACAACAACCACTAGTACTCTTCCGATCAATCCTATCTCCAACATAGTTAGCATCACAATATCCTACAACATCAGAAGAACAATCTTTCTCGTACCAAAGACCAAGATTAGTAGTTCCACAAAGATATCACAATATTCTTTTAACAGCCGTAAGATGAGATTGCTTAGGTTTGTATTGAAAGCGAGCACAAATACCAACACTTAGTTGAATATCTGGTCTAGAAGTAGTAAGGTACAGAAGGGAACCTATCATACCTCTGTAGTTGCTTTCTGAGACTTTTTCAGCATCTTCATTTAAGTCAATGACTTGAGAAGGGTGCATTAGAGTACTCATGGGTCGAGATTGATCCATGAGAAACTTTCTCATAAGCTCCTTGGTATACTTCTGTTGATGAATAAAGGTTCCTTTTTCTTCTTGCTTGATTTGCAATCCTAAGAAGAACTTGAGTTCTCTCATCATGCACATATCAAATTCTCCTTGCATGAGCTTGGAGAATTCTTTGCACAGAAGCTCGTTAGTTGCACCAAATATAATGTCATCAACATATATTTGGACAATTAGGAAACTAGAAGCTTTAGATAGGGTGAATAAGGTTATATCAACCTTACCCCGTGAGAACCCATTCTTTAGCAAGAAGGAACTTAGCCTATCATTCTAAGCTCTTGGAGCTTGTTTCAGACCGTAGAGTGCCTTAGTTAGCTTGAAGACATGATATGGGTAAGAATCGCTTACAGACCCAGGGGGTTGCTTCACATACACTTCCTCAGAAGAGGATCCTCCCAGCATGTAAGACCCCAAAATCCTAACTATGCTTTAATCGGAGAGATTTTATGAAAAATCGCTTTGATCAAGGTATAATTAGGATGTATGTGCATTAGAATGTATTTTGACATGTATGATTGATTAAATATGTGTTATGTGTATTATGTGAAAATATGTGTATTAGAAAATGGTAGGTACATTGCATATGGTTGAGAAATTAGTATAATACAACAATGAATTAAGGATGATGATCTAGGTAGGGAATCTAAGAAATAATTGGTAATTTTAGTAAGAGTATGATTTCACAAGTGTATGAGTACTAGTAAGAACTGTTGGTAAGGGTTTGGAGTGAGTTAGATGCATTTTGGAAGTTTAGAATAGGTAATTTGCTGCTACTGTCATGTAGCAGTACATCCTCGCTAGTGGCCAGCTTAGCTCGCTAGTGGGTGAGGCGGTAGAGGTCCCTCGCTAGCGACTGTGACAAGGCGCTAGCGGGTAATGCGGTGAAGGCGGTCGCTAGCGATCGTGAAACACGCGCTAGCTACCAGCTCGATGACAGAACAACATTTCTGCAATTTTTGCATTTTAAGTCATGTCCCTCATCTTTTAATAATTGCTCTTCATTCCCTCCGTCCCTAAAACCCTTCCCTCACCCTGAAGTAAGCTCATTATCATTAGAAACTTAAATGAAAACCTCAAATCCTCTAAAACACAATTCTCTAAAACACCATAACCATTAAACTTCATAAACCTCATCAC
The DNA here is from genome assembly GCA_013621005.1 of Aeschynomene evenia. Lineage (NCBI taxonomy): Eukaryota > Viridiplantae > Streptophyta > Magnoliopsida > Fabales > Fabaceae > Aeschynomene > Aeschynomene evenia. The sequence goes on from CM024272.1 coordinate 7,876,030, forward strand.
CACTCCACTCAAAACTCAACTCACTCAAAGACCAGCCCCATATTCGAGTTCCTCACCTCATTTCCTTCATTTTGAACCGAATATAACCCATCAGAGGCTCTAGGATTGCGTTCTTCATCATCAAAGTCTAGATAGAGTGTTAAGCAAGTAGCTCAAGGAAGAACAAGGTGGTTTTGGCATTAGAGGGTGAAACTACAAGAGGTAGGGGTTTAGATTTATGTTATAACATGTATTTTTATGTTTCCATGCCTAACGATCAATTAGAAATCATTACATATAAATATGGTTGCTGTTCTAAATCTGGTATGAGTACAGGATCGAGACACGCGCTAGCAGCCAGATCACAGCCGCTAGCGACCAAAGTCTAGGCGCTAGCGAGTGGTTAAGTTTTATTGGGCGCTAGTGGCCGCAGGGAGCGCGCTAGCGGCCAATTCGCAGAATTTCTGCAGAATTGCCTAAAAGGCTCTATTTTGTGATTCTTGCATTTTATTGATTTCTAACGCTTTTCTGAGAATCTAAACTACTGTAACACGTTTATTATATGTGTTTAAAACAGAAAATTGTGATTATGAAAAGAGATAAGCAATTTAAAGAGAAATGACATGTAAATGCAATTAGGTGCACAAGTGGCATGTTTTAAATGATTTATGAGCTAAGCATGCTATGTATGTCTTGTAAATAAATCCAGCATGATATTATCAGTTTATGTATGTGCACATATGATGTAATACTATGACACGTCAGAATATGATGATAAGATACCTTGAATATGAAAGATACGCAGTGAAATGTCAAAGTAAGCAATTGTAACCTTCGGTCACTAGTGTCGTCAGTAAGGGAGGGTTAGCAACCTCGGTCACTGACATCACTAGTACGGGAAGGTGAGAAACCTCTCTTTCCCCGTGTGTCTAGTAGAAACTAGAGAGATATGAGCTCATAGTCTTGGGATTTGGTTATGTGGAGGTAGAAAAAGATAAGAGGGTTAGTGCCAACTCAAGTAAAGGTATCTCATACCTATGTTAGGAAAGAGTCCATGTTTTATGCATTAGCCAGAAATGAAATAAGTAATGATGCTTTCAGATTTGTATCATGATGCATGCATATTAATTAAGACGCATATAGGTAAGACACTCCGGATTCGAAGTTGATTTATAAAAACCCCAGTAACATGAAACTTGCATGATACACTGTTTTATATAAACTGGAGTGATCCTCCTACTGAGTCCGTGGAGCTCACCCTATTCCACCACCTTTTGTTTTAGATATAGATAGGGGCGCAAACACATCTACAGGTTGAGTGCTTCGGAGCTTACATGAAGACCGAGCTTGGATTCCCGGGAGCTTAGGACATTAGAATTTCTTTTGTTTATGACTTGTATCGTACTTTATGATTATGTCGTCATTTTGGGAACTTTTAAGGGAATTATAAGTGGTTGTACAAGCTTACGATTCTCTTAAAAGCTCCACCACTATATACTTGTATTATCTATAGTATTTATGATATTATGTGTATCTCATATATTGTAATACTCTATCTATGTATATGTGGGCCACCATTATGTATCCTAATGTTATGTATATGTGATGAGTAACTTCTCAGAAAGATATAATCATTTATATCGGTCATGCCGCACAAGCCGAGTTTTCAAATTTTCGTTCCTTTTGAAAAGCAAATTGGCCCTATTTTCCGCATATTGTTACTTTACTCAGATTTAATCTTTGAAACAAGATGTTAATTTCCGATAATTTACTCAATGTGACTTAAGCATAAAGAGGTAATTATTAGGGTGTTACATTTTGGTATCAGAGCAGGTCGAACCTTAAGGCTTGGGGTTATGGCCATCTATGCTTTTGTTGCATAGTACGATAGCGTTATGCTTATAGCTGTGTAACGTGAGCATGACTTGTCTGTTTGGGACATAGGTAGTTGTATGTGCCTAATGTGATTATGGAGACTGATCACCTCTGTGATTATGTTGGTGTCTACAGGTACAAATGGCACCAAAAAGATGACAGACGAGACCGACCGGGAGTAGTTCCGAGGGTGACCAGGGGACAAGTGAGGCGTTGGCAGGAATGGCAAGAGCAGTTCAGCAGCTGGCAGAAGTAATGGGACGCGAGACCCCTCCCGCACCACAACCGGAGACGGACATGGGAAATGTCCGTTTTGTAGAGTTCCGAGGGGTAAATCCCCCAGTGTTTACAGGATCCGTCGATCCGGTAGTGGCGGGGGATTGGATAGAGGAGATGGAGAAGATTTTCACTGTGGTGCAGTGTTCAGATTTACAGCGCACTGCTTATGCCACATTCATGTTACAACGGGATGCTGGAAATTGGTGGAGGTGAGAAAAGGCAAGAATGGACGCTGCGGGGATTCCCATTCCTTGGCATAGGTTCAAGGAAATGTTTTATGATAAATATTTTCCCAGGTCCATCAAAGAGGCGAAGGAACGAGATTTCATGAATTTGACTCAGGGAAAGATGACCGTTGCAGAGTATACAACTCAGTTTGAACATCTCATCAAGTTCTCAGAGATGTTCCAAGGCAATCCAATGGAATCTTGGAAATGCATGAAGTATAGAAATGGGTTGAATCAGAAAATGCAGAAGGCAATGAATCATCTGCAGATTGACAGTTATCCGCGATTAGTGGAAGCTTGCAGGGTTCACGAACAAGCACGCCTGTCTGAAGATAGTACCTCAGTGGAGAGTTCTAAGAGGAGTTTGGCACCACAGGCTCCTCAGTTTAAGAGGCAAAATCCTCCACCTCGTCGGTTTCCCTCCCGACCTTTTAGAGGCCCAAATCGTGCTAGGCCTCAACAAGGACCACCACCAACTCGTCCGGCTATGATTCCTAGAGCTTCAGAGACACCAATATGTCCTCTGTGTAACAAAGGACACCGAGGGGTTTGTTTTGCAGGACAGAATGTGTGCTACAGATGTGGTAGACCAGGCCATATTGCTAGAGATTGCCGTCAGCCTCCTCAGCCACAGACCTTAGCTCCGACCCCCTTCAGGCCTCAACACCAGGGAAGAGTCTTTACAGTGAACGCAGAGGATGCTATCTGGTCAAATGAATTAATAAGGGGTAAGTGTAAAGTTAAGAATCAAGAGTTAGTTGTACTTTTCGATTCGGGAGCTACACACTCGTTTATATCATATGAGCATGCTAGGGAGTTGCATTTACCTATGTGTGAGTTACCATATGATTTGCATGTGTCCACACCTACAGCGAAACCCATAAGCACTAACATTGTCTGCACTAAGTGTCAATTCTTTCTAGGTAATAGATCATTTATCTTTGATCTTATATGTCTGTCATAATTCCTGATACCCCCAATACACCTATTCCTGAGTCACCCACTGTTTCTTTTAGCTTGTCAGTACATCCTGTGGAGTTAAGTTAAAGTGGGGTTACACATAAAGGTCTTGTATTTCTTGCCTCAAATAATGTGGAGACTAAACTGAGCCTAGACGCCATACATGTAGTAAAAGAGTATCCAGAGGTTTTCCCTGATGACATACCCGAGTTCCCTCTGTCAAGAGAAGTATGAGTTGTTCAAATTTTTCCGCTTTTCACAAGGTAGTTTGAATGAGGTCGGCAAATGTACTCGGTACCTATATGGTTTGAGACCCGAGATACAAAGTTCAGTGATTCCTCTGGAGATACGAGAATTTCCAATTTTAGTGGAAAAATGTCATGCTGTGGAGAACGGCCAGATGGTGACTAGGATTTCGGAGTCAAAGAGAGTCATGGTAGGTGCAAAACTTCAGAACCAAAGTCATAAGCGGGTTAAGATGAATATTGATGCATCCGATCAGGAACGCCCTATTTGTAGTAAATGTGGCAAGAAGCATTATGGAGTATGTCTGTTTAAGACAAGGATTTGTTTTTATTGCGGCCAGCCAGGCCACCTCGCCAGGGAATGCCACAAGTCAGCACCACAACAACATGTCCTTTCTCATGCTTGGAGTCAGAATAAGAATCTCTAATGTTTCCACTACTGACGTTTCCGGATCCTCCGTTTTATAAATGTAAGTGTTTACATGGTTGTTTTCCTTGTTTGTTATGGGGATGACTAGCCTTAATCATCATTGGTTGAACCCACTTAGTACAAAGAGTACGGTGGATATGATGTGATGCATGTCTAGGTTCGAAGTTGAACTAATTGTGGTTTAACTAAGACTTAGGAGAGGTTAATTAAGGATGATCAACCTTGAATCGGTTATTGATTACCTTGATTAGTCAATCATGAACGATGACTCATTCCTAATTGATCTTGACTTCTCGTTATGTTTCAGTTGTGTTAGACCAGTGTTTTCCAAACTGCTTTTGTTTTTGAGTGTTTTTGAAAAAGTCGTACATGAAAGGAAAATAATATGTTTTAGAAATTGTTTTTCATAAAGGATTTCCAGAAGGTTTTATCCGTGAATGAAAAGTTATATCTTCCAAAATTAATTACATCAACTTCTTTTATAGTCATGCATGGTTTGATCTTGAGAGGTAGATTCTTGCCCTTATAGGCATATCAATAGACTCCAAATACTTATACCTACCCATACCGATACTTCTGTTATCTCACCAATATACCCGACAATTCTAAACCACAAAGAGCCTCCCTGATCACATACACCTTATATTTCCTTAGTAGCCACACACACATTACATCTCCCAATAATACATTCTATACATTAATTTCTCCACCCTTAAAAGTAAGAAAGAAACCTATTACCATACCATACCGAGATTTCACGACTTTACAGAACTCAGCAAGTGGCATAGCCATGAACCTCTGAATTTCCAAGATTTTCTCTTGGATGACTATGAAAGAATGTTGGAGATTTTCTACTCATCTTTTATCTTTTTAAAACTGACAAGGAGGTTTAATTGTTAAAACGTTTGTATTACAGATTGGTTTTCAAGAGTTGTTTATAAAATGGAGAGATGGTTTTGAAAATGGTTTAGAAAACAAGGGTTGATTTGAAGACTACCTGGAACTTATGTCCGGAAGGATTATACTTATAATTAGTAGGGTCTTGTTCTGCTTTTCGTAATTATGGTAAGTCTAGGGATAAGTTAATAGGCCATGGGTAGGGTATTTTCAAAGAATGATTAGGAAGGCTAGTGATTTTCGAAAGTGATTTTTCAATGAGATTTATAAAGGAGTTTATGTGATTAAGGTCTTTTGAAAGTAACAAAGAACTTGTGTAAAAAGGAGATGAATGTGAGGATTCAGGTATTTTAAGAATATGAACTTGCCTTAATCACTAGGATATAGTTTTGAGTTTGAAACTGATTATGATTTCGTGTAACAAAACTGTTTCAAACTAATAGGAGGTGTTGAAGAAGTATATAACCAAATGTTTTGGGAGGTTCATGTAGGAACTATGTTTTGGAAAACACTTCAACATTTGTAAATCGATTCAATGTCTTACGACCTTTTTGATTAAAGGAATGTTTTAGAAACAAAGTTTTGAAGAAAGCATTGAATCGGAGTAGGAACCCTAGAATCATGAGTATGAGTTAGAACCGAAAGGTTGTAGGTCATGAGTTCCAGTTGTATTCATTAACTCATGTGGTTGGGAGATTTAACCGCACTACATGATTTGATTTACAGATTTCAAAACGAAATACTAAGTATGTTTTAATCTTTTGAGGGTTATGCGAGGGTGTAAATCGTGTTTGGAAAGCAAAAGCTGTTTTACGTAAGTGAAGCAAGTTTATGGTTTTTCAGTGTACGTAAGTAGACTTTACCCAATAGAGTGGTAGTATCGCGATTGTATCGTGATATATGTATTTCAAACATTTTTGAGTCTGATAGTATGAAAGTTTTGTACAAATATATTCTGATGCTTTTCCCGAATATGGTTTTGATTTTAAGGAAAGTAATTTACGATGATTTCATGATGGTTTTGACAAATGACAAAGGATCTAGGTTTGGCCAGGTTGGCTCAAATCAGGAGAATTAAATTTGATTTTCTCGTTTGTAACCACTGATGTGTGGTTTGTTTCTCCGCACAACCTGTTCATTCAGGTTAGATGCTTGTTTGTGAGCCTTCCCTTGAGTCTCCGCAAGGATAAAGGCAGATATGGTTGATGTTCTTATGTTAGAGAAGTCGAATTTCGAGGACGAAATTCTTTTTAAGGAGGGGAGAATGTAAGACCCCAGATTTCAATTACATCTTAATTAAGGGTAATTAGTGATAATTAGCCTTGGTTGAGACTTAATTGAATTGTATGTGTACTGTATGCCTATGTGTGTTGATGACTTGTTTGATATATGGATTACGTGCATGGATGATTGAGTAATTGCATACATGGTTTTCATGCATTATGTGATTCAATGATTTAGAAAATGTATTGCAAAAGTTTATATTTCAATGAAATTGGTTTTAAAAGGGTTATATGGATTTAAATATGTATTTGAGTTTTGAAAATGAAAATGAGGATTTACAATGATTTTGGTAGTTTGGAGAGTGGGGCCTGGTTAGAAACATTTTAGATAGAGTGTTAGCAGATTTAAAGGAGTTCATGCATGCATGCATAATAGGAAATTAGAAGAGTTAGTAATGTAATTAGTATTGAATTGGATGCGAGGATGATGAATTAGCATATTATGGACTAGAATATGATGTTCCCAAGTGTATTTAAGGTTTAGGTAGGGTTTGGATCATGTTTGGATGAACGATGATGAATAGGATGCATATTTGGACAATTAGGAGGAGCATTCTGCATAACCTGCTTTCTGCCACAGGACCAGCCGCTAGCGCATAACAGGTGTGCGCTAGCGCGTGGCCGGTCGCTAGCGAAGTGTTGTTGGGCGCTAGCGACCAAGTCGAGACAGAACAGCAAGTTCTGCATTTTTGCATTTCAGCCTTGGTCCCTCATCTCTTTTAAATTGCATACGAGCCCTCCACCCTCAGGACCGCCTTATACCTTCAGAACCCACCTCTAAGCTCCCTCATAACTTATCAACTCCATCCTTAACTCTCAAAACTCCTCTCAACTCCAAGAACATACAAAACCTCATATTCCATAAACAAAACTTGACCAAATCAAGATTGAATCATATATTCTTCTTCCTCACCAGATTCTCATCCTGTCTAACCGATTAGAAACCTTAGGAAACCTCAGAAACATCATCTTTATCATTTTAGAGAGCTTTGGAGGAGTGTTCATCAAGGATTTGGAGAACAAGAGAGGATTAGAGCTTGTTTTGGAGGTCTACAAGAGTTAGGGGTTTAGTATTAATGTTATGTTTGAACATATGAATGATTTTTGGAGATTAAATGATCGAAAACTGGATTTTGACTGTTTTGGTTGTGTTCTGTTTGTTGTTCTTGAGTCCAGAATCGAGGTTCTCGCTAGCGACCAACATGGCGTCCGCTAGCGAGCAGGTATCAGCTAGCGTGCACAAGCTAGGCGCTAGCGGCCGTGTTTCACCGCCTCAGCCGCTAGCGACCAGTATGTATGCGCTAGCGGCCGGGTGCAGAACAGAACTGAGAAAAATATGTTTTTGATAAATTTTAGTAGATTTAAATAAAAATATCATGATAAATCGAGTTTTTAACTAATAGATTAAAGTTCAACCATGTATTTATGTATTTTCTTGTATACAGTCATGCTAAATTTATTGTAAGCATAAAAATGATTATTGTTTCAAAAGCTGGCTCAAGAGCAGAGTCGGGACACGCGCTAGCGGACGTGTACTAGTCGTCAGCGCGTGCACACGCGCTAGCGATTAGATTACAAGCGCTAGCGGATGTGTGAGCCGCCTTGGGCGCTAGCAGCCACATGGAGCGCGCTAGCGACCAGGCCGTAACAATTCTGCAGATTCTGTGTAATTCTTATATTTCTGATATTTTATTGATTTCAATATACATATGAAATGTTATGTATCTAAATATGTTTCTTACATATATATATGATAGAAACAGGTATTTATAATTGAACATTTATGAAAAGGATACTAAGAGAGTACGTCTATAAGTAAATGTACATTATGATGATTTTAAGGTACATGTGATATGATGTATACGTATGATTTGAGATATGTGTTATGTATAAAGATTTTATTAAGATGTCATGTGAAATGAGATTTATAAGTAGCTTCCTCCACAAATGGAATTGGCAAGGGAGGTTGGCATCCTTGGTCCCCAATACCATTGTGCGAGAGGAACTGAATTTACGAGTAGCTTTCCCCACAAATTGGATTGGCAAGGGAGGGTTGGCACCCCTCGGTCCCCAACACCAGTTTTGTGAGTGAAAGTGAAATAACCCCTCTTCCCAACAGATGCCTAGTAGAAACTAGAGAGGTATGAGCTCATGACCCGGGGCCAGGCAGGATGGAGGATAGTTAGAGAGAGGGTAGTGCCATTCAAGGTAAAACAAAAGAGATCATGACACATGACACCTAAAGAAATTATATTCTACTTCTATTTGTATTTTTGTATACTCAGTATTAGTAAGGCTATGTGTTTTGGATGGTAAATGCACATAGGTCACTAGACAATTATAAGGGCATATATGTATATATATAATTACACACGTATGTATTAATAAAATGAGCAAGACGCACCTAAGTTGAGGTTACCTCGGGATACAGAGTTTATGAACTAATTACTGAATTGAATTTAGCATGCTTCACCTTTTTATAATAAACCCGAGATAGCCGCCCCTACTGAGTAACTTTTAGTTGCTCACCCTATCGTGGATATATATTTTAGGTAATCAGGTATACTTGGAGACGGAGACGCCAGGTGGACTTGAAGACGGAAGCTTTAAGCTTCCGCCCTGTTTAGTTTCCTTCCAATTCATGTATGTTAAGTTATTTAATTTCCGGATCTATGTTAGCCGGGATAGTTATGTAGTTGTATTACTATTATTATTACTAGTTTCATTGCTGATATATGATGTGGGAGACTATTTGTATTTTGATGAATTAGAGAGCTGTATGTACATTATTATGTAATATTGATACATGATGTATTATAACGATTATATGTATGACGTTGCCCCTACTTTTGAAGTATGATATTTGCGAAATAAATTCCCACGTATTTTCACAGTATCTATTTTAGAAACATAACATATGCTATGATGTTCAAGAGGTGACACTCGAATAGTTGGTCCGAAATGACTATAGCATGGAGGATTAATTATTGGGGTGTTACAGTTGAACAAAGTAACAATAAAGAATAAGTACCCTCTTCCTAGAATAGATGATTTGATGGATCAGTTAAAAGGGGCTAAGGTGTTTTCCAAGATAGACTTGAGGTCAGGATATCATCATATTAGAGTCAAAGGTGAGGATATACCTAAGACGGCTTTCCGAACTCGCTATGGGCATTATGAGTTTACAGTGATGTCCTTTGGGCTAACTAATGCCCCGGCGGTGTTTATGGACTATATGAACAGAATTTTCCGTCTGTTCTTGGATAAATTTGTAGTTGTTTTCATTGATGACATCTTAATTTATTCCAAGACGGAGGAGGAGCATGAAAGTCATCTTAGGTTGGTTTTAGAAGTGTTGAAAGAGAAGAAGTTGTATGCTAAGTTAAGTAAGTGTGAGTTTTGGATGAAGGAAGTCAAGTTCTTAGGTCATGTAGTGTCTGCGGAGGGCATAGCTGTAGATCCTTGTAAGGTTGAAGTAGTGGTGAACTGGGAGAGATCAACTACGGTTACCGAGATTAGAAGCTTCCTAGGATTAGCCGGATACTACCGTAGATTTATCAAGGGTTTTTCGCAGCTTGCTTTACCATTGACCAAACTTACTAGAAAGAATGCTCCTTTTGTGTGGTCAGATGAATGTGAAAGGAGTTTTGTGGAGTTAAAGGAGAGATTGACCACAACACCTGTACTTGTGGTGCCTGATCCTAATGAACCTTTTGAAGTTTATTGCGACGCTTTAGGGAAAGGGTTGGGTTGCGTATTGATGCAACATCACCAAGTAGTGGCATATGCTTCACGACAATTAAAGCCACACGAGGTGAATTATCCTACCCATGACTTGGAGCTTGCCGCAATCGTTTTTGCTTTAAGGATTTGGAGGCACTACTTGTACGGGGTGAGATTTGAAGTTTTCTTTGATCATAAGAGTTTGAAATATCTTTTTGATCAGAAAGAACTAAACATGAGGCAAAGACGATGGATGAAATTTTTAAAGGATTATGATTTTGGATTGAACTACCATCCGGGAAAGGCAAACGCAGTAGCGGATGCTTTGAGTCGCAAAATGCTTCATGTGTCTCACTTGATGATAAAGGAGATGGAACTACTGGAGGACTTTCGGAACCTTAACCTTGATGGTGTGAGAGTCTCTTTGGAGAATCTCTAAAGTTATGCTTTCCAACCCAAGAGGGAGGGTGAATTGGTTGTAAACTTTTTCTTGTATATTAAAACTTCTGCACTTTCAAAATATGATCAAGCTTCTCAACTTGTCAAGAATTAGTTTCAAGTCAGAAATATAAAATCAAACACAAGAAATAAAGTTTCTCAAAGTATATGCAGCAGATTAACACAACCAATTAACTCAAATCACTTTTGCATCAAGCTTCTGACTTTTCACAGATATATCAAATCACTGAATTAATTTCAATTAAAATGACAATATCAAGATTTGAAAATCAATTTCAGAATTATCAATTACAGCAATAACAGATTCAAAAATATCAATCTTCTGAACTCATAAGATTCAGAAACAGATTCAATCTTCTGAATTCTGCAGCAGCAGGTTTCAATCTTCTGACTTCTCAAATTCAATTCTTTAATGTCAATATGATCAAATCAATTAATCAAGACTTAAATCAATATACAAACATATGATTTAAACCTTTAAAACACTTAAAACATGTAAAAATTAATATCAGAACTATATCAGAAGTATCAGACACAAACACAACAAATTGCAGATTTTACAAGATCAAGAACACAAAGCTTCTGACTCAGTTTTCTTAATCCTTTCTAAATCAATCTCAGTTCTGATTTCTTTATCAATTCTATATGTTTTAATCTTGTTAACACAACCAAATTATTACACCAAAACACTTATATCACCAAGATTATTTATTTCACAAGATTCTTTAAGTTTTAAAAGAAAATAACCATGCTTCTGAATTCTGCAGATTCTTTCACAGATTTCAGAATTATCAAACACACCCAAAACAGATTTATGAATGCAAAATTCAATATGTATGAATTCAAGAGATAAAGGGTAAGAGAATTAAACCAAGATTTATACTGGTTCGGCCATAAATGAGCCTACATCCAGTTCTTCAATCTTCAACCGATTGAGTTCCACTAGACAAGAGTTCTTGAACAACAATTACAATCAATCTGATATATTTTTCAACCTTCTCAGGTTCGACACTCTCTAGATATCCCCTCTAGAAAGATTCTTGTTCCTAGGATGTACCCTCCAAGAAGACTTTCCACCTTGATATCCCCTCAAGGATTTTTCAGCAATCTTGTTCTTGACCCTCTTTCTTGTGACCCAATTGTAGAGAATTGATTTTCCAGATTTTTGATTTCTTCTATTTCAAACTCATTGAGCTTGATTCATCCATCTGAAATTTTCTTTTTCAGAATCTTCTTCCTTTTCTAATTGCATCAAACGCAATGCTTCTGCATCTTTCTTGAAAGCTTGTTATCTTCCTTTTTTCTCTTCTTTCTTCTCACAGCAATTCTTTCTTTTTTCAGCTCTTGCCTTTTTTTTTTCTCTCTCTTTGAGGAGTGTGTATGATCGTGTATTCTCACTTGTGTTTTCTATCTCCTTTTTCCTTTCTCTTACAGATTACAACTTGAGATTCTCTATATATATAGAGAACTCTTTCAAATGATCACTAACAAACTTTTTTGGGGGAAAACTATTAGCTAACTATTACAATTAACTAACCACCCAATTAAACCATGTGCTAATTAAAATTACATTTAACTAACTTAGATTTAACATATTTAATTTCAGAAAATTAACTTCAGCAAATTAAAGTCTTGCGCATGCTTCTGAAGTTTCAGAAGTATCAGCTATAGAACTGTTTCAGCAATCAACACAGTTCTCCAATCTTTTGACTTTTCAATCTTCTGGATTTTAGCTCCTTTAAATCTGATTCTTCTCAAACTAGTTTCTGAAGCTTCTGATCTTCCCCGGAAGCTTCTGAACTACTTATTGCACATTTCTCTAATGTGTATTACAAGATTATACATTATATAACCTATTACAACACTAATCCTATACTATGCTTCTCATATAAAATACAAACATTACACTTTAAAGCTCTAGAAGCATATATATAATACTAACAGTGGTTTATCTATTACATCAATCTTCTGATCTATACCAACACATCCACTTAAGCTTCTCAAACTAAAGTTACATTAGTTTTGTTATTATCAAAACCAAATGAGGGTTTACATTAACAAACCTAGGGGTTTCCTTTACCCCGACAAGTGTTAGGGTTAGTCACCTCACAGTTTCTAGTAAGTTCAAGGAGGATATTATGCAAGCTCAAGGAGTAGACGAGGAGTTTTTAAGACTGATACAGACGGCGAATAATGAGAAAGCAGAGGGATTTGGTAAGGACGGAGATGGTTTGTGGAGATGTAAGGGGAGGATTTGTGTACCCGCTTATGGTGACCTCCGGAGTAGTATTCTGGAGGAGGCTCACAAAAGCCAATTCACCATTCATCCGGGCGCTACCAAGATGTATCAAGACTTAAAGAAGGTGTTTTGGTGGCCCGGTATGAAGAAAGATGTATCGGAGTGGGCTAATCGGTGTCTAGTATGCCAAAAGGTGAAAATTGTCCATCAGAAGGAACCCGGCATGTTACAACCACTACAAATCCCTCATTGGAAATGGGAAAGTATATCTATGGATTTTGTAGTGGGATTGCCAAGAACCCAAGCCGGCAATGATGCCATTTGGGTAATAGTAGACCGAGTGACGTAATCGGCTCACTTTTTACCCATCAGAGCAACATATCCCTTAGAGAAGTTAGCAAGCTTGTATATCCCAGAGGTTGTGAGGTTACACGGAGTACCCGAGAGTATCATTTCGGATCGAGATCCGAGGTTTACATCTCGTTTTTGGGAGGCCTTGCAAGAGGAATTTGGGACTGAACTCCGTATGAGCACAACTTACCATCCACAAACCGATGGACAGTCCGAGCGGACCATCCAAACCCTAGAGGATATGTTGAGATCTTGTGTTTTGGATGATAAGGGTAGTTGGGATAGGATGTTACCATTAGTTGAGTTTTCCTACAACAACAGCTTCCATACTAGTATAGGAATGGCACCCTTTGAAGCGTTGTATGGTAGGAAGTGTCGTTCCTCGCTATGTTGGTATGATCCGGGAGAAAAGAGTACTCTAGGACCTGAGCTAGTAAGAGAAACCACCGAACAAATCCAAAGAATCAGGGAAAAGGTTTTAACGGCTCAAAGTCGTCAAAAGAGTTATGCGGACCATCGGCGTAGGCCACTAGAGTTTGAGGCCGGAGATCATGTGTTTTTATGGGTGACCCCTACCACAGGAATAGGTAGAGCAATCAAAGTTGAGTCCTAGATACTTAGGTCCATTTCAGATCCTAAGTTGTATAGGTCTAGTTGCATACCGCATTGCTTTGCCTCCAAAGTTATCAAATCTCCACGATGTCTTCCATGTATCACAACTCCGAAAGTACAATTCCGATCCGAGTCATGTGTTAGAAATCAAAGAGGTACAACTAAAGGATGACTTAACTTTTCCTTTACCTCCTACACGAATAGTAGATCGGAGTATCAAGAACTTAAGGAATAAGACCGTTCCATTGGTGAAGGTGGCCTGGGGGCGGGGGAGAGTGGAGGAATATACATGGGAAAGAGAGGAAGAGATGAGGAAGTTGCATCCTACTCTTTTTACAGGTATTGAATTTCGAGGACGAAATTCTTTTTAAGGAGGGGAGAATGTAAGACCCCAAAATCCTAACTATGCTTTAATCAGAGAGATTTTGTGAAAAATCGCTTTGATCAAGGTATTATTAGGATGCATGTGCATTAGAATGTATTTTGACATGTATGATTCATTAAATATGTGTTATGTGTATTATGTGAAAATATGTGTATTAGAAAATGGTAGTGCATTGCATATGGTTGAGAAATTAGTATAATACAACAATGAATTAAGGATGATGATCTAGGTAGGGAATCTAAGAAATAATTGGTAATTTTAGTAAGAGTATGATTTCACAAGTGTATGAGTACTAGTAAGAAATGTTGGTAAGGGTTTGGAGTGAGTTATATGCATTTTGGAAGTTTAGAATACGTAATTTGCTGCTACTGTCATGTAGCAGTACATCCTCGCTAGCGGCCAGCTTAGCTCGCTAGCGGCCAGCTTAGCTCGCTAGCGGGTGAGGCGATAAAGGTCCCTCGCTAGCGACTGTGACAAGGCGCTAGCGGGTAATGCGATGAAAGCGGTCGCTAGCGACCAGCTCGATGACAAAACAACATTTCTACAATTTTTGCATTTTAAGTCATGTCCCTCATCTTTTAATAATTGCTCTTTACTCCCTTCGTCCCTAAAACCCTTCCCTCACCCTGAAGTAAGCTCATTATCATCATAAACTTAAATGAAAACCTAAAATCCCCTAAAACACAATTCTCTAAAACTCCATAACCATTAAACTTCATAAACCTCATCACCACTCCACTCAAAACTCAACTCACTCAAAGACCAGCCCCATATTCGAGCTCCTCACCTCATTTCCTTCTTTTTGAACCGAATATAACCCATCAGAGGTTCTAGGATTTCGTTCTTCATCATCAAAGTCTAGATAGAGTGTTAAGCAAGTAGCTCAAGGAAGAACAAGGTGGTTTTGGCATTAGAGGGTGAAACTACAAGAGGTAGGGGTTTAGATTTATGTTATAACATGTATTTTTATGTTTCCATGCCTAAGGATTGATTAAATATCATTACATGCATAAATATGGTTGTTGTTCTAAATCTTGTATGAGTGCAGGATCGAGACACGCGCTAGCAGCCAGATCACAGCCGCTAGCGAAAGTCCACGCGCTAGCGACCAAAGTCTAGGCGCTAGCGGCCGCAGGGAGCGCGCTAGCGGCCAATTCGCAGAATTTCTGCAGAATTGCCTAAAAGGCTCTATTTTGTGATTCTTGCATTTTATTGATTTCTAACGCTTTTCTGAGAATCTAAACTACTGTAACACGTTTATTATATGTGTTTAAAACAGAAAATTGTGATTATAAAAAGAGATAAGCAATTTAAAGAGAAATGACATGTAAATGCAATTAGGTGCACAAGTGGCATGTTTTAAATGATTTATGAGCTAAGCATGCTATGTATGTCTTGTAAATAAATCCAACACGATATTATCAGTTTATGTTTGTGCACATATGATGTAATACTATGACACGTTAGAATATGATGATAAGATACCTTGAATATCAAAGATACGCAGTGAAATGTCAAAGTAAGCAATTGTAACCTTCGGTCACTAGTGTCGTCAGTAAGGGAGGGTTGGCAACCTCGGTCACTGACATCACTAGTAAGGGAAGGTGAGAAACCTCTCTTTCCCCGTGTGTCTAGTAGAAACTAGAGAGATATGAGCTCATAGTCTTGGGATTTGGTGATGTGGAGGTAGAAAAAGATAAGAGGGTTAGTGCCAACTCAAGTAAAGGTATCTCATACCTATGTTAGGAAAGAGTCCATGTTTTATGCATTAGCCAGAAAAGAAATAAGTAATGATGCTTTCAGATTTGTATCATGATGCATGCATATTAATTAAGACGCATATAGGTAAGACACTCCGGATTCGAAGTTGATTTATAAAAACCCCAGTAACATGAAACTTGCATGATACACTGTTTTATATAAACCGGAGTGATCCCCCTACTGAGTCTGTGGAGCTCACCCTATTCCACCACCTTTTGTTTTAGATACAGACAGGGGCGCAAGCACATCTACAGGTTGAGTGCTTCGGAGCTTACATGAAGACCGAGCTTGGATTCCCGGGAGCTTAGGACATTAGAATTTCTTTTGTTTATGACTTGTATCGTACTTTATGATTATGTCGTCATTTTGGGAACTTTTAAAGGAATTATAAGTGGCTGTACAAGCTTACGATTCTCTTAAAAGCTCCACCACTATATACTTGTATTATCTATAGTATTTATGATATTATGTGTATCTCATATATTGTAATACTCTATCTATGTATATGTGGGCCACCGTTATGTATCCTAATGTTATGTATATGTGATGAGTAACTTCTCAGAAAGATATAATCATTTATATCGGTCATGCCGCACAAGCCGAGTTTTCAAATTTTCGTTCCTTTTGAAAAGCAAATTGGCTCTATTTTCCGCATATTGTTACTTTACTCAGATTTAATCTCTGAAACAAGATGTTAATTTCCAATAATTTACTCAATGTGACTTAAGCATAAAGAGGTAATTATTAGGGTGTTACACAACAAACCTTCCAACTCAATCTCGTGCGTTCTGAGCGAGCCGAACAAAACATCTAATCCAAGTTGGTTTAAATCTTTTGCTTCTTGGATTGCTGTAACCTTGGGACGCCATCTAGAGGACAGGCTTCTGAAGATTTTTCTCACAATCTCAGCGTTCGAGTAAGTCTTTCCCAAGACTTTTAGCTGATTGAGGATGTGAAGAAACCTTATTGACAAACTGTCAATGGTTTCATCTTTCTGCATACTGAATGACTCATACTTGTGTACGAGCATAGAAACCTTGGTTTCCTTTACTTGATTGTTTCCCTCGTGCAGCATATGAAGCGTTTCCCAGATTTCCTGAGCCGTGTCACAGAATACGATTTTGTCGTAGTCGTATTCAACATTTGGCAAAGCACAAATGATAATGTACTTGGCTTTAAAATTCAATTGAATTTTCTCCTTCATATCCTGCGTCCACTCATCCCTAGGAACCCTTCTTGTATACGTTCTTGGCGTTGGAGGTTGTGCTCCTAGTTCTCCTTCAGCTGCAACAACAACTTGCTCTGTTATTGTTTGCAGCGGTTGGTAATCACTGTTCTCAACTCTGTCCCATAGGTCCAGACTTGTGTGCTTGATGAATAACGTCATCATGTCGCGCCAGTAATCAAAACAATCTCCAAGGAACATTGGAGGTCTGTTGATTGAGGCTCCATTGGATATAAACGCAGCTGGTGAGTCCATCCTTCTTGGATCTTTTACCTTAACACTGTTAAGTGTTCAACCCCTAAGGCATGAGCTCTGATGCCAATTGAAGGTATATTTGTGCACAAGAAGGGGGGGATGAATCGTGCTTCTTTGAAAATTAAGTTCTTTAAATTCTTATCTTAGAAGATGAATTTTCTAAGAAGGCAGACTAGAGAGTCGCAGCGGAAATTAAGTTTCTGAGAAGGTTAAGGTTCTGAGAACTTTAACTTTCTGATAAGGTTTTCCTTCTGAGTTTTGTAAGAAGTTTGATTGATATAACTTTAGTTAAAACTTCTTTTAGGATTGACTTTGATAAATTATCATAAGGTTCTTCTTCTAAATCAGAGTTAGTGTTTTCTCAAGATGAGTTTTAAGTAAAAGTGTAAGGAGAGAAAAACACACAGAGATTTTATACTGGTTCAGTTATAACCAACCTACTCCAGTCCTCAACCTTCAGTTGAGAGTTTCCTTAGATATTTTTCTTCTTGTGCCTTCCCAGACAACACTACCTTTAACACATAAAGGACTTTCACCACTTCACACCGAAATGGATTTTCTTGCCTCACACGAGGACTTAACTTGCCTCAAACACTAGAGGACTTTCCTTGCCTTCTACGCTAAAGGACTTTCACTTGCCTCACAACAGAGGACTTAACTTGCCTCAAACAATCGAGGACTTTCCCTTGCCTCAAATTCGAGGACTTAAGTTGCCTTCAAACAATGAAAGACTTAGCGTTTTTACAAAAAGATTTTTCTTTCCAAAAACACTACTAAGATTTAAGACACAACTTAAATTTGCCTTAGTAGACTTCTAGATTTAACTTACAGATGTAAGGGTTTAAACCAATACAGAGCTACAAGATTTTCACAAATAAAGAACAACTCGAGTTGAGAAGTCTTTCTGAGAAAGTTCTAAGTTTTTCGCAAACGGGATTTTAAATCAGCAGAGTTCCAGTACTTTGATTCGAATTTTTCTCGCTTTATTGTCTCCCGAAATTCTGCAAACGATCTTCTATTTATAGAGCTTTAATCCCATGAAGAAACTGAGCTTTCATTGCTGATGTGGTTGTGTGTCTCTCTCTTGGTTGCTTCAGAACGGACACCTGTTGTAGCTAGCAGAAATCCTGAAACTTTTTAGACATGTACAATGCACAAGTTCCAACGTGTTTAGCTTGTTGTTCTGAGCTTTTCGAGCTGTGTTCAATTCCTTTGAGTGTAGAGACTTGGTTGTTTCAAAATCCAACTTTCTGAGAGATGTACGGACTTCTAAGGCGAACCTTTCTGAGGGAAGACCCTTCGAGAAACAAAGTCGACCTAGTCTTCTGAGACCCTTCTAAGAAGACTTTGTTTCTTTCTCAGAAACATACTTTTCACCTTCGCGCTTCTTAGACAACCTTTCTAATGTCTTCGGAGCCTTGATTTTATCATTGTGCTAGAGGTTACTTGATGTTGGTTTTAGCCTTTCTCAAGGAGTGAAACACATTTAACTTTTTCTGAGTACACTTGAGCGCACACATTAGCACTTTTTTAAGTAAAACTTTTATCGCTATAGCTCAATTGTTATCATTAAAACTCTTCATATCATTAAGAGAAATACTGAGATTTCTCTCAAAAGGGTTCTAGAGCTTACATCAAGTTATTTTTTTTTAACAAAAAAGGTTATAATAAAATGGACCAGAAACAAATAATGGATTCTAACAGTAAGAGTAATTAAATGACAAATGTTATTTTTTTTTACATAGTCAAAAATTGTGTGCTGACAGAAGCCCCATTTGATTTTCCTTTGAAGTAAAAGTCAACTGATCTTTTATGTGAAAGGAAAATTAAAGCAAAGAAGCAACCAATTTGTGTTGAAGTTAAATTTTCATAAACAAATAAAAAAAGTTGACATAAAAAGCAAAGCAAAATATAATACATTGCGATGCTTGACTAACAAGTGAAACTGTACAACACATGAGAAACAAGAGTAGGCACTCAAGGCCCAAAAGTTGGGCACAAGGCCCGGGCACTAAAGGCCCAACTGTCTTAAAGCAAGTAAAAGGTGGGCACAAGGCCCAAGCACTCAAGACCCAACTGTCTGAAAGCAAGTAAAATTGGGCACAAGGCCCGGGCACTGAAGGTCCAACTGGTTGACAGCAAGTAAAAGGTGGGCACAAGGCCCGAGCACTAAAGGCCCAACTGTTTGAAAGCAACTAAAAGGTGTGGGCACAAGGCCCGAGCACTCAAGGCCCAACTGTCTGAAAGCAAGTAAAAGTGATCATAAGGCCCAGGCACTGAAGGCCCAACTGTCTGAAAACAAGTAAAAGGTGGGCACAAGGCCCGGGCACTGAAGGCCCAACTGTCTGAAAGCAAGTAAAAGTGGGCAAAGGCCCGGGTACTGAAGGCCCAACTGTTTGAAAGCAAGGAAAAGTGGGCACAAGCCCAGGCATTCAATTCCTAATTGGTTGAAAGCAATAAATAGATGGACGCAAGGCCCGTGCACTCAAGGCCCAATTGGTTTCGAAGTAGACAACTCAAGGCCTACAATCGATAGGCTTCACAATACCTGATAAAGAATGGGTGTCTCAATACCCGAAAAGAAGAAAGTATGCGTCTCAATACCTACAAATATTAAAGGTTTCGATGTAGACAACTTAAGGCCTAACATCGATAGGCTTCATAATACTTGATAAAGAAAATTGAGCATCTCAATACCCGAAAAGAAGAAAGTAGGCGTCTCAATACCTACAAAAATTAAAGGTTTCGATGTAGACAACTTAAGGCCTAACATCGACAGGCTTCACAATACCTGATAAAGAAAATTAGGCGTCTCAATACCCGAAAAAAGAAAGTAGGCATCTCAATACCTACAAAAATTAAAGGTTTCGATGTAGACAACTTAAGGCCTAACATCAACAAGCTTCACAATACCTGAAAAAAAAATTGGATGTCTCAATACCCTAAAAAAGAAAGTAGGCGTCTCAATACCTACAAAAATCAAGAGTTTCGATGTAGACAACTTAAGGCCTAACATCGACAGGCTTCATAATACCTGATAAAGAAAATTGGGCGTCTCAATACCCGAAAAAAGAAAGTAGGAGTCTCAATACCTACAAAAAGTTTCGATGTAGACAACTCAAGGCCTAACATCGACATGCTTCACACTACTTGAAAAGTTTTCGCAGTAGACAGCTTAAGACCTACTAGCGTAAGGCTTCACAATATCTGAAAAAAGAAAGAGTTTCGATGCAGAAAACTCAAGGTCGTCTAACTTCGATAGGCTTCACAATTCCTAAAAAGAGAAATTTGGTGCAACAACATGATAAAGAGCATGTGACTCAAAAACTACCAATGGTAAATGCATGAAATGCAAATTCAACATTTTTTAAAGAAAACTTAAATTTTTTTTCCATAATGTTTGTACAAGTTGGAGCAATTGGAGAATTCAGATAAAAATGCACTTTAGATGAGACATTTAGAAACTTTCATCATTTTGTCATAAGTCCAATGAAGGCAATTGGTTAGGAATGTGAGAGATGACTTTATTGCGGGACTTTTGTGGTAAGGATTATGAGGAAAGACATGATACAAGTTTTCTTGGATTTGAGCATTTACTAGAACAATGAGGGTGTTTAATGACTCCTGATTTTGTTGAAATGTGAATAGCCCCCGAGTTGGACCATTGTTGACTTTTGTCACCCTTGGAATCTTCTTGCTTTAGTGATTCTTGAACTTTTGCTTCCATTATAGGGAATCATCTTTCATTTTCAATGATCTTTCTTTTTTTTTTTTTGTTGTGATTATCTTTGTTCTAGAATTAAACTAAGGAAAATTAGAGCAATCAAACATTGATCAGAATGGACTTTATTAGGCTTGTAACATGGCTATGGTTGTGGGCTTATGAACCAAAAGGATATTAAAGGCTCAAATAAGTGTTTAAGGGTTAATTTTGACAAAGGATCATATTTAGCAAGATGACAACACTTTGTTTATTTGGAATGCAATTGCATGCTAATTTAATTACTTTCGTCATTCCTCTCTTTTTTTTTTATCATCAAAACTCAATTGAAGATGAGCTTTATTCTTTCCCTTTTGTACAAAAATGAAAGATTCTTTTTATGATTTTCTCACTTCAACATTTTTCCTCTGTTTTTTTTTTTTTTGTTCCCCGATGTGAGGGTGATCCTTGTCAGGATATATGAAAAAAACTAACAAGCTCAAACAGGGTAACAAGGATTTTTTTTATTATTATTTTTTTGGATAGAGAAACATGGTCAAACATAATTTCAAAGTATGATTGCTAATTTTTCCAAATTTAATTATAAGACATATTTTTCCTTTTTTTTGTTTTTGTTTTATTAGAGTGTTTTTTTTAAGAGATGACACCACGTCAACAAATGATATTTCTTTTCAGATTAGGTTATATTCATGGAAACACATTAAAGTGTAACCTCAAATGGAAGCAAATCACCAAATGAAATTAAGAGCTAAGTTCAAATGATTCATAATCTTGTGACAAGATATCGAGATAGTTCCAATTCTTGATTCAGATTCTTTCTTCAGGGGATAAATCTCCAATTACCCTCAACTATTGCTCTCGACCAAAGAAACATTGTTCACGTGGAATGTATGAAATTGTGTCACGGTGTTTTGGATGGCAATCTGGTGATGTGGTAGTCGTGAAGGTGTTTGGGTAAGATTGGTATGGGTAAAGGTAGATGAGTGACGTTTAAGTGCGAGAAAAGTTAGTGGGTCATTTGTGAGGGTTTAATGGTGAGTTATTATAAGGAAAATGAAAGGAGGATACAAAAGGCTTTGAAATCGAATGTCTTGTGAGGTGCAATGGTGAAAGCTCGAGAATTTGTAAAAGATAATCAACAAATGCACAATCTATTTTTATATCTGAATTCTTCAAGGCTCCTCAACAAGACAAATCAATGATTTTTTTTTTATTAAAAGGAGATAAGAAAACAATGCAAAATATTTTTTTTATTTTTTGTTTCAAAATGCAAATGCAAATGATATGTAGAAAGAAATGAGATTATAATTTTTTAAAAGCAAATTATCATTTTCATTTTTTTATAATTTTGAAATAAGAATCTAATGAAAAATAAATGTAAGAAATGGGACACATCTTTTTTTAAAAAAAATCTAGAATGCAAGTTTTAAACTTTAAAACCTTTTTTATTTTTGTAAATGAGAATGCGATTTTTTTATGGCATTTTTTTTAAATGAGAATGCAATATTAAAGACAAAATATAAAATCATAAATTTTTTTGAACAAATAGGATAGAAGCCCCCAAGTTTTATTAACAAACTTAATCATGTTAATGTAACAAAATACACATCTTGACTGGAACTTTATTCATGCACAACTTGGTATTCTCACAGTAATGGTCAATGATTCCCAGATTGCTCTCATCAATATAGATTCAAACCTAGTTTAATAATCAATTACAAGTAGGGATATACCCTCTCGATATGACAAATCAATTAAACTAGTAACAATCTGAGTGATGTCCCAACAACTATCAAGTGAGCATAAGACCCCTCAATGACAATGTCGAGACACCTCCTAGTCTCAGGTCGCACAGGCTCGGGTATAAAGCCCAAAAAATGTGTGAAGTGTCCTATGTACAACAAGCCCAAGAACTTTACAAACAGATCCAACAATAACAATCTCAAATCAATCAATAAATAAAAGGGAAAAAAATATTTTACCTCCCTGGATGTTTGGATTGTTGCAATTTAGCCCCTGAACTTTCAAAACGGGCAATATGATTCCCTATATGTTTTAAAACGTGCATTCTGCCTCATCCGTCACAACTCCATCCATTTCTCCGTTAAATAAGCACATGTGGTGCACATGTAATTTATTAAATGACTAAAACACCCTTTTTTTACAGGGAAAAAAAGCACTTTACCCCTGAATGTTTGGGTCGTTGCAATTTAGCCCCTGAACTTTCAAAACGGGCAATACGATACCCTGAAAGTTCAAGGGCTAAATTGCAACAACCCAAACATTCAGGGGGGTAAAGTGCTTTTTTCCCCGTAAAAAAAAAGTTATTTTAGTCATTTAATAAATGACATGTGACGGATGGGGCAGAATGCACGTTTTAAAACATACAAGGAATCATATTGCTTGTTTTGAAAGTTCATGGGCTAAATTGCAACGACCTAAACATCGAGGAGGGTAAAATTATTTTTCCCTGAATAAAATAAGTCAACTAACCTAAGCTTCAATAATACACAAGTAAATGAAATAGAACAAAATGTTAAAAATAAATATATACACAAGAAAAAAAATTCAATATGCTTTAAATAAAATTATTTGTACAATTAATTTTTAATGGGCTTGACTCTTAGACGTCCCCAGTGGAGTCGCCATCTATCGCGACCAGGACGGAGAGAAACCGAAAAATAATAAATTAAATTAAAAATGTGTGGTTTAAAGTGGTTTTTTGTTTTGGAGTCGTCACCAAGGTTTATTTTTGAAAACCTCAGAAAAACCTTTATTTAAAAGACATTTTAAACTGGTCTGCGAAAACATAGTTTGATCCGGGAGTCTGATTATGCACATGGAAGGGTAGAGAATAAACTCCACCCACCCTGACACATCCGTCCTAGAACGGTTACCCAAAATTAATTGTGCAAATTAAACAATTTAAAGCATATTTAATTTATCCTCAATAAAAATAAAATTAAATATTTACACAATAAACATTTACAAATTAACAATAAAAATAAATGAGATAACAATAAAATTAACTAGAATATTTACAAATTAAAACAGTAAATACAACAAATATTATGAACAAAATTATGAAAAATTAAAGGTGAGCTTGACAGGTGAATCCTGCTCCTAAGTATTCTCTGGTACAATGAGAAATTCAAACCTCACGTTGTTCTATCAAAATGATTGTTTTATTCTTGTTTTAATTTTATCTTTTTAATTTTTTAGATTTTTTTATTTAGAAAAAGAGATTTAATTTTTTTGTTATTTTCTGTTTTATGAAGAAAATGCTTTTGTAAAGGTTTAAGTTAGTATTTGACTACTCAATAAACCTTATGATAAAGGTAATATCTATTACTCAGTCATTGTTTTAATTTTTTTAATTTCTTTTTCATTTGAAGGAAAAAAAAGAAATAACAAAAATATAATAAAGTTAACAATAATAACAGCTACACAACAACAATCATAATAATAATAATAATAATAATAGAAGAAGAACAAATTGGGCTAGGAGCCCAAAAATAAGGAGCCCTATCAGAATAAAAATTAAAAACAGCATTCTAATTAATCCAAAACAATTGAAATACAAAAACACATATTTATTATCTAAGAGTAGGGTTAGGTTATTTTGCTTCTAAGAGTGATGAGAGAAAGATAGAGAGAGAAAAAGTGGCAGCTGCGCGACGACGGCTGGGAGGGAGAGAGAGGGTGATGAGGACATGACTAAGGAGGTTCAAGAACTCAAGGTGGATGATGCAATTGGTTCTAGTTTGGAGTGCAATATACATGAGTTGGGAGGACCAATGGCTAAAGCTAGGGTCAAGAAAGCTAAAGAAGCTTTGTCCAAAATTGTGTCAATCATCATGGAGAGTCCAAATTCAACATGGAAGCCCAAAATGGTGTTGTGCATCAAGAATGAAAAAGCAAATGAATAAATGGACTGAATCAAGGTGCATCGCGAAATTGGGGTTGAAATAAATAAGTTTAATTTCAATTTTAGTATATTTCGGTTTTATTTGTAATAAAGTGGGCTGCATGAGTTGAATGTATGCCTCTTTAATTTACAGACTTACAATTTAGTTTTTTTTTAGTGTTTATTTTCTTTTTATTCTTACAAGACATAGGCTAGGAAACTCTTGGATTTTCTTGTGATAGGTTATTGTAAGTTTAAGAGTGAATAAGTGAGCATTAAGAGCATTAAGACACACATCATTGCTAGGGAGGTTACAAAGACTAGTAATTGTGTGAATCAATGTTCTTAACTTAGCCTAATGCTTGTAATTTCACTATATATGTTCTACTTCAGCATGAATAAAAGATAACTTTGGCATTTTTATTAATTTGTGAGAATTATTCTCTTTTGTTCTTGATTGAGCAAATTTCAGACTTATCAAGGGAAATTCTTTTCCTTTGTGGCGTCTAAGGCTTATCTTCAATCCAATTGGAGTGGCGCCTAATTCTATCTTTTTTTGTTCTTGATTTTATTATTTTAAATTGGTTCAAACACTCATACACAATCCATTCCATCCAAATTTCATACTTCATCATTATTGGAATTTGTTTGCAAGAAATTAAGCTTCCTAAAGGTCCAAATTCATAGAGTCCTAACTTGGATTCTCATCAGGTGGTAATCAGAGCTAAGGTTGATAGGAAGCATTTCTGGTAACATCTTTCTTACTCTCTCATTTTAGGCTTGTATTACCTTGTTTTGTGTTCTTTCTTCTCTTGAATGAACCATTGCAAAAGTTAAGCCTTTAAAAACAAAAAAACAAAAACATTTCATTTAAAAAAAATACAAAAAAGGGTTCAAAAAAAATATTAAAAAAAAATTGGGCTGAATGGTTCATTTATAGAACACTAATTTCAATCATTTTAAGGTAATATTTGTCTATCTTGAAAGATTGTTACTAGTTGTTGTGTCTTGAGCCAATTTTCAATTTTTTAAAGTCTAGAAATTACATTGGAAGTGTATTTGCCTTGATTGGGTCTGAATTCTTGAACAAAAGGGAATTTGAGTGGTAAAAGACTAGAGAGTGATTACATCTGTGGTCATAAAAGCCAAAGACCAAATTAAGTGAAACACGTGTGTGTGTGTGTGTAAACACGGGTGAGTGGTTGTGAGGATTCAATCTTTTGTTTTACTAATCTTGTTCTTTTTATAAGCATGGCAGAACCAAATGATGGAGTCAATGCTTTACAAATGCAAGTTTTGACTAGACATATGGAGGGATTAGTGGAGCGGCTTAGAGAAGAGATGCATGAGAGGTTGGATCAACATCAGATTATAAACCCAGATGGAGGAAGGAATCACAACAACAACAACGGGATTGAGGGGGTAAAGCTTTCAATTCCACCTTTCCAAGGGGGAAGTGATCCAGAAGCATATTTGGAGTGGGACATGAAGATTGAGCATGTATTTCGTTGCAACAATTATCCGATGATAAAAAGGTTAAATTGGCAGCGGCGGAATTCTCAAAATATGCTCTAATATGGTGGAACAAGATTCAAAGAGAAAGGCGGGTTCACGAGGAGCCATTGGTGGAAACATGGGCTTAAATGAAGAGACTCATGAGAAAAAGGTTTGTTCCCTCAAGCTACAATAGAAAAATACTACTTCAACTCTAATGTGTTACTCAAGGGAACAAGAGTGTGGATGAATACTACAAGGAGATGGAGTTACTCATGATGAGAGTCAATGTTGACGAAGACAATGAGGTAACTATGACTCGATTTCTTAAAGGTTTAAATGTTGATATTAGAGATATTGTGGAGTTACAGGACTATAACGAGTTGGAAGATTCTGTGCACAAGGCTACCATGGTGGAAAAACAACTCAAGAGAAAGAATTCCACAAGGAGAGGGTTCCAAAATCAACGTAATTGGAAGGACAAAGTCAAGAAGGAGGGTGCATCATCCTCTAATCAAAATTCAAGTCCTAATAAGGGGAAGGAGCCCATGAAAAGAGCCGAATCACCTCCAAAAAGGAGTGCTAGTGGCGTGAAGTGCTTTAGGTGCTTAGGAAGGGGGCATTATGCTTCTAATTGCCCAAATAAAAGGGTAATTATTCTCAAGGACAATGGAGACTATGCTAGCCAATCCGAGGAGAGTGAATAAGAGGTTGAAGAGGAAGTGGAAAGTGGAGACGAGGTTGCCGCCTTCAAAGGGGATTTGTTGATGGTTAAAAGACTTTTGGGGAGCCAAATCAAAGAGCTAGATGATTCAGAAAGAGAGAACATCTTTCACACAAGGTGCTTAGTCAATGGGAAGGTATGTTCTTTAATTGTTGATGGGGGTAGTTGTACTAATGTTGCTAGCTCTAGATTAGTTTCTAAATTGAATTTAGTGACTAAGCCTCATCATAGACCATACAAACTTCAATGGCTTAGTGAGGATGGAGAAGTGAAGGTTGGAGAGCAAGTTGAGGTTTGTATTTCTATGGAAAAGTACAATGATGTAATTGTTTGTGATGTGGTGCCAATGGAGGCTAGCCACATTCTTTTGGACGTCCTTGGCCAATATGACAAGAAAACAATTCATTATGGTTTTCACCAACAAAATCACCTTCATGCATGGTGAAAAAAGATTACTCTTAAACCCTTGACTCCTAGAGAGGTTTGTGAGGATCAAGTGAGGATGAGAGCGAAAATTGTACAGAAAAAGAAGATGATGGTAAAACCAAGAGTGAAACCAAGACCACCAAAAAGAAAGAAATTGAGGCAAAACAAGAGTGTACCTCCACGGCAAAAAGAGAGAAAAGCAAGAATGATACACTTGAGAAAAAGAATTTGTGTTTGGCAAAAGCAAGTGAGGTAAAAAGAGTGTTAGTTGCTAGGGAGCCTTTATACTAGCTATATTGCAAAAATGCTTTTCTAACCACTAATGAATCAAAAGAAAATGTTTTGCCTTCTTTTGTTGAGTCACTTTTGCAGGAATTCAAAGGTTTGTTTCCTAAGGAAATACCAAATAGGTTGCCGCCAATTAGAGGTATTGAGCATCACATTGATCTCATACCCGGAGCGTCTTTGCTCAATAGGCCATCATATAGGAGCAATCCTCAAGAGACTCAAGAAATTCAAAAGCAAGTTGGTGAGCTCATGGAAAAATGGTGGGTTCGAGAAAGCATGAGCCCATGTGCGGTACCCGTAATTTTGGTACCAAAGAAAGATGATACGTGGAGGATGTGCACGGATTTTAGGGTTGTCAACAATATCACTATCAAGTATAGATGTAACACCCCGGCTTTTATTAAGTCCTATTAAGTGAGATTAAGGTTAATTGACCTTGGTTAGGACTTAATTCGGTTTGGGTGGATAAGTTTCTTCTAGTCAAACCCTTATGTGTGATGTGATCTAAGTGTGTATATATGTGTTCATTCTATGCTATGTGAATTACGTGTGTTTATTATGTGTCATGATAATTATGTGTATCTATGTGAGTGTTCATTGCATGTGGAGGAGTATGTTGGATGCATATATGAGTTTTAATTGATATTTAGATGACACATGAGGTTAGGAATGATGATATGAAATGTTTATGAGTTACATGATGTTATTAGATAATGTTAGTATTATATATTATTTACCTTATTTTATTTTATGTGTCTATGTATGTATTTTAATTTATGTTTAAATATTAGAAAAGTTATATGAGTATTATAGTATTATTTGGGATGTTTTAGAGTGTTTTAGAAATTTTTAAGTGACGGTGGGCCCCACGGTGACTCTTGACCTAGCCACTCTTTATATGAACACTAGTAACCCTCTCCACTTCAGAGAAACACTCTTCTCCTTATTTTGAGCCGCCATAGCCATTTCTCTCTCAAGAGCTCCCTAAGCCATTGATACTCCAAACCACGAAACACCCATCAAACCTTACCAAATCCAAAAAATAAACTCATATTCTTAATCCTCTCATCAAGCCGGAGCTTTCTACCGATTATGTTTCTCCGTTAAGAGTCTCTGGCGCCACCGGATCGTTCGTGGGGCTAGAGAGAGAGGTTTCCAACGAGAGCAACGTCGGGAAAGGGTTGTCCTTGCATTTTCGAAATTGTCTTCAAGAGGTAGGGGTTTAGGCATTCTATTTTCGTGCATATTGATGATGATTTTATGAAATTGATGTTATGGTTGTTTTTCCCATTAGGGTTCATGAAAGGGTTACATATTTGTGAAATTATTTCAAAGAGAAAACGTTTTTACCGATTAAAAGTGTTGAGAAAGTGTTTCTATGAGTTATATGTGTTTTGAGAAAAGTTTTTCATCAATTGGATGTTTAAAAATGGCTTTTTGGGAAGAAACATTGTTAAAATCGCGAAGTGTTGCGATGGTAATCTAATTAAAGAGTCTAATCAGCCAATTAATTAATCATTACCAATTCCTAATATGCCATGCATCAATTGATCAACTAACACATGAACACATGCCAATGAATTAGCCTAACTCAATCGAGTAAGCCAAGACAAAGGGTAAACACACACAATTTAAGATCTCAAATTATATGCCAAGAATGATGATGAAAACTTATGCAAAATTAAGAACAAAGCCTCAATTTACCCCAATGATGTTCACACCCTCATAAACCACCAAGAGACTTAGTTACTCATGGAGGAAATATAAGGGCAGAAATAAAATTGATTTAAAAGCAAAGATGGAATGAAGGAATTAAAAGACTTGAACAATAAAGAGAAAGAGTAAAGAAAATAAGACTAATGGAATGTAATTGCAATTGAGGAATTAAATGAAGAACGAATAACTGAATTAATTATGAAAGTAACTTACAAAACCCAAAAGACTTGATGAATAATGTTGAAAGTAAACAATGGAAAAAAAGTTGAGAAAGTTAGAGAACAAAAACTAGGAAAAGGGTGGAATCCTAATGAGAGAAAAACTCTAACTAACAGGGAAAACAAAAGCCTAGGGTTTGAAAAGTAAGAAGATATGAAAAGGTGTGAAGAGGTGTAGAAGTGGTGTCTTTTCTGGAGGCACTAGCATGCTTTATATAGAGTGAGCAGCCTCAAAACCCTAGCTAATTGGGCCCCCAACTCGGTTCTGCAGATTGGTCCCTATTGTAACAGAATTGCGGCGCGGGCGCTAGGGCGCTGATGTCGCGCCAGGGCGCTGATGTCGCGCCAGGGCGCGAGCGCGATGCACGTGATTAGTTCTGCTGAGGTTCGGGCGCTGGGCGCGCTGAGGGCGCTGGGCGCTCGATTCAAGCCTGGACTCCACTGCTCCGCTTCTTACTCAGTTCCTGATGTCTACTGCTCCAATAATTCCTATGACCTGCACCAAAAATATAAAATACTCAAGATCAAGTGCAAGGTCATCCTTGAATTGCAAAACATAATAAAACTTATTACTTTAGCCTTTATTTCATTAAGTCCCAAATAAATCCAATTGTATTAAATACAATAAAAGGCTAAAATAGAGTAAAGAATTGCATACAATCATCCAAATTAAGGGCATAAATATTGGCAAAAACCACGTTATCAATATCCCCACACTTGAACAATTGCATGTCCTCATGCAAAAGCAATGATTCCAAGCATCTCTAAAAATAAAGCAATGGCTATTACATCCTAACACTTATGTCCTAAAAGAAAAACAAAACACTACAGATGATGGAAACTTATTCAAAACAGCACACCTTGGTCAAAACTATGCAACACCCACAATCATATTACAAGTTGGCATTCAAAGAGATTCATGAGTTAAGAGAATCAGTTCATGTTATGCAAAGTTGGTTGATTGGCCCTCACCAGTGTGTTTATCTCTCAATCACTCAGTGTTTTGGCTAAGCACTCACTTGAATAAAACACACAAGATTCGCATTCCATAAATTTGTTGTACTCCTAACATTGCAATTCCACAAACATGGTGCATCAAGAGGTCTTTTCAGGGTTGTAACGGGGCTTGGGACAGGTATGGCATATATGGGAAGGGACTTAATTCCGAGAAACTAAGACTTCATGGTTCGACTGATCCCAGATGATTCCCATAATTAAAGAAAAAGATGGAGAGAGAGAAGGATGGAGAGAAAAGAAACACCCAAAATCAATAACCCATAAAATTCTTAGCACTAACATTCCCAAGATTCCCAAATAATTTCCAGTAAAATCCCAGGAAACCGCAACAACCTTTATTTGCAAAATTGACATATTTTTCTTGGATTTTTCTGAACCCAACAACCCATATATTTTTTTAAATTCCCACGCTCATAGTGAAGAAAAGTATAATATATTCTTAAAGTGATATATTAAATGTAAAGTGTGCCAATGGAGATATATGCATGTATGTGTATATATATATATATATATATATATATATATATATATGTACCTGTATTTATGTTATGTAATTTAAATAAAATAAGTGCTATGGTTAGTACATAATAATCTAGATTGCTTTTGGAGCAAGGCAAAACCTAGTGTTATTATTTGTATGAGTTAATAGAACCCCAGAAAAAGGCAATGATCGTTATAAAATTTAATGAGACATAGATATTTATTTTAAAAAGAGTTCAAATTGGTGTTTAGAAAATTAATTAGAAAATAATCTCACCAATATGGGAAATTATAATTTCAAGCTATTATTATTAAATTTCACATGAGTATGATTACTGAAAAATCCTTTTAATATATAAATAATGTGAAATTAATAATATAGCGAGATAATTATTTTAGACTTATTGAGAGTCTCATAATGTTGAGGAAATTTTTGTAACGATCATGTGCTATTGAGTAGCCTGAGAGAGAACCTGAGCTCGATCCTAAACACAACCGGAGCCACTTTTTAGGACCCTGAGATTTCCAAAATTTATTAAACTCTCACCACAAAATTTTAGTTGCAATTTCTTACTCATATTCATACTCAAACACATACTCTTACTCACCACTTAAACACATACAACATTACATAATACACATAAAAACACCCTAGAGGCTATATTTGTTCGTATCCCCCATTAAAGGAAACACAACATCACTCTAAACACACCCACAAAAAAACTTCAGAAGCTCTCTTCTTCAACCTTGGGAGCTCCCTCACTTTCAGCCATTGAAGAGGAGGGAGGAGTGCTCAAATCAACCCCATTTTCTTGCAATTCCTCAAGTTCTAGGTGAGTTACCTTACCACAATTCAATCCCACTTATTTCCCCTCTATGTGAGAGTTATGTGCTTCTGTAAATTGCTGATATGGAGCCCTAAATTTCGAGCTTAACCATGCATGTCACCATGGTTTGCTGAAGTTAATGATTGGAGCAAATGGGTGTGTTTGAATGTTCAATCTTGATGCATGCATGTGTGAAACTATATGTTTTCTTGTATGAGATTTCTGAGATGTGGAGTTTGGGTATTGATTTTGTGTGTATGTAAGTTTGATTAATGATTTCTAAGTGTTTTGGGAAGCTTGGGTATGAGTTTTGGGGTGAAAATGAGCAAAAACACGAAATTCTGCGTTTTCTGCAGAAACTGTGAAGTGGGGATCGATCCCCACTGCTAGAGGATCGATCCCCATGGTGAAAATTTGTGTTTCTTGCAAAAATATAAGGGGGGATCGGTTCCAGACCCCTGGGGATCGATCCCCTGGGCAAAATTTTACCCGAGAGGGACAATTTCAGTGCAGGATCGATCCTAGACCCCTGGGGATCGATCCCCTGCACCAGAAAAATAAAATTTCACCTATTTTCATCCTATTTTAAGTACAAGTTTTCCAATAGTGACTAGGGGGTTAATATGCTATTTTAACATGATAAAAATGAGTATGTTGCATGCTATTTGATCTTAAAAGGGAATGGAAAAATATACAATATTTTGTTAAAGGATGGTGAGCTAAAGTGTGACATGGGAACTTGAGTGTATGCAAATTTGATGGCGAACTTTGTGAGATTTGATGAGAATGATTGTGGAATTAAGTTATGTGTATGATGTAAGATTTAATGCTTTAATTTAAAGTAAGAGTGTTGTATTTGGAGAACTCGAATGCCTTTTCGAAAGTGTTATCCAATTGAAATGATGACGGGTCTTAGTTGTAACACCCTACTAGATAGCCCTTAACGCTTAAGTCATTTTAGGCCATTTCATAAGGGTTACCTCCTGTTATCATGTTTTATCTTTATATTTAAAATATAATACGCGGAAAATAGGCGGGAGTAAATTTTCGAAAATCATTTGCGGTATAGAAATAAGGGCCTTGCGCATAAATACAACGATAATAATAAGCGATACAAACATCTACTAAAATACTTCATCATATAATAACTCCCATCAAGTAACAAACATGAAGTAAATACTAGGTCTCACCCCATAAGCCAAAAACTGTGACCTATGAGATTCCACCATAAATATGAGTAAATAAATAGCTGCCGGCTAACAAAGGTCCGGACTCAGAAAAAAATAATAAATAAATAAACGTAGCGGAAGCATAAAAGTCATAACATCTGATAAGGAAATAAAACATGTCTCTGATATCTAAGGAACTACATTATAAACTAAGTCTGCACGGGCTCCTCGTGTGCTCCGACATCCTGCTCTGTCTGCTCCTCTAAAAGGTGGGAAAAACATAGGGTGAGCACTGGGAAGTGACTCAGTAGAGGAAGCCGCCCCGGGTTTAATTATAAAATAAGTGAAGCATGAATGAGTTTAATTCGGATATAAGTTGAAGATCAATCTTTCCCGGAACGTCTTACCTAAGTGCATCTTGTCCATTTTATTAATTCGTATAACATATCATAATTAAAGGTCCATGTGTAGTGTACTATGTGCTTCTATCACAATCAGGGAAAATATAACATAACAGAACATTTATCAGAACTTTCTTTCAGAGCATCTTATCATTAACTTTTACTTTAAATCTGTCAGACATAGCAAAGCCTCCCTCCCATCCTTACTCCTACAATCCGGCCCCTAGGTATGAGCTCATCCTAAACATACGGGGAAGAGGGGGTACAGTTCACCTTCCTCAAGTGAAGGAGTTGCAGCCGAGGATGCCACCCCTCCCTACAACACTCATCACAAGCTGAAGGCTACAGGGTATTTTAATCTTTCAGAGTTTCAGAGATCTTTCAGAACGTCTTTTAATTATCAGAAATCTTTCAGAGTTAACAGAGATCTTTCAGAGCACCAGAATATCTTTCAGAACATCTTTTAACTTTTACCGAGTGACAGAGTTAATTCATTCAGATCATTTCATCATAATATATATCATATACTCACATAAACAATTTAACGCATCATAAAAGCAATACATATACTCAATATAACATATATATCTCATACAATAATTATATATACATCATAGCAATTAAACATACATATAAACGTACTTTATAGCTCATATAATCATATATAAATCATGCATAAATCATATATAACATTATACAAGTCGTAGAACGCATTAGGGTACATAAAAGGGTAAAAACATGTTCAATTTATACTCTTTAACATCATGGAATAAACATAGCACATTCACTTACTTACTCTGACATCATGGAAAATAAATAAATACAACTCTTTATCAAATAAACATGATATACAACTACTTATAAATATTATTCTCAATGCTTCTATACCTTTCATGTCATATGATCTTGTTTATTTTATTATTATTTCGTACTTATACTTTATTCTAGTTTTACTTGTACTTATACTCTACCCTTAAGTATCTTGTAAACTCTATATTTTATTCATCGTCAATCTTGTCTTCTATACTATTATTGTTACTATTACTATTATCATTATATATCATATATTATACATGTTGTTGTTCTTACTGTATTATTCTTTATTATTATTATTAGGGTTAATATTTATTATTATCTCTACCTGTTATCTACCTATTATTAACTAATATACATGCTAATAGGTATAAGTTTATGTAATAATAATATGTAATAGTAATATACCTATACAAATAAACTGTCTTTTATTTATATATATATATAGAAAACCAAAAAAACCAAGCGCAGCCATGCGCTGATGCGCATACCAAGTGCTCGCAGCCTTACGCATATATATATATATATATAGAACCACATAATAATAATAAGCCACAAAAATTCTCAATGGGAAAAACGACCATCACATTAATCTCATAAAATCATCATCAATATGCATGAAAATAGAATGCCTAAACCCCTACCTCTTGAAGACAAAATGCTAGAATGCAAAGAGAAACCCCTTTTTTCCCGACGTTGCTCTCGTTGGAAACCTCTCTCTAGCCCCACGAACGGTCCGGTGACGCCGGAGACTCTAAACGGAGAAACAGAATCGGTAGAAAGCTCCGGCTTGATGGGAGGATTAAGAATATGAATTTATTTTCTGGATTGGGTGAGGTTTGATGGATGTTTCGTGGTTTGGAGTATCAATGACTTAGAGAGCTCTTGAGAGAAAGATGGCTATGGCGGCTCAAAAGAAGGAGGAGAGTGTTTTTCTCAATTGGAGAGGGTTACTAGGGTTTATATAGGGAGTGGCTAGGTCAAGAGTCATTGTGGGGCCCACCGCCACTTAAAATACTAAAACACTCCAAATCCCCCCAAATCCCCCCAAATAATACTATAATGCTTATATAATTTTTCTAATATTTAAATATAAATTAAAATACACACATAGACACATAAAATAAAATAAAATAAAATAAAATAAATAATAATATATAACACTAACATTATCTAATAACATCATGTAACTCATATAAATATTTTATATCATCATTCCTAACCTCATGCATCATCTAAATATCAATTAAAACTCATATATGCATCCAACATACTCTTCCACACACAATGAACACTCACATAAATACAGATAATTATCATGACATATAATTTACACACGTAATTCACATAGCATAGAATGAACACATATATACACACTTAAATCACGTCACACATAAGGGTTTGACTAGAAGAAACTTGTCCACCCAAACCGAATTAAATCCTAATCAAGGTTAATTACCCTTAATCTCACTTAATTAGAACTTAATAAAAGTCGGGGTGTTACATTAGTAGGATATGATAGTGATTGCATTTGCTGATAGGAACTGATGATGAGATTATTGATACGAGAAGATGATAAATGGTGATGTTAATATGCTAAAATGTTAAGTTAATAATGTGTAGATATGATATGAGTTGTGTTATGTAGTAACATGAATTATTGAGTGTATTACTATGAATTACGATGATGAAATGCATGTTTTAAAATGAGATGGTGATGAGTTATATAAGGGATTATGTTGATGAATTACACTATGTTAATTAGAGATAAAGAAGGATTATGCTATGTTGTTATGAGGAAGAGAGGCTTTATAAGAGATGGTGATGAATTATGTCATGAGGATGATACGTCACGCTATGTGTAATGTGTGTAATCACATAATACTATGTTTGATGATAAAGTATGACATGAATATGTGAACATGACATAATTAGGTATATACAATTACATGGTGCTATGATTGAATGCTAAAGTATGTTATGTGACATAATGAGATTATGGTCATAGATACTTGGATGAAAAGATATTATAAATGTATGAAATGATGAAACGGGAAAAACGCTCATCACTTGTGCGTTTGATTTCAAAGTTTACGTAATTGTCTGAATAATTGTTTTAAAGATAGATTATGTACATAGTTGAATACTAGATTGAGATGATTGCTGTAATGATATAATTATGCACCTATATACTGTTAAGAAAAGTGAGGAGTTGCGATTGATGATAGATTGGTTTCGTGGGAATGTCGGGTGAATCCTGAGGTACATGCCAGGAAGCTCCCGAGGAGTACCCCCGGAAACACTAGATGAAGTTTAATTGATATGGTTGTGCAAATGGATGGTTTCGTGGAGAATGCCGGGTAACTCCTGAAGTACATGCCAGGAAACTCCCGAAGAGTATCTCGAAGCAACTAGAGGTAGATTTAAACGTTATGGGATGTTACAATGGTTGGATGGAGTTTTAGAACCGCTCATCGAGGCGAAGAGAAAAATCGGCTACGACCGCTCACCGAGGCGAAGAGAATAATCGGTTAGTGCCGCTCACCGAGGCGAAGAGAAAAATCGGCTACGACCGCTCACCGAGGCGAAGAGAATAATCGATTAGTGCCGCTCACCGAGCTGAAGAGAACAATCGGTTTTGACCGCTTGCCGAAGCGAAGAGAATAATCGGTAGTGTTGCTCGTCGAAGTGAAGAGAATTGATGGGTGAACATAGGATGAATGTCTGGATTGTTGATTTGCTTGTGATGGCATGATTAGATGCTCGGGAGATGAGTGTTCATTCGCATTGAATGAGGGA
Source organism: Aeschynomene evenia (assembly GCA_013621005.1). Lineage (NCBI taxonomy): Eukaryota > Viridiplantae > Streptophyta > Magnoliopsida > Fabales > Fabaceae > Aeschynomene > Aeschynomene evenia. The sequence goes on from CM024272.1 coordinate 7,913,215, forward strand.
AACACGAGAACTTAGAGAGACCCTAGGTTCCCTTAGAAACGGATCAGTAAGATGTTTGAACCAGTCAAAGTAAGAACTCCGCCTTTTTAGAAAGTAAAGTACCGTTTTATACCCGAGTAATACTTTGACTGGCTAGAATCGATGTTTTCGAGTACGTAGATCCGTGTGCTCTGTGTAACTCACTAAGACGACCCCGTCTTACTCTTTTCTCTCTTGATGCTTCGATTCTAGATACGTATGGAGCAACCACTTCCGCCGCCCTTGCCGCGTCGACTGACATATGACTTCGCGGTAGCGAGCTACATGTCGTCGACCGGCGCCGGACCATGGTCTCCACCCTATCCGGGGTATATCGTTTCTTCATCCTAGAGCTCATGGCGAGATACCCCGCTCCTGTTCCTGATCCTGCACCCGCGCCTGTCCCAGCGCCCGCTCATCCGCCACCGCCCCCAGTGCCCGTGCCCGCTCCGGACTCGGATGAGTCATACCCCGAGGAGGAGGGGTACGAGAGTGATGAGGCAGCCCCGCCCACCGACGAGGGTGAGCAGATGGAGAACGAGCCGGAGGTGACGTCCTTAGCTGGAGGACTAGGACTGAGCGAGGAAAGTGATGGTTAACATCTGAACGGCCGCTAGAGCGCTCATAGGGCGCTCGGGCTCTCGTATCGACGCAGAACTTTGTCGTTCTGCACAGCAAGTTCTATGGATGCAAATGCTAAATGTGATGCAATGTACAGATGAAATATGCAGTATGCTATGTAATGCAATGCTAAAATAAATAAAATCTTTTTGTTGTTTTTTTTTTAAAGAAACAAAGAAAAACGATTATGTACAATATGCACAAATCACACAACTAGAGATTACTTTCATCGTCATTTCTCGGCAACGGCGCCAAAAATTTGATGGGTGAGCGTCGCTACTCCCATAAATTTAATTATCTTTAAAACCAAGTTCCCCTAATATAGTTTAGTGGAAACCAGGGTCGTCTCTCACAAGGAATGGCTAAGTAAGCAATACGCAAGACCAGTTGTATGAGGATTGTCACAAATTGGGGGTTTTTTTATGCAGGAAAAATAAATCGAAATAAAATTGGAATGATAAAAACAGTTGTTTATGAGGTAGAACATTCATTAGGGAGTTTATCATTGGCTACAAAAGAATGCATGAGTTGATTAATTACGCCAGAGTTATATCTAACCCCTATTGTTGTGATTCTAAGGATTGATTGCCTAGAACAAGATTAATCGGTGAGATCTCACCTTTAGTTTCGTTTTCAACAATCTTTTTAAGCCAATCACATTAATCTAATTAAAGAGACTAATCAGCCAATTAATTAATCATTACCAATTCCTAATATGCCATGCATCAATTGATCAACTAACACATGAACACATGCCAATGAATTAGCCTAACTCAATCGAGTAAGCCAAGACAAAGGGTAAACACACACAATTTAAGATCTCAAATTATATGCCAAGAATGATGATGAAAACTTATGCAAAATTAAGAACAAAGCCTCAATTTACCCCAATGATGTTCACACCCTCATAAACCACCAAGAGACTTAGTTACTCATGGAGGAAATATAAGGGCAGAAATAAAATTGATTTAAAAGCAAAGATGGAATGAAGGAATTAAAAGACTTGAACAATAAAGAGAAAGAGTAAAGAAAATAAGACTAATGGAATGTAATTGCAATTGAGGAATTAAATGAAGAACGAATAACTGAATTAATTATGTAAGTAAATTACAAAACCCAAAACACCTGATGAATAATGTTGAAAGTAAACAATGGAAAAAGAGTGGAGAAAGTTAGAGAACAAAAACTAGGAAAAGGGTGGAATCCTAATGAGAGAAAAACTCTAACTAACAGGGAAAACAAAAGCCTAGGGTTTGAAAAGTAAGAAGATATGAAAAGGTGTGAAGAGGTGTAGAAGTGGTGTCTTTTCTAGAGGCACTAGCATGCTTTATATAGAGTGAGCAGCCTCAAAACCCTAGCTAATTGGGCCCCCTACTCGGTTTTGAAGATTGGTCCCTATTGTAACAGAATTGCGGCGCGGGCGCTAGGGCGCTGATGTCGCGCCAGGGCGCGAGCGCGATACACGTGATTAGTTCTGCTGAGGTTCGGGCGCTGGGGCGCGCTGAGGGCGCTGGGGCGCTCGATTCCAGCCTGGACTCCACTGCTCCGCTTCTTACTCAGTTCCTGATGTCTGCTGCTCCAATAATTCCTATGACCTGCACCAAAAATATAAAATACTCAAGATCAAGTGCAAGGGCCATCCTTGAATTGCAAAAACATCATAAAACTTATTACTTTAGCCTTTATTTTCATTAAGTCCTAAATAAATCCAAATTGTATTAAATACAATAAAAGGCTAAAATAGAGTAAAGAATTGCATACAATCATCCAAATTAAGGGCATAAAATATTGGCAAAAACCACGTTATCACCCCCTCTCCCCATTAGTTTAGAATGAGCTCATGCCTAGGGGCCGGTGATGTGGAGGATAGGACAGGAGGGCGGCTATGTCTCACAGTTAAAGAAAGATAAAGATGCTTAACATGTTAATATGTATTTTCTTTATGATGTATTTATTGTATATGATTTGAGGGCACTAGCACACTACACTGAGACGTCTATTTATTCATGCGATGATATATGTATTAATAAAATGAACCAGACGCACTTAGGTAAGACGTTCCGAGAAAAGACTGTTTTTAAACTTATAATCGAAATGAACTTATTCTTGCTTCACACATTTTATAATTAAATCGGGGGCGGCTTCCTCTACTGAGTCACTTCCTAGTGCTCACCCTATGTTTTTCCCACCTTTTAGAGGAGCAGCTCGAGCAGGATATCGAAGCACACGAGGAGATCGCACAGACTTAGTTTATGATTTAGTTCCTCAGATATCAGAGACATGTTTTATTCCTTATGCAGATGTTATGATTTTATGCTTCCGCTATATTTAGCTAGTTATGTTTTCAAAGACCGGACCTATGTTAGTCGGCAACTATTTATTTATCTGTATTTATGATGGAGTCTCATAAGTCTCGTTGTCGGGCTATGGGATGACACATAGTATTTATTTCTTTGTGTTTGACTATGTATGGGAGATTATTTATGGTTTGAATTATGTTCTAAGTAATATTCAGTATTAACTCATGATTGTTATTATTATCGTTGTATTTATGCGCAAGGCCCTTATTTTCTATTCCGCAAAACATTTACGAAAGATTTACTCCCACGTATTTTCCGCGTATGATATTTTAAAAATAAAGATAAAACATTATAACAGGAGGTAACCCTTATGAAATAGCCTAAAATGACTTAAGCGTTAAGAGCTATCTAGTAGGGTGTTACAATAGACGTCCAATTCCAAGGTTAGATGATTTGCTTGATGAATTGCATGGTTCTTGTTTATTTTCCAAAATTGATCTTAAGAGTGATTACCATCAAATAAGAATTCGAGATGGTGATGAGTGGAAAATCGCTTTTAAAACCAAGTTTGGATTATATGAGTGGTTGGTGATGCCATTTGGGCTAACTAATGCTCCAAGCACCTTCATGAGGTTAATGAACCATGTTTTGAAATAATTTCTTGGAAAATTGGTTGTTGTGTACTTTGATGATATTTTGGTGTATAACACCTCCTTAGAATTGCATGTGAAACATCTTAAGGCTGTTTTAAAAAGACTTAGGGAGGAACAATTGTTTGCAAATATTGAGAAATGCATATTTTGTACTGATCATGTAGTGTTCCTAGGATTTGTTGTGAGTGCTAAATGTGTTGAGGTTGACAATGAAAAGGTAAAGGCCATTCAAGAGTGGCCTACACCAAAAAGTGTGAGTGAAGTGAGGAGTTTTCATGGTTTAGCAAGCTTCTATAGGAGGTTCGTTAAGGACTTTAGTACCTTGGCAGCACCTCTTAATGAGGTTGTTAAAAAAAATGTTGGTTTCCATTGAGGGGAGAAACAAGAGAAAGCTTTTTGTGCATTAAAGGAGAAATTATCAAATGCTCCAATTCTTGCATTGCCTAATTTTTCAAAATCTTTTGAACTTGAATGTGATGCATCAAGTGTTGGCATAGGCGCTGTCCTAATGCAAGAAGGTCATCCAATTGCTTATTTTAGTGAGAAATTAAATGGGGCTTCCCTAAATTTTTCTACCTATGATAAGGAATTGTATGCCTTGGTGAGAGCATTGCAAACATGGCAACATTATCTTTTACTCAAAGAGTTTGTGATTCATAGTGATCATGAGTCTCTTAAATTTTAGAAAGGTCAAGGAAAATTAAACAAAAGGCATGCCAAATGGGTCGAGTTCTTGGAACAATTCCCATATGTCATCAAACATAAAAAGGGTTAAAATAATGTTGTTGCGGATGCATTGTCTAGAAGACATGTTTTGATTTCTCTTTTTGAAACAAAAATGCTTGGTTTTGATTGCTTGAAAGAAATGTATGAGCATGATGTTGAATTTTCTTATTTGTACAAGACTTGTGAGAAAGTTGCTCATAATGGATTCTTTAGGCACAATGACTTTTTATTTAAAGAAAATCGATTGTGTGTGCCAAAAGGATCTATTAGAGAGTTGCTTGTGCTAGAAGCACATAAAGGTGGTCTTATGGGTCATTTTGGGGTTCACAAAACTTTTGAAACATTGAATGAACATTTCTTTTGGCCTCATATGCGAATAGATGTGAACAAAGTTTGTGGGAAATGCATAGTTTGTAAAAAGGCCAAATCAAAGGTAAAACCCCATGGCTTGTATACCACTTTGCCAACTCCCGAATTTCCTTAGATTGATTTATCCATGGACTTTGTTTTGGGGCTGCCAAGAACCAAGAGTGGTAAGGATTCAATTTTTGTTGTTGTTGATAGATTTTCAAAGATGACACACGTTATCCCATGTAAGAAAGTTGATGATGCTTCTCATGTGGCTAATTTATTTTTCAAAGACATTGTAAGACTCCATGGCTTGCCTAGGAGCATTGTTAGTGATAGGAACTCAAAGTTCCTTAGCCATTTTTGGAGAACATTATGGGGAAGATTATGTACTAAATTTCTATTTTCTACCACATGTCATCCTCAAACGGATGGTCAAACCAAAGTAGTAAATAAGACTTTAGGGACTTTGCTTCGTGTTGTTTTGAAAAAAAAATTGAAAGCTTGGGAAGAGTGTTTGCCACATGTTGAATTTGCTTACAATAGGACTATCCATAGCACAACAAATTGTTCTCCTTTTGAAGTTTTGTATGGCTTTAATCCTTTAACTCCTCTTGATTTGCTTCCAATGCCTAACATTTCAATTTTAAGCACAAAGAAGGGCAAGGTAAGGCGGATTATGTGAGGAAGTTGCATGAGCGTATAAAGGCTCAAATTGAAAAGAAAAATGAGAGCTATGCTAAGCAAGCCAACAAGGGAAGAAAGAATGTTGTCTTTGAACCCGGAGATTGGGTTTGGATTCACTTGAGGAAAGAAAGGTTTCCGGAACAAAAGAAATCAAAATTACTACCAAGGGGCGAAGGTCTATTTCAAGTCTTGGAGAAAATCAATGATAATGCCTACAAGCTTGATTTTCCAGGTGAGTACAATGTTAGTGCTACATTTAGTGTTTCTGACTTGTCTCTCTTTGATGTAGGTGATGAAGATTTGAGGATAAATTCCACTGAAGAAGGAGGGAATGATGAGGATATGACTAAGGAGGTTCAAGATCTCAAGGTGAATGATGCAATTGGTTCTAATTTGGAGTGCGATATACATGACTTGGAAGGACCAATGACTAAAGCTAGGGTCAAGAAAGCTAAAGAAGCTTTGTCCAAAAGTGTGTCATCATCATGGAGAGTCCAAATTCAACATGGAAGCCCAAAATGGTGTTGTGCATCAAGAATGAAGAAGCAAATGAATAAATGGACTGAATCAAGGTGCATCACGAAATTGGGGCTGAAATAAATAAGTTTAATTTCAATTTTAGTATATTTCGGTTTTATTTGTAATAAAGTGGGATGCATGAGTTGAATGTATGCCTCTTTAATTTACAGACTCACAATTTAGTTTTTTTTTTAGTGTTTATTTTCTTTTTATTCTTACAAGACATAGACTAGGAAACTCTTGGATTTTCTTGTGATAGGTTATTGCAAGTTTAAGAGTGAATAAGTGAGCATTAAGAGCATTAAGACACACATCATTGCTAGGGAGGTTACAAAGAATAGTAATTGTGTGAAACAATGTTCTTAACTTAGCCTAATGCTTGTAATTTCACTATATATGTTCTACTTCAGCATGAATAAAAGATAACTTTGGCATTTTTTTATTAATTTGTAAGAATTATTCTCTTTTGTTCTTGATTGAGAAAATTTCAGACTTATCAAGGGAAATTTTTTTCCTTTGTGGCGTCTAAGGCTTATCTTCAATCCAATTGGAGTGGCGCCTAATTTTTTTTTTTTGTTCTTGATTTTATTACTCTAAATTGGTTCAAACACTCATTCACAATCCATTCCATCCAAATTGCATACTTCATCATTATTGGAATTTGTTTGCAAGAAATTAAGCTTCCTAAAGGTCCAAATTCATAGAGTCCTAACTTGGATTCTCATCAAAGGGGGTGCGAGAGAGAGAGCGACAGGAGGGAAATAGAGAAAGGGAGGCTGACAGACCAAAGGAAGCTGTGTCCTCTGCGGCCTCCATGGAAACGTGTAGATTAGGGAAGCGATCGCAGGCTGGGAAAAAGAAGGAAGGGGAAGGGTCGCGGCTATCGCGACCGCCACGCCTGCAAAATGTCGTGGCCACGTCCGTCGCGAGGAGAGAAAGAAAGTGCTCGGGGAAGGTGTGGTCCAAGAGAGAGAAAGGGCAATCGAGGGTAAGACGGCTTCGCCGCCGCCCTGCAATAGCGTGGCCGTCGCGGCTGCAATTGCGGTCAACGGAGACCGCCGCTGTCATAGATCTGTGGCCGGGAACAATGGCGGTGAGCTCATCTTCTCCCACTCTCAGTTTCTGATTTGTATTGTTTCTGTTTGATTTTTTTGGGTTATGAACGATGATAATAATTTTTTTATGTGGTGAAGATGGCTGATGATTGTGAAGGTGGTGATGGTGATGGTATCTGAGGATGTAATGATGATGATGAAGATGTGATGATGGTGAAACTGTTTTTATTTATTTATTTTATTTTATTCATTTCTTATTTACAAGGTGTAGAATGTATAATCTGGACACGGGTTGTAATTGGACTGTGGATGTGTGTGATTCTGGATTAATAAAAACATATATGATATGGTTGTGTGTGCGAATGGATGAGCTTTGATTTTCTTTATTTGAGACTCTGTACGTGTTGTATTTACAAGAATGAATATTAGAATGTATCTGAATTAATCTGTTACTTATTATTAATTTTTACTATATAAATATCTTTTGTCCCTTCAGGAATTGCTTCTTTACTTTTCTCTGTTCATGAGTCTCTTCCTATAATCTCCCCCTTCAGAGCCCCCTTTCCAACCAGTCTTCTCCTCTATTTATCACTTTCAAATTTTTGTTATGTTGCTAAATCAGACCAACAAAATCATAGAAAACAGTAGAGCTTGTTTGTCCAACAATATTATTGGGAAGCTCTAATCTTGAACATTGGAACACATAGAGATGAGTGGTCTTGGGTTCAACCATTAAGGAACAGAAAGATGCCTATTTATTTCATGACAAAACCCCCCAAATTAGTCCCTCCAGAATTTACAATCGGACATTATAGTCCCTCCAGAATGAGAAAGTAAAGATTAGTCCCTGCACATGTTAAATGTCGGACTTATAAGTCCCTCTGTTAATCTTCTCAAACGCAAATGATGATCTGGCAGTAACGGTGATGACATGGCACCGTTAAATGACACATCACCATCACCGTAAACTAAATGGCGTCGTTTTGATGGTCCAAATCATCACTTCACTTAACCCCACCTCACCTCTCTCTCCTCCCACACTTCACTTAAGTTAAGTGAATTGATGATTTGGAACATCAAAACAACGTCGTTTAGTTTATGGTAATGGTGATGTGTCATTTAACGGTGTCACATCATCACCGTTACTGCCAAATCATCATCCCGGTTTGAGAAGATTAACAGAGGGCCTAATAAGTCCGACGTCTAACATGTGCATGGACTAATTTTTACTTTCTCATTCTGGAGGGACTGAAATGTCCGATTGTAAATTCTGAAGGGACTAATTTAGGAGTTTTGTCTTATTTCATATTATTTATTTTTTATTATTGTTATTATTTTATATAAAAACTGAACTAAGACGAAGAAAATAAATAAGCTAAAAAAAATGAAATGGGCCCTATTAAAATAATTGAACTTAAGTTTTTTTAAGCATGATTCAAAAAGTTTTTTTTTACTAATACTAAATGGGCTGACAATAAAAATGGGCTTAATGAAAATAAATTGATTTTTTTATCAAGTTCTTTTATTTACAAAAAAAGTTAAACCCGGGACGATAGATTAGTCGGGACGAAACTCTGGACACCGTGGGCAACAAAAAAAAATGGACCAGAAACAAATAATAGATTCAAACAGTAAACGTAATTAAATGACAAATGTAATTCTTTTTTTTACATAGTCAGAAATTGGGTGCTGATAGCTGATATCAGAATTCTCAAAGAGTAAATCTATTTCTTCATCTTCTGTCTGATACGATGTTTGGTGTAGATGTATTAGTGAATCTTCTGTCTGATTTGATGTTGAATTGTCGCTGAATTGTTGATTCTAATTGTTCAATATTTGCTTCGGAATTTGTTCGATTTGGTTCTTCTTCTTCGAAATTAATTTCACTAACTCTTGCACTTAACCAAGCCTCTAGCATAGAATTGAATCTCTTTCCAAAAATTCTCTATGATTGTGAATTTTCAATTCATTGATAAAATATGGAATTAAAATGTTTGGATCACTCTCATCAACACTTTTTAAATAAATAATAAAATCATCATAATACTCACTCACATTACTGGTTTGCTCCTTGATTGACTCCGACAAGCCACCATTGGAAATTGAAAATGGTGGTCAATAAAAGAACTACGAAGAAATTGGGGAGAATAATTCCAATAGTAAAATTTCAAAAGAGGAAAAGATCCACCAACTAATTTCATACATCCCAATTATATTATTACTACACTTATTTATAGTATTTTTCACTAACTAATTGAAACTTACTTAATTAAACTATTGGCCCACTTTTACTCCCACCATGTTCAATACTATTATTCTGATCCTATTTGAACCATTAAAAAAGACTTAAAGTTTATGGTGAATGATCTGTTAATTTTTTTATTTATTGAAGTTGCAGGGAAATTCTAGTCTGCTTGACATATATAGAATTGTAAAGCAGAAAAATGGTCCCATATAATATGACTAAGATTAAAGCATGAAAAAAAAAACAATAATATTTATTGTATTGCAAAAATACATCCAATTAATATTTAATATGTGTTATACATAATATGTAATGTATATCATATATATTGTGTATTATATATAATACACGTCACATACTATCTATAACACATGTAAGATATTAATTGAAGGTATTTTTACTTAAATACAAACATTTCTGAAAAAGAAAGTGGGTAAAGTAATTAAGAGGTGGGAACCGAAAACAAAATAGAACACGGCATCTACGTACGAAGGTACATATACATGTTGTCATTTTAGAAAAGTATGACTATGAAGTACCCTGCAAAGACTTTGAGGCAAATAAGAAAAAAAGAATCATCTGAAAATACGTAATTAAGTAAATATCAAAATATAATGTTGAGACCAACAAGTAAAGTGATAGTGATATGTGTTTTCAACAGTATTGTAATTTGTAAGTAAACAGTTTAGTGAGAGGTCAAATCATAACGTTATCACATCCCAATATAAAAAAAGCTTAAGTGCCTTAAGAGTAAAATGAAAGAACAAATAAAAGAGACTAGATAAATTCATGAAAAAAAATGAATTTGATTGTCAACATTAATAATAGTGTTATTATAATGATTACAAAGTAGTTAAGGAAGGTGAGTGATTTTCTAAAAAACAAAATTTAGGAGAGGGTAAGTGTAATTACAAACTAAAGTAGCTCAAAAGAATTATGTGTAATTCTGATGTGTTGTATGTGTTCTAATAGAAATATACATATTACTCATTATTTAAATTAATTAGTCCAAATGAAAGAAACTAAATATTAAAATAAAGTTTTAGGAACAACACTAAGAATAATAATTAATTGTATCTTTTATGACCTTGGAGTGGCGTTTACAAACTGAAATTTTATTTAAATTTTTGTATCAGTACTTGTATTTTGTATATCTACTATGAATATAGATATAAAATACAGATAAAAAAAATTTGTATAGATACAATTTATATTATATGATATGTTTATGCTAAATAAACATATCATTTTTTATTCTGTATTATATTTTATTTTGTACACGACAAACAAATTCCGTATAAATTAACATAATGCCACCAGGATCTAGATGATCGGCTAAATTGATTCTTAATTTAAAAAGTTGGGGAATAAAATATTAATTTTAAAAAGACAAAGACCAACAAGGTTAGAGACTAAGTCACTGAGATAATATTTCAATCTATTCTTTTGTTCATAACCTGATTTTAAGTTTAAGATCCTAAAATCAAACAAAATTAAAAAATACATATTTGAACTGAAATCAAACAATTTTTTAAAGGCCAGAAATCGATATTTATTTATTTAAAAACATTTGAAACATAATTAAAAAATACTTTTACTAACAAGTGCTAAATTTTACTAAAATTTTAAAATATTATAATAAATTTCTTATATAAAATTGTCAGCACATGAATTTAGCATAGTTGAGGTAACCTTAGTCGAGAGAAAGGAATTTAAGGAGTAGTTGAGATTGCGTGAACAACCGAGGATTCTAACCTGACCTTTGTGCTAGTCGTAGCCGCATTTATGCCGTGCAGGAATAACAGCTTGGTAGTTATTAGAGGATATGATTGATATGATGATATCAATTATTGATATGGTAATATCAGTAATTGATATGGTGCGATTTACATTAATTTAGGAGAAGATTACATAGTATCATTGATTAATTTACAATGATATTAAATTGATATGATTTGATTAAGTTTGCCTATAAATAGGCATTGACCTTCTGTAATTGAACAAGATGAATAATCAAGAATATTTTCCATATTATTTTACATAGTTTCTCTCTATACTCTCCCATCATAAATTCTAACATGGTATCAGAGCCATGGTACCCACCTTAACACATTTCTTCCGCTGATATCTCTACGAGTTCTTAGAACTCTTTTATATTTTATTTGATTGCTTTCTATTTTCTATACTGTTTTTCAAAGATGAAAAAAAAATCATTTACTTTACCTCATAAAACCCTACAAACAACCATCTCTACATCACCTTCAATTCATGCTATTTTGACTCCATTACATGGCGACTGAAGAAGGGGTTTGCAATTTTATCCATAAAAGTTGCATTGGAAAAAATAGGTTATCAACTTTGTCCATAAAAGTTGCACCGAAAAGGGTTTGTAACTTTTTCTACAAAAGTTACATTGAAAGGGGTTTGTAGTTTTGTCCATAAAAGTTGCACGAAAATGGGTTTGCAGCTTTCTCCACAAAACGTGCATGGAAATGGGTTTGCAGCTTTCTCCATAAAAAGTGCATGGAAATGGGTTTGCAGCTTTTTCCACAAAAGATGCATGGATCGACATGTTTATGGTGATCAAATAAGTTATGAAGTGATATGAATTTTGGTTGTTGTAGTGTACATTTCAATTTACTATTTTTTTTCTAGTTAATTATATTGCATTAGTGATTTCAAGTTGAAGATGCCCAAATTTGCACCTTCCAACTTGCGGGAGGGTATTAGAGGATATGATTGATATGATGATATCAATTATTGATATGGTAATATCAGTAATTGATATGGTGCGATTTACATTAATTTAGGAGAAGATTACATAGTATCATTGATTGATTTACAATGATATTAAATTGATATGATTTGATTAAGTTTGCCTATAAATAGACATTGACCTTCTGTAATTGAACAAGATGAATAATCAAGAATATTTTCCATATTATTTTACATAGTTTCTCTCTATACTTGATTATTCATCTTGTTCAATTAAAATAATATGGAAAATATTCTTGATTATTCATCTTGTTCAATTACAGAAGGTCAATGCCTATTTATAGGCAAACTTAATCAAATCATATCAATTTAATATCATTGTAAATCAATCAATGATACTATGTAATCTTCTCCTAAATTAATGTAAATCGCACCATATCAATTACTAATATTACCATATGTCACAACGTCCCCGACGGGGTGTCGTGACTAAAAATGGAGAAAAATGGAGTCGTCACCAATTTTAATTATGGAAAAATTGGAAAACCTTTATTTTGTGGAAAACAGGTCTTTTTAGAGATTAGGTTTGGGAGTCGAGTTATGATTAGGGAAGGGTGAGAATTTAATCCCACTATACCCCTAATACATCCGTATAAATACGGTTACCCTAGAGCAAATTATGCAAATCTATATTTATAATTTAATAACATTTTTTTCCTTTAAATAGAAATAAATTAAACTAAACACGTAAAAAAAGAACAAAATAAATTAAAAATTAATTTTGGGTTGACAGGTTGTAGTCTGCGCCGACGTATCCTCTGGTGCAATGAGGAACTCAAACCCACGTCGTTCTTGTAGAAAATAATTGTGTGTTGGTATTTTTTAGAAAATGTTGGGTACAGGGCGAGTTATGATTCGCACAAGCACCCTACAATCTATTATTCCGAGGATGATTATCTCATACAACGAAGTAATAAATTGAAAAAGAAGATTTTGTAAGATTTTGTTTTGATTGTAATTAAAAAAAAAACAAAAGATTGAGTTTTGATTTAAAAAGAAATAAATTGAATTTTGTTTTAAAAAGGAAATAATTTATTGTTTATGAACAAAGATATTTTTAGGGTACATGACAATGTAATTCGCACAAGTACCCCACAATTTATGATTCCGAGGATGATTATATCATACAACGAGATCATGAATCGTAAAAAAAGTGTAAATTTGTTTTGATTTTATTGTAAAAAGAAATGAATTGAGTTTTGTTTATTTTAAAAATAATAATAATAATAAATATAATAATAATAAATCGAACCAAAATCCCCCATTCAATCCCTAATTCCCGTATAGGGAAAGAAGGGAAGATGGAAGAGTGGCGGCAGCCTTGGCAAGGGGGAGAGGACAGTGGCGGCCGAGGAAGGAGTGGTGGCTTGCCGGTGCGCGCAGGGAAAGCAGAGGTGGTTGCGAGGTAGCTTCTGCCCTCTGCCAGGGAGCTACTGTGGAGGCGGAGGAAGGCTCGCGGAGGCTGAGCTCGAGGTGGCGTGAGGCGGAGGGAATCGTAGGCGCGACTGGGGACGCGTGCGGGTCCGATTTGGCTGCTGTCGTTGCTCTGTCGCTGCTGCCATTGTCGATCTTGTTGCTGTTCTTGTTACTGTTCCTGTCGCTGTTCTTGTTGTGCTCTGTTGTTGCTGTTGTTTTTATTTTTTGTAAATTGATTTTTTTGTTTTGAAACTTGACTGTTGTTGGTGGTGATGAAGGTGATGCTACAAGTGTGTGGCTATGGAGGTGATGATGAGTGGCGGGTTTCTTGTGTGTGTTGCTGCCATAGGAGCCGAGCCGCTGTGAGTGGCTGAGCCACGATGATCATGATGTCTCTGCTTTTGCTATTGTAATGAAATATATAGAAGCTACCTAGGTTAAAATTAGCATTAATGCAAATGAAATTTTGATTGATTTTTTTTATTGTGATTTGATTTAATTTGTGATAATTGTGTGTGATGAGATTGTAATTGATGCAATTTGTGATTATGTTTGATGTGATGAGATTATGCTAAATTTGATGAGATGCTAATTATGATTTTATTTTTATTTTATTTTTATTTTATTTTTGTAATTTTTTATTTTTTCTATTTTTAAATAAATGTCCGGACAAAATACGGTGTTTACACCATATCAACAATTGATATCATCATATCAATCATATCCTTTAATAGTAGTTGCAAAAAGTATGGGTTGAACCTGAGAAATTCGGTTGGGGCAATTTTGCGTAAAAGAAATTGTAGAAAGTGGATTTGGCAAATTTTGGGTGCCGAAAGTGGAAAGTTGATGTCGATTTGATTGAGTGAAGATCATGAGAGGTGATTTTTGAAAGATAAAGGTCATTCAAGGAGGCTATATATATCAACACTTAGCTGAGGGGAGGACACAATGAACAACCTTTGAAGCCACTTATCTTTGTTTTCATGTCTTTAAGAGTAGATTTTAGTTAGTTTAAACCACTATTTAAATTTCAAATTGTACTACAACTGTTTGTTGAATAAAATCCTAAAATCTCTCAATTTATCGTTTTCTTTTCTTTTCTTCTACGTCCATAATTTCTCTTTCCTTGAAGCGAGTGCATAATCCATAACCGAAGGATAGAGTCCCCCTTTGGTGTTAACCGTTTGATTCAAGGGATCATTGTTTTAGGTTGCACCTCGGCTACAATAACTCAGTCATAGCCGAGAAAGTTATTTTCACACTAACATAATTGGCACGCCCAGTGGAACCCATGAAGAAAGGAAGTTACGGTGAACGTCAGACACGATTTCAAGTGGTAGATGCAATTGAGGACCGATAAGAATACGAACATGACTTCGAATAAAGCTATTGGTACGCCCAAGCCCAAACACGGACGAAACGACAGAGGATCGGTTGTAGGACCGGCAGGGGGACATTCCAGCCCCGAGGGATTGTCTTCCCAGCCGATTGTTATGACCAAACCTTTGTCCACAAAAGCCGCTACTGAGAAGCCAACCACCACGGTTTCTATTGTCTAAATCACGAAACAAATCAAGGAAGGAATGCATGATCTGATGTACCAAGTATCTTGGCAAATGGGAGAGAACGTCTAGCCGATGGTATGAAACATGTTGCAGACAGAGTGCTACCATCCAAGAATGGATGGAGGCGGTTCCTCTTATTGATGTAAATCTTCATTTGGTTTTGATAATAACAAAACTAATGTAATAATAGGTTCAGAAGCTTGATATTAAATTGTATATTGTATAGAAGCTTCTTTATTCTTTATTGTTTTAGAAAGTGTTATGTTTGTAATAGTTTATAGGGAATTTTGTAAATAGCTTAAAAAAAATTTGTACAAGCTATATTCTATTTCCTAGACAATGTATTAGGTAAATATACTTTGTAATACATGAGGAACTTCAGAAAGGTGATTCAGAAAGGTTCAAAATTGACTGCATCATAAAGGTGTGTTCAGAAAGCACACACATATAGTTCAGAAACCTTGTTAGTTCAGAATTCTTATAAGTTCATAAAATTAGAACTTTTTATAACATGTGTTTTATTATGTTATTTTCAATTCAAAAGCACGTGTAAAATGTGTAAAAGTGCTTCTTGATCTAAGTTAGTTTTTCTAGTTGGAATGTCAGCTAGATAGTTTGTCACGACCCAACACGGATACGTGACCGGCACATGAGACACCAAGTCCCATGTCAGCCTTAACCTGATAAGACACAGAAAATCCAGCTAAACAACAGCAACCACAACTACAATAACATACATATAACATGATCATAACATTCTACTTAATCCATAAACAATCCATACGTCCAAATATATATATATCATCATACATATCCTGACGAAAGTCTAACAACAATATCACAACCCCAACAAGTCTTACATAGACTTATACAATAACAACCGTCTACTCTAGTCCAAGGAAATCATGTCTGTAACATAAGGAGCATACACTAGATAGGGAATACATAAGGCCTCTACACATGAGGCTCACCAAATCTAAGAACTCGGAGGAACGGATAAACTCGTCCCTTGATCTGCACCTTGATCTGAAAACATATTGTATGAATGGGTGAGTCATACGCTTAGTGAATAAACAGGTTATAAGCAGTGTATAAAGCATATAACAATACAGTGCAGTTACAACATAAACCAACAAGCATGAACATAACCCAATCTGACAGATATATCAATTCCATCGCTTTTATACAGTCTCTTTAACTTGGTAGCTTTTAATCTATGAACACCTGGAGCGCGGCCCCGACTCGTGTTCATAGGCAGTATGGATGTCCCGTGAGCTATGCCCCTCCTCAGACACCATACTGCGAAACCCCGCGAGCTATGCCCCTCCTCAGGTTTCCATTTACGACCTCGCGAGCTATGTCCCTCCTCAGGTCGTTTTACCATCTCTTAATTCATTAGATTTTTTTTTCTTGTTTAGCACTGTTAGTAACACATAGCATCAAAAATCACAGTATACGGAATTCATCATCATCATCATCACATTCCAGTTATATACTCACAATCAAACCATATATTGGAACATAATTCACATATATAGTTATATACAAAATAAACTACATATAACCCATTACTCACAGAGATGCTCAAATGAGCAAAACAGCACCGCCGGATCTAGGAGGAGTTGTGTGGAGCTTCCCTAGGAGACTGGAAATCTAGATAACATAACAGAATCCTCAGAGACATAACAATACTCAAACCCAGCCCGTAACCCCAGCTACTAACACTCTAACACACTATATACATATATAGGTATATAATAACCGTTTGAAATTATCTTACTTCAAAATACCTCATAGTTCACAAAATACATTTCTCAACATAGCAATTATAATGAAATAATCATGTAACGATAATACATAATAATATTTTCGAAAAGCATTTCCAAGAAAATTCTGTCTGCGAGGCCACGCTCCAGCGGCCCATCGCCGCTCCAGCGGCCGAACCCTAGCAGAGAATGCTGGTTCGCGACAGCAGCGTGAAATCAACCCAAAAATCCAATTTTTAACACCCAATACACCAGAAATCAACAACAAACAACAATAACAACTATATTACAACATCATAACTTCATAACATCAAAGAAATCACAAATCCTCTCAAAAACCCTAACCCCCAAAACCGAAAATTAGAGAAAATAGACATCAATGGAGAAAAAGAATTACTCTACACTTACCCTCAATATACTAGATGAGCAATACTAACTTAATCTTTGATGATTAATGGAATTTGGTTGGGGTTTGAGAGAGCTTTGAGAGGGTGGGGTAGAGAAGAAGAAGGAAAGGAAGAGAGAAAGAAAAGAGAGAGAGGGAATACGGGAATGGGGAAGGGAAAAGGAAAGGAAGGAAGGAAAAAGGGTGGGGAGGTGGGTCCCACGTGGTCCTATCTCCCCGGTTGTATCGTGATCTCTTACTCAAATTAACTCAGACTATCTCAGGTATTACATAGTTAGTTTTTCTCATCTCTATATATTGAGATGACTAAGTGTAATCTGTAATGAATGAGAAGAGTAGAAAAAAATCAAAAAGAAAAATACATTCGAGAAAAAAAAAAACAGAAAAGAAAACTCAGAGAAAATAAGGAAGAGAAAAGAGAAATGCTCTGAGAGAAAAAGAAAAAGTTCAAACTCAGAAATAAGGATCGTGATGAAAAGTTAAAGAGTTTGAGAGAAATGAATTTCTAGATGTGAATTCAGAAAGTTGAAGAAACCAAAATCTATCACTGGAACGAATTTCAAATCAAGATTGCTGAAAAAGTCCTTCAGTGGAGATCGAGGCAAGGAAATCTTTGAAGAGGGTATATCTTCAGAGTGGAAAATCTTCTCGGAGGGTACACCCTTGGAGTAAAAATCTTCAGAAAGGGGATATTTGTGGAGTGAAAATCTGCAAGAAGGAGATTTCTTGTAGTGGAAGAAACCTGGGAAGGTTTACAAAGTATATCTGAATTGTAATTTGTAATTTGTGATTTGTTGAATTATGAATAGTGGAACTCAGTCGTGAAGGTTGAAGAACTGGATGTAGGCATTATTGGCCGAACCAGTATAAAAATTTTGGTTTTGTTTTTGTTACCTTTATCTTTTACTTGCTTAATTGATTTGCTGATCTTTGACAAATTGAATTTGATTTGAATTGATCAAAATCAATGTTAATAAAGGAAAGGAAAAAACAGAGTGTGTTCGTGTTCTTAAAGAATTAAAAGAATCAAGTGAATAATAAGTTTTTTGTAATAAAAATTGTTTGGTTATGATTTTGTGTTGTTGATTAACTTGTATTCATTGAAAAGAAATCAAAGAAAGATGTCTATATTGATTTTCGAAAAAGTTTCTAAAATCTGTGTTATTTCAAGATTATGAAAGTTCATATTTTGAAACAACTTTTCTGAAACAAAGTTGATTTATTTATGATGATTTGATATCTTATATTTTGTTTGAAATAATTGTTGAATTGTTTTTAACATTATCTAATCATATAAGATTCATTCTTGTCTTCAGAAGCTTGAAGCTTCATAAATGTGTGACATCAGAAGCTTAAGTTCAGAAACTGAAACAAATTCTTATGAGAATCTGAACTAAGTTCTGAAGGGAATTTCTGAAAGAATTTTTGTACATTATGAAATAAACTATTTTAGATATTCAGAAAGCTTGAAATAAGAAAGTTGTTTTTTATGCTTTATGTTAAGTGTTTGTAATTATTGAAATCCGCTACATATAGTAATTTCTGATACATATTCTGATATCACACATTATCTTGATATATCCTAATTGAAATTAACTTTTCAACAAGTTCAAAAGACTTGATTGATTTTATAATTTCAGAAAGTTATCTTTGCATCAAGAATTGAAAAAGTGAAAGAATTTCACACAACCAATTCACCCCCCCCCCCTCTTGGGTTGTGTACCTTGAAGCTTGAGAAAGATCATAACTTGCACCACCACCAACAATTGACATCCAGAGCCAGGTTCTCAAGTTAAATTCTGTAAAACGAATTGAGAAGATCCAAATGAAGAGATGACTTCTCAAGCAAACTTTCAAATTTCTGAAGGTCAATCAATAAATAGACCACCTCTATTCAATGGAACTGCCTATGCATATTGGAGAAACAAGATGCAACTTTTCATAGAAATACAATAGTTTGGAACTATGGGAAAGAATAATCAATGGTGATTAATTTCCTCAAAGCACAAGAACATTGGAAAATGGTTCTGTAGAGATCAAACAAATTCCAACAAAAGAATGGACAAGAGAACACAAAGAAATGATCCAACTCAACTCTAAGGCTAAGTATCTTTTAATTTGCTCTCTTACTAAATCTGAATATGATAAGATTATAAGATGTGAATCTGTCAAAGAAATTTTGGACAAACTTTCTTTACTGCATGATGGAACAGATGAGGTAAAGGAAACTAGAATTGACATGCTTAAATCAAATTATGAAAAGTTTAGTATGGAAGAAAATGAAAATATTGATAGTATGATAACTAGGTTTCTAGGAATCATAAATCAATTAAAGGATCCTGGCTATGTTATGCAAAATGCTGAACTTGTTAGAAAAAATTTAAGTTTACCTTCTAAGTGGTTACCTAAAGTTACTGCAATAACTAAGGTAAAGGACTTAAAAACATTGAAATTAGATGCCTTGATAGGTTCTTTGAAAGTGCAGGAAATTGAACTGCAAAATCTTGCTAGCACTAACAATTTCAGGGATAATATGGCATTGAAAGTCTCCAAGAGGAGAAAGAAAAATAAAGCATTCATTGCAAAAGAAGATTTTGATAAAGATTCTGAAGATGGTAGTTTAGAAAGTGATGCATCAGAAATCAATGAAGAGCAACTGGCCTTATTCATAAAGAACTTCAAAAAGATGTTCAGAAAAGGAAAATGTAGTAGAAGAAATGCAAATGCATTCAGAAAGGACAAAGCTAAATCTGAACAAGGTGACTATTTACAATTGTAATGAGAAAGGTCACATCAAGCCCGAATGTCCAAAGTTGAAGGAGAATTCATCAAAAGTTAAAGGGAAAAAGAAAGATTATAAAGCTATTCTTAGTGATGATGATGATTCAGAAGAAGAAGAAGTTGCAAATATGTGCTTCGTGACAAATTATTTTTCAGATTCTGAAACTTCAGAAGAAGAAGAAAATCATGAGGTATCTTTTACTGAATTGTGTACCAAATATGATGATCTTTTGTTTCAATCAAACATACTTGCTAATAGACTTGAAAAACTTTAAAAGGTTCATAAGAAAGTCTTATGTAAGCTTTCTAAAGTAAAAAAAGATTTAGAATTTAAAAAAGAAGTCAGTAATGAGTTCAGAAACTTAAATTCTGAACTTAGTATTGAACTTGAAAAGTTCAGAAACCCTTGCTCAGAATCAATCTTTGATTTTTCTGATATTGATTTAGATTTAGAAAACCTCAGAAAAATAAATTTTGATCTTGAGAAAGAGTTAGAAACTTTCAAGAATGCTAATGAAGATCTTTTAAATGAAAAACATGTTTTAGAAAATGATATTAACATACTTAAAGCTTCTAAGGCTAAATTAGAACCTGTTATAATTTCTGATCCTTCATGTTCAAAAATTAAATCAGTGTCTGATAATGGCTCAGAAAGTAAATCTATTTCTGATTAAAGTTCAGAAATTAAATTGCTTTATGATAAATGTTCCGATCTTATGAAAACCAATATCTTGCTGAGAAAAGACTTAGAAAAGTTTGTAAATGGTTCTAATAACTTAGAAAAGATTCTAGAATCTCAAAAAGTTTATTTTGATAAAAATGACATTGGTTTTAAACCTGAAAACAAATTTTAAAAATCCAAAACCTATTTTCAGAAATAGTTCAGAAAGATGAGATGCTTTCACTGTCAGAAAACTAATCATAAATCAAAGTATATTGTGAGTAATGGGTTATTTATGGTTTATGATTGATTTTGATTATTTTTGTGATTTATGTGCTATGATAGTTGATAGAAACTGACGTAGGTATTAGCTCCAAGAACTCTTTACTTCATTATTGAAGGTTTTGAATGATAAAATTCTTAATTAAAATAAAAGTTTTAATTTGGTTGGACTGATTGTTTGTTAAGTGTGTTTTAGGATTTAATTAATTAAAAGAGTGAATATCCTATTTAGTCCCTCATGTTTAATTTCGAGGACAATTTAGTCCCTTAAGATTTGAAAGTGACAAAATAGTCCTCCTAGATTAATTTTATATGACACTTTAAGTGACAATTTAGTCCTTATGTTAAGTTTATGTTAACTGAGTTACAAACATGACGTAACTTAGGTGATATGTGTAATACCCCAATTTTCCAAAATAAATATGTTAGCACATCTTCATAAAATAAAAATGTATCATATTTATAAATTTCTACCAATAGTTATTTATATTTACTATGCATAATATTATTATTCATGATAGTATTATTATTTTAACATTCATGATAATATTAGCTTAAATAATATTTTAGTATTCATAATAAGTAATATTATTTTATTTTTAAAATCTTTTACTATTCATGATAGTAGTATTATTTTATTTTTAATATCTTTTACTATTCATGATATTAGTATTATTTTATTTTTAATATCTTTTTACTATTTATGATATTAGTATTATTTTATTAAATAGTATTTTACTATTCATGATATTATTATTTTATTACTAATATCTCAAATAGTGTTTTACTATTCATGATATTATTATTATTTTATCTTAAATAGTATTTTACTATTCATGATATTATTATTATTTTATTAGAAAAATTTTACTATAAATAGGGGTGGGGGGAAACCTTGGGAGGCATAAGGGAATGAGAAGAAAATTTAGAGAAGAGAAAGAGAGGAGAGAAAAAGAGTAAGAAATAATAGTGAGAAATATTTTAGTAGAATAATTTCTTAGTATGCTCTGTGGTTGCAGCTCTGTCTGATCTTCCACATCAAAAAAGAATTATTCTTAGTCACATAAATAAGTGTCCAGAGTGTCATACTGAAATTCTGCCGGTTTCTATTCACGCGTTGTTGTTCTTCAAAATATAATAATTAAGGTAGGGGTTTACTTAATATTGTTACAATGTTCATACTATGCATATATATATATATATAATGCTACTATGTAACTTACTAATCATCTACATACATTGCTATTTACCATTTACTATTCACCATTTATTTTTACTATTCACTATTTACCATTTACTATTTACTTTTACTATTCACTATTTACTATTTATCATTTACTATTTACTATTCACCATTTACTATTTACTATCTACCATTTACTATTTACTATTTACCGTTTATTATTTACCTTTCACAAATTACTATTTACTTTTACTATTTACTATTTACTTTTACTGTTTACTATTCACTATTTATGTTCATTATTTACTATTCATCACTTACCTTTATAATGTTCACTATTTATCATGTATTAATTGCTAATTATTATTTACTATTTATTGTTCACTATTTATCGTTTACTATTTACTATTCACTTATCACTATTCATGGGTTACTATTTACGAATTACTGTTTAATCATTCACCGTCTAGTATGTATATTACTATTCATGCATGACATCATTCATATATGTTATATCATATTATGATTGTGGTTGATTATGTTTAAGTATCATATTAATGATGTTATGATGTGATTGATGCATAAGACTAAAAGAAATAAAATTAATAGTACCCTTCGAGCCCCAATCGGATTGGCCAGTGAAGTATTGGCGGCTTCGAGACCCAATCTGCTTGGACAGTGAATGTGAACTATACCCCTTCTACCCCATTTTATGTTCTAGCAACGGCTAGCAGGTATGAGCTCATAGCCTAGGGGTCTGGTGATGCGGAGGTGAAGTAAGGGAGGGTGGTAACGCCAAAAGATATTAAAGTAAATTGAGAATGAAAGTTAAAAGTTTAATGTATGTATGTGTATGATTTATTTAATTGTCTGTGCATATGCGTTTATATAAATTATGATGTGATGCATATTCATGATTAATGCATACATAGAAGCATATAAAATCGATGTCACTCCGGGAATTCCACGATTTCGAACTTAATTAAATGAACTAATAATTATCTCACTTATTTCAAAAAGAAACCCGGAGGGCCTGGAACGAAAAACGACGACACCTTGCATTTTACCCCTACTGAGTTACTTTCGAGTTACTCACCCCTTTCCGTTTTCGTCTCCAGACGAATCTGCAGGTATGGGTGCTGATGAAGCAGTAATCCCTTGATCTTTGAAGATTTTAATATTTGTATTATGAACTAGTATAAGTGTTGTATTAAAGTCCGAATCTTAATGATCAGCAGTATTATATCTTATATATTTGTGTTGTATTATGGTAGACGGGATATTTGTTTGTGGATGACATTATGATCCGCTATTATCAATATTATAATGTGATGCCCCTATTTTCATAAAATATTAAATATCCCGATTATTTTTAGTTTAATATATTTAACTATGAGACTCATGTGAGACGACTGATTAATTAACTAAGTATGACTTAAGCATATAAGGTTAATTAATTAGGGTGTTACAATATGTCATACAATGTGTCATATACACCACTGCAACTCAATTAACAGAAACTTAACGGAGGGACTAGATTCTCATTTAATGTGTCCTATAAAATTAATCTTGAGGGACTATTTTGTCACTTTCAAATCTTGAGGGACTAAATTGTCTTCAAAGTTACTCTTGAGGGACTATTTAGGGTATTTACCCTAATTAAAATTATAAAAAGACACATCTTGACTACAATGGGGACTAAAAGTGGTGCATACATATGCCTGGAGAACAAACAATCAATCCTAATTTATGAAGACCATTACAAGGCTTTTCTAATTAAGGAAATTTTGGTTTCAAGACTCTATGATTTCCCATAATATTATTTATGGAAAATACATTGAATTAAATAGAGAATCATCCTTATAAAAATTCTCTATTTATATATTCATGTATAATATATATACATATATTTTCAAAAATTATCTATTAAAATAGAGAATCAAAATCAAATCTCTATTTTACATTCTCTCTCATGATTTTCATATATATATATATATATATATATATATATATATATATATTGAAATTAATTATTAAAATAGATAATCAAAATCAAATCTCTATTTTACACATTATTATGGAATATTTTCAAAATTATATATATGAGGGAAATCTAGAAAGATCTTGTATGGAGAATTAGATGCAATTGATTTAAAAATAATTATCTAGAATTTATTCTAGAAAATATCTTGCATTTAAGTAACAGAATATTTTTACGGACACTTTAAAAAGATTTTGTAAGCCTCTTAAAGATTCTATATGAATCTACAAGATTTCTAGAAGATTCTATGCAGGACCAGAAGATTCTGCACGAAGTCAGAAGACCTCAAAAGATTATGTCAAGTATTTCAAGACTAGAAGATTCACAAAGATTCTACGAAGATTTCAGAAGATTCTATCAAGATCCCGAAGTATCTCAAGATTCCAGAAGAATCTCAAGCCTCAAGTTTCGAGATTCAAGAATATTCAAGATTCAATAATCAACCTACAGAAGATTCCCTAGAAGACTATGTTTGGTGATTTAGGAATTTCAAAAATGAGAAAATTATGAAATCCTAATTCGTACCAACATGGAGGCACACTTGAGGAGCAAGAAAAACTAAATGAAACCCTAGTCTTTCTGTCTCCTAAAGTGGCGCAAAAAGCTTGCAAATATTAGAAGATTTTGTGAAATAATGATGAAGCAATGCACACCACAAAGATCAAGGTACATTCAAAATCAAGGGTCAAGATGAAGTTTCCTTATATCTTGTGCAAGGTTGAATATTTCCATATTTAAAGATCAAATATTAACTTTTGGATTAAAGGAAATATTTGAATCAAGGGTCAAGATCAAACTTCCTCTTATTTAATCTTTCTTATTTTTGCAAGATCAATTTCACATCTAATCAAGGAGCTCTCACCATTGGAACAAAAGATTTCAAATTCAAATCAAGGGTGGAGATTAAGACTATGATTTTCGAAAATATGGAGTCCTCTCCCTATAAATAGAAGACCTCCATGCCCAAGAATTCAAAAGACTACACAAGCTTACAAGTGCCAAAACTCAGGCGAAATAAATCCATCACTACAAGAAAATACCCTCTTCGACCACACTTTTCGTGGTCACACTTTATAAGTGTGGGCTATAATGGCCTATAGCCACGCTTATTCTAGGGTGGCGCTTGTGCAGATCTTCGGCCACACTTTTCTCGGCCACACTTTATAATTGTGGCCTATAATGACCTATGGCCACGCTTATTTTTGGGTGGCGTTTGCGTAGACCTTTCCGCCACGCTTTTATAAGAAGTGTGGCTAAAAGGTCAATAGGCCATACTTTACCGGCGTGGTCAATTAATGATAAAATAACCACATTTTTCTAGGTTATATGCCACACTTTTAAAGTGTGACCCATTAGAATGATAAAAATACTCTTCCTATATCACTCTAACATACCCCATATTTCTCTTCATCTTCAACCTCCAAACTCCTAACCTTTCAAAGTTTTGATTTTTATTGAGTTTAAGGGTTGTATATCTCAAAAGAGTGAACTTTATTGTTTATCCTAATTTATACTAGTTATCTTTGAGAGAAAAGCAAGCATGAATCAAACTTAGTTGCATCTAAGTTCTTGGTTTTTAAAGATTTCATCTTTTGTATAAAGTCCTTATTTTTTAGGCAAAAGACCTTAGTGGGACTAATGCAAGGTAGAAAATGTAACACCCTACTAGATAGCCCTTAATGCTTAAGACACTTTAGGCCATTTCATAAGGGTTACTTCCTGTTATCATAAATATTTTTATATTTGAAATACATATACGCGGAAAATACGTGGGAGAAATTTTCGTAATTCGTTTGCGGAATATAAAATAAGGGCCTTGCGAAATAATACAACGTATATAAACGTAGAAACAATTATCCTGAATAATACCTCAATAAAATTGAATAAACCATGTAATCTCCCAAAACATACATCAAAACAATAATAATAATAGTGTTATCTCATGAGCCTAGAACAGTGACTCACAAGACTTCACAAAATACAATCCATAAATAATAATATCTACCGGCTAACAAAGGTCCGGTCTCAGAAATTTAAACATAGAAAATAATCATAAATCCATAGAGAAACAACTCAATTATCCATATCTAATAAACAGATGCGGAAGCTAAAACTAAGGTTGTGCGGGCTCAAAGCTCGCTCCGTCGTCCTGCTGGTACTCATTGTCTAAAAGGGGTGAAATAACATGGGGTGAGTACTTGAAAGTAACTCAGTAGGGGAGCCGTACCGGGTTTATTTGATAAATACGTGAGCATGAATGAATTCAGTTCAGTTATAAGTTCCAAAATAATATTTTCCCGGTACGACTACCTATGTGCGTCTTGTTCCTTTTTAATTAACAGTTATTCATAACATAAATGATCATCAATGTGTGGTGTGATAAGTGCTTGACCATCATACAATTATATAAGGAAATATAACATTCTTTGTCTGTAACGTATATCTCATATTCATTACTTAAATTATCTTGAGTCTTTTAAGCATACTTAGTATGCCTGTGGATCCGTTTCATTAAAGCACGCCCTTTTGGTGCCTGTGGATCATTTACATTATTTTGGCCTGACCACCCTCCTGTAACCTCCGCATCACCGACCCTAGGTATGAGCTCATCCTATACTATTGGGTAGAGGGGGTAATTCACCTTCCGCTAATGAGTCGTTACAACCGAGGTTGCCAGCCCCCTGTAACGTTCATCATGAACGGAAAGGCTACTCTGTGTGTTTTTAACTTTCTTTTCACTTTGCACATTAATCTCTTCATATAACATGTACTCATTCATCATATACATCATATAATCCATTCAAACAGCATATATAATCACATATATTCCATAGGACATTCTTTCATATCATTCATACAAGTCGTAGAACACATTAGGGTGCATAAAGGGTTAAAACGGTTCATTTTCGCACAAACAGCAGTGCTGTAATTGATTACCACGGGGTAGTAATCGATTACTGTAATCGATTACTGTAATCGATTACAGGACCCCTGTAATCGATTAACAGAGAGCACGCGTTTCTGACGATTGGAAATTCACTTGCTGTAATCGATTACGAACTCGTGGTAATCGATTACAGCGTCGTAAAACACGATTCTAGAGTTCCAAAACACGATTTTCCATAGTCAATGGCCAAAATAATAACCTAGAATCGTTCCAATCATTAGAAAACGAAGCCATACGAAAATCAATCATAAAAATGTAATTTAAACACTTTTTAATCGGTGAAAACACTTTTAATTTCAAAACCAATCGGTACAATTTACCCCTTTCATGAACCCTAATGGGAAAAACAACAAGAACATCAATTTCATCAAAAATCATTATCATCATGCACGAAATTCAACATTTAGAGTGTCTAAACCCCTACCTCTTAGAAGATAATCGTAAAACTTGATGACAACACTCTAACCCAACGTTTCCCGTGAATCCTCTTTTTCTCTCTAAACCCACGAACGGTCCGGTGACAACGGTGACACTTGATGAAGAAAAGGAACCGGTGGTTATGTGTATTTCGGTGTGAGGATCAAGAATATGTGGTCGGTTTCTCGATCGGGTGAGAATTGGTGGGTGTTTCTTGGTGTGGAAGGGTTTTGGCTTTGTGTGTTCTTGAGAGAGAAACCTATGGAGGCTCAAAGATGGAGAGAGAGGGTTTTCTGATGGAATGATAGTGGTATTAGGGTTTACTTGTAACACCCCGACTTTTATTAAGTCCTAATTAAGTGAGATTAAGGGTAGTTGACCTTGATTAGGATTTAATTCGGTTTGGGTGGACAAGTTTCTTCTAGTCAAACCCTTATGTGTGACGTGATTTAAGTGTGTATATATGTGTTCATTCTATGCTATGTGAATTACGTGTGTAAATTATATGTCATGATAATTATCTGTATTTATGTGTGTTCATTGTGTGTGGAAGAGTATGTTGGATGCATATATGAGTTTTAATTGATATTTAGATGATGCATGAGGTTAGGAATGATGATATAAAATATTTATATGAGTTACATGATGTTATTAGATAATGTTAGTGTTATATATTATTATTTATTTTATTTTAATTTATATTTAAATATTAGAAAAATTATATAAGCATTATAGTATTATTTGGGGGGATTTGGAGTGTTTTAGTATTTTAAGTGGCGGTGGGCCCCACAATGACTCTTGACCTAGCCACTCCCTATATAAACACTAGTAACCCTCTCCGATTGAGAAAAACACTCTCCTCCTTCTTTTGAGCCGCCATAGCCATCTTTCTCTCAAGAGCTCTCTAAGTCATTGATACTCCAAACCACGAAACACCCATCAAACCTCACCCAATCCAGAAAATAAATTCATATTCTTAATCCTCCCATCAAGCCGGAGCTTTCTACCGATTCTGTTTCTCCGTTAAGAGTCTCCGGCGTCACCGGACCGTTCGTGGAGCTAGAGAGAGGTTTCCAACGAGAGCAACGTCGGGAAAAAAGGGGTTTCTCTTTGCATTCTAGCATTTTGTCTTCAAGAGGTAGGGGTTTAGGCATTCTATTTTCATGCATATTGATGATGATTTTATGAGATTAATATGATGGTCGTTTTTCCTATTAGGAATTTTTGTGCCTTATTATTATTATTATTATTATTATTATTATTATTATTATTATTATTATTATTACTACTACTTGGTTTTATATATATATATGCATGTATGGCTGCGAGAGTAGCGCTTGCTTTTTGTTATATATATATATATAAATAAATAAAAGACAGTTTATTTGTATGTGTATATTTCTATTACATATTATTATTACATAGACTTATACCTATTAGCATGTATATTAGTTAATAATAGGTAGATAACAGGTAGAAATAATAATAATAATATGATAATGATAGTAATATTAATAGGGAAGATAATAATAAAATATTAACCCTAATAATAATAATAAAAGAATAATACAGTAAGAACAACAACATGTATAATATATGATATATAATGATAATAGTAATAGTAACAATAATAGTATAGAAGACAAGATTGGTGATGAATAAAATATAAGAGTTTACAAGATACTTAAGGGTAGAGTATAAAGTACAAGTAAAACTAGAATAAAGTATAAGTATGAAATAATAATAAAATAAACAAGATCGTATGACATGAAAGGTATAGAAGCATTGAGAATAATATTTATAAGTAGTTGTATATCATGTTTATTTGATAAAGAGTTGTATTTATTTATTCTCCATGATGTCAGAGTAAGTAAGTGAATGTGCTATGTTTATTCCATGATGCTAAAGAGTATAAATTGACATGTTTTTACCCTTTTATGTACCCTAATGCGTTCTACGACTTGTATAAATGTTATATATGATTTATGCATGATTTATATATGATTATATGAGCTATAAAGTACGTTTATATGTATGTTTAATTGCTATGATGTATATATAATTATTGTATGGGATATATATGTTATATTGAGTATATGTATTGCTTTTATGATGCGTTAAATTGTTTATGTGAGTATATGATATATATTATGATGAAATGATCTGAATGAATTAACTCTGTCACTCGGTAAAAGTTAAAAGATGTTTTGAAAGATATTCTGGTGCTCTGAAAGATCTCTGTTAACTCTGAAAGATTTCTGATAATTAAAAGACGTTCTGAAAGATCTCTGAAACTCTGAAAGATTAAAATACCCTGTAGCCTTCAGCTTGTGATGAGTGTTGTAGGGAGGGGTGGCATCCTCGGCTGCAACTCCTTCACTTGAGGAAGGTGAACTGTACCCCATCTTCCCCATATGTTTTAGGATGAACTCATACCTAGGGGCCGGATTGTAGGAGTAAGGATGGGAGGGAGGCTTTGCCATGTCTGACAGATTTAAAGTAAAAGTTAATGATAAGATGCTCTAAAAGAAAGTTCTGATAAATGTTCTGTTATGTTATATTTTCCCTGATTGTGATAGAAGCACATAGTACACTACACATGGACCTTTAATTATGATATGTTATACGAATTAATAAAATGGACAAGATGCACTTAGGTAAGACGTTCCGGGGAAAGATTGATTTTCAACTTATATCCGAATTAAACTCATTCATGCTTCACTTATTTTATAATTAAACCCGGGGCGGCTTCCTCTACTGAGTCACTTCCCAGTGCTCACCCTATGTTTTTCCCACCTTTTAGAGGAGCAGACAGAGCAGGATGTCGGAGCACACGAGGAGCCCGTGCAGACTTAGTTTATAATGTAGTTCCTTAGATATCAGAGACATGTTTTATTTCCTTATCAGATGTTATGACTTTTATGCTTCCGCTACGTTTATTTATTTATTATTTTTTTCTGAGTCCGGACCTTTGTTAGCCGGCAGCTATTTATTTACTCATATTTATGGTGGAATCTCATAAGTCACAGTTTTTGGCTTATGGGGTGAGACCTAGTATTTACTTCATGTTTGTTACTTGATGGGAGTTATTATATGATGAAGTATTTTAGTAGATGTTTGTATCGCTTATTATTATCGTTGTATTTATGCGCAAGACCCTTATTTTCTATACCGCAAATGATTTTCGAAAATTTACTCCCGCCTATTTTCCGCGTATTATATTTTAAATATAAAGATAAAACATGATAACAGGAGGTAACCCTTATGAAATGGCCTAAAATGACTTAAGCGTTAAGGGCTATCTAGTAGGGTGTTACATTACTCACGTGGTGGCTAGGTTAAACATGCTCTGGAGTCACCGTGGGGCCCGAACGTCACTTAAACGCGCTGAAAAACGCGTTCAGCGCACATGGTAATCGATTACATCGATTTTGTAATCGATTACACATAGCGAAAACAGCTGTAATCGATTACCACGGGATGGTAATCGATTACTGGGTTGTGAAAAAGCTTCAAAACACTTCTAAACGTCCCGACTCGTACCTTAACATTCGTATATACTTTTTAACTTTTAAGCATCATAAAATCACATACTTGGGCACATAAAACACATAGCATACAATACTTTAAGCTAGGAGAAATTTATCCACTCAAATCCAATTAAGTCCCAACTAAGGTCCTTTACCCTTAATTTCTCTTAATTAGGACTTAATTAAATATCGGGGTGTTACATTTCTCCCCCCCCCCCCTAAAAAGAATTTCGTCCCCAAAATTCATACCTGTAAACATAAGCGGAAACTGACGACGCATCTCGTCCTCCAGCTCCCAAGTGAAGTCGCCCAGCCGACCTCCGCCCCAGGCCACCTTGACCAAAGGCACATCCTTCCGTCTTAACCTTTTTACGCTGCGGTCAACGATGCTCATAGGGGGTAACTCAAAACTCAAATCATCCCTTAGTTGTACACTTTCCGGCTCAAGAACATGACTAGGATCAGACACATACTTTCTCAATTGAGAGACATGAAAGACATTATGCAAGTTTGAGAGGGTGGGAGGTAAGGCCACTCGGTAGGCGACTGGCCTGACACGACTCAGGATCTCAAAGGGACCAAGGTACCTAGGGCTAAGCTTTCTAACCTTCAGGGCTCGTCCTATACCTGTCATGGGGGTAACCCGCAAAAAGACGTGCTTGCCTACTGAGAACTCTAAGGGTCGTCTCCTCTGGTCGGCATAGCTCTTATGGCGGCTTTGGGCCGCGAGCATTCTCTCCCTAATCATCCTTACCTGCTCCGAGGTCTCTCTCACCAGCTCAGGTCCTAATACACTCGCCTCTCCCGGGTCATGCCAACACAAGGGTGATCTACACTTCCGTCCATACAAAGCCTCGAAAGGCGCCATCCCTATGCTTGCCTGGTAGTTGTTGTTATAGGAGAACTCTATTAAGGGCAACAACTTGTCCCAACTCCCCTGTCCGTCCAGTATACACGCCATCAACATGTCCTCCAGGGTCTGGATAGTCCTCTCCGACTGACCATCCGTCTGCGGATGATATGCCGTACTCATGCTCAACTCCGAGCCGAGCGCTTTCTGGAAAGCTCTCTAGAAGCGAGACGCGAACCTCGGATCGCGGTCCGAGACTATCGTCTTCAGCACACCATGCAACTTCACAACCTCCCGGATATAGATCTCAGCTAGCTTCTCCAAAGGGTAGGTCATCCTGATCGCCTGAAAGTGAACCGACTTGGTCAGTCGATCAACGATAACCCACACAGCGTCGTGTCCCGCCTGAGTCCTCGGCAACCCGGACACGAAGTCCTATGTGTAACTCACTCAACACCTGACCCTTCTCTATCTCACTAGCGGCGAGGAAAACGTAAGCATTGCTCATAACCCCACAACAGTTCAGCCTAATAGCACTAACATATAGGTCTACAGGGGTGACACATGCAGAAGGAATAGAAGGAAAGATCACAGACTTTGCATGGCAATCAAGCAGGACTCGATTGGCGGACAACCAATCCATGCCTAAGATAATGCCTAGACCTGTCATGGGCAAGCAGATGAGATCAAATCACTACTAGAAATGTCTTATTTAACGACGGACGTTTGAGACGGAATTAATTCCGTTTCCAATGGAGACGACATTAGAGACGGATTACAGTGATTATTGACTAAGTAATGCTTTGAATGTTTAGCTACAAGATTAGAGACGACTATTTTCCGTCTCTTAGTTTTTTAGTCTCTAATTTCGTCTCAAATATGTCAAACTACGACATATAAAAGGTCAATTTGTTTTAATGACCAGTTTAGAGATAATAACTCATCGTCACTAAATATTATGTCTCTAAGTTCATCTCTAATAAGTCAAACATAAAGTGAATTTTTGTTAGAGATAGACTAATAGACCGTCTCTATATATTCTGTCACAAAAGCAGTCTCTAATTGATCAAAATTTATTTTATCAGGTTAATATTTTGTTGAAACGGAATTAGAGTTCGTCACTAACGATTACGTCTCCAAATCTGTCTCTAATCAGTCGAACAACTTAATTTATGGAGTCAATATTATTTAGGAATCATTTTAGCATGTGTCTCTAAATTTGTCTCTAACAATTATGTCATTATGTGTCTAAATCCTTCTCTAATTAGTCAAACAATTAATTTTGCAAAATCAATGCTATTAGAGACAAATTTAGTCTTATCAATATAAGAACATATAAAATATTATGTTAACTTTTATTTTTTGTTAACAATAATGACATAAAGTGATGTGATGGAAATTGTTTAAAAGTATATTTAATCAATTTAAAACTATTAAATAATATGAACATTATTGAATGATTATTTATGAGTAATATATAAATATTATCTATATAGCTAATTACGTGTTAGCATATTGTATTTGGCTTCAAGAACCGTTGTGCCTTGCTAATTAATATTGTTAAAAAAATCTCATATTTCAAATTTTTATTTAATAGTTAAATTAAATTTTTTTTCATAATAATAATTTAATCAAATTTAGATAAATTTAAATATGGAAATTAAGATACACTCATAAACTCCATTATAATATTAATTAATATTGCATTGTGTCAATTTAAAGAGTGAAACTAAAAATTAGAGGGTATTATAGTCATATATGTATTTGAGAATGTGTTTTAATAATATATGTAATATAATTATATTTGATTAATTTATTTTATAATTATTTAGAGACCATTATATATAGTAATATACATATATTACCTTGTAATCTTTTTAATATACCAAACAAGGTAATGTGAATTACTAGTAATATTATTTATAAATACCAAACAAGATAATATGGATTACCGATAATTTAATTAGAGGTAATATATCTACAAGGTAATATAGATTACCAATAATCTTCTATGATAATGTGTCAAACACTCGCTTAGCTCTATTTCGTTTGCACAAATGCTTGGGAACAACAAAAAACCAGCCAAAACAGCCAACAAAACTCATTTAACATTTTATGGCCCAAATAGCATTTTAATCATGAATATATTTCTAATGAGCTGGGTGATTGTGGCACAATTTCTTATTTATTGGTTGTTTTGGCTGATTTTTTATTGTACCCCTATCATTGGTTTGTGCTTAAATTGTAACAGATATTATACATCCGTTATCAGTTTTGTAAATTCAATATCTGTAAATCAAATTAATATTTTATTTTGAAAACATATCTCATTTACATATCTATACATATAATATTTCAGAACAAAAAAAATAAATGTTATGTCACAAGTCATGTAACACCCCGATTTTCATTAAGTCCTAATCAAGGGAAATTAAGGGTAATTGACCTTGGTTAGAATTTAATTAAGTTTGGGTGGACAAGTTTCTTCTAGCAAACCATTACGTGTTATGTGATTTAAGTGTATGTATGTGTGTTATATGATTTATGTGTGTTCGTCATGTGCTATATGATTTATGTGTGTTCGTCATGTGCTATATGATTTATGTGTATGAATATGTGTATTCATTATATATTATATGAATTAAGTGCTATATGTTATTTATTTATTTTATTTTATTTTATTTATGTGCCTATATGTGTATTTTTAATTTATGTTTAAATATTAGAAAAATATATGAGCATTATAGTATTATTTGGGATATTTTAGAGTGTTTTGGTAAATTTTAAGTGATGGTGGGCCCCACGGTGACTCTTGACCTAACCACTCCCTATATAAACACTAGTAACCCTCTCCACTCCAAAGAAACACTCTTCTCCTTCTTCTGAGCCGTCATAGCCATCTTTCTCTCAAGAGCTCCCTAAGCCATTGATACTCCAAACCACGAAACACCCATCAAACCTTACCCAATCCAGAAAATAATCTCATATTCTTAATCCTCTCATCAAGCCGGAGCTTTCTACCGATTCCGTTTCTCCGTTAAGAGTCTCCGACGTCATCGAACCGTTGGTGGGGCTAGAGAGAGAGGTTTCCAACGAGAGCAACATCGGGAAAGGGTTTTCTCTTTGCATATTTTGTGATTGTCTTCAAGAGGTAAGGGTTTAGGCATTCTATTTTCATGCATATTGATGATGATTTTATGAGATTAATGTGATGGTCGTTTTTCCCATTAGAAATTTTTGTGCCTTATTATTATTATTATTATTATTATTATTATTATTATGGTTCTATATATATATATATATGCGTATGGTGGCTGCGAGCAGCGCATGCGCGCTTGGTTTTTGTTTTATATATATATATATATAAATAAAAGACAGTTTATCTGTGTGTATATTACTATTACATATTATTATTACATAAACTTATACCTATTAGCATGTATATGAGTTAATAATAGGTAGGTAACAGGTAGAAATAATAATAATATGATAATGATAGTAATATTGATAGGGAAGATAATAATAAAATATTAACCCTAATAATAATAAAAGAATAATACAGTAAGAACAACAACATGTATAATATATGATATGTAATGATAATAGTATTAATAATGATAGTAAAGATAATAGTGAGTATAATTAAGGATAACATTACATAAAGACAAAGTTAGAAGTGAATAAGATATATATATATGATTTATGCATGATTTATATATGATTATATGAGCTGTAAAATATGTTTATACATTATTGTAATATAAAAGTACGATTATATGATAATATATGTTACGTATGATTTATGTATGTTCATTATGTAATGTTATGAGTTGTATGTGTGTTTAAATGCTATGATGTAATGTTAAGTTATGATATTACGATATAGTGTTATGTACATGTTTAAGATGTAACGGAAAGTTAAAGTAAAGTGCAGTAGCCTTCGGCATTACAATGAGAGTTGTTAAGGGAGGAATAACAACCTCGGCATTACAACCTCATTGTTAAGGGAAGGTGAAATACCAAGATAAAACGTTGTAGCCTTCGGCATTACAGTGAGAGTTGTTAAGGGAGGGATGGCAACCTCGGCATTACAACCTCATTGTTAAGGGAAATTGATATTCCCCCCTCTCCCCATAAGTTTAGGATGAGCTCATGCCTAGGGGTCGGTGTAGTGGAGGTTACAGGAGGGCGGGCACAGGCCAAAGATTAATGCAAGATTAAAGTTTAAGAGAACTAAAGTTATTTAGGATGTTATGATATATTCTTTCCCTTACTGATATTTCGAAGCACATAGTACACTACACAGAGACTTTTAATTATGCTATGTTATATGTATTAAATAAAATGAACAAGACGCCCTTAGGTAAGACGTTCCGGGAAAAGATTGTTTTAAACTTAAATCTGAAATGAACTCATTCATACTTCACTTATTTTATAATTAAACCCGGGGCGGCTTCCTCTACTGAGTCACTTTCCAGTGCTCACCCTATGTTTTTCCCACCTTTTAGAGGAGCAGACAGAGCAGGATGACGGAGCACACGAGGAGCCCGGGCTGACTTAGTTTATGATATAGTTCCTTAGATATCAGAGACATGTTTTATTTCCTTATCAGATGTTATGATTTTTATGCTTCCGCTACGTTTATTCATTTAATATGTTTTATGAGTCCGGACCTTTGTTAGCCGGCAACTATTTATTTACTCGTATTTATGGTGGAGTCTCATAGGTCACAGTTTTTGGCTTATGGGGTAAGACCTAGTATTTATTTCATGTTTGTTACTTGATGGGAGTTATTTATCAGATGAGGTATTTTCAGTAAATGTTTGTATCGCTTATATTATCGCTTATCATATGCGCAAAGTCCTTATTTTCTATTCCGCGAATGTTTACGAAAAATCTACTCCCGCCTATTTTCCGCGTATTATATTTTAAATATAAAGATAAAACATGATAACAGGAGGTAACCCTTATGAAATGGCCTAAAATGACTTAAGCGTTAAGGGCTATCTAGTAGGGTGTTACAAGTCACAACTAGGTCGTTAATTCAACATTAAATAAATTTTATTTAAAAACTTTAAAATAAACAAATAATTATTTATAAATATATCAATCAATAAAATTGATCATTTAAATCTACTTTCAATTGATAACTTATATCAACAATATTTCAAATAAATGCATATTTAATTAAATAATCAATCAAAATACACATTAATATAGCTTTACTAAAATAAAAAATCAATTTAATTTATACATTTGTTGAATCATTTTAAAATTTCAATTTGAAAATAAAATCACATGTTAATAAAATTTATCTTCCATAAATATATTTCAATCAAATAATATCACAGATAATGTATGTCTCAATTAAATTAATTGCATCCATTAATAATAATAATTTCCTTTTTAATTATTAATATATTTTTAGATTGCAAATGACTAAGCAGTAAAAAATAAAAATAAAAATATAGCTATAGTCTTTTCATTTTCTATTTTATATTGTTTTACGCTTTTATATATGTATCTCAATTTTCTTTATCTTAGTACGAAAGTTTTTCTTTATTTTTTTATTCGGAATAATATTAGAGCTTAAATCACTCAATCAATTAATAATTTTAAATTTAAATATCTTAACTATTGTCCTTAACCTTCTTCTTTTTATTGATACCTTTGTTTTTAAGAAAAAATCTCTATGTACAACCAAAGGAACCTAATAAGGAGTCAATGTATCTAATGTTATACACCAAAAATATCAAAAGAGTCTATTTAATATTTTTATTTTATTTTTTATGTATAACATTTAATAAGTTAGCTCTTTATTGATTAATGTGGATGTACACCTAACATTATCATTCTTTTAAACTTACATTATAACTCAAAAATCAGTCAACGAAGTCGAAAACTAGTAAATAAAATAAACAATTTATAAGCTATGTTGCTAGCTAGGATACATGTATGTTAATATGTGCCCGATGTGCATAGATGTACGAGGCACAACAATTTTTAATATACAAATTTAAAATATTATAATTATTTTCATATTTTCATTTTGTAATAAATAAAATTTTTATTATTTAAATAATAAATACTTTAATTTTATAAACATATTTTTTATCAATTTAATTTATTAATTTATAAAAAATATGTACATTTGATCTCTAATGCGATGCATGAATTCAAACACTAGTATAATATAATGTAATATCATATTTCTATTTTCTCTATTTTGTGTCTCTTATTAATGATTGTTTATCATAGAGTTATAAAAATATTGATTAGTACAATGGTGTAGATGTTTCTTTCAATAAATAGAAGCCATAAAAAAAGTACTCCCTCTATTTTTTTAAGTTGTCCATTTTGAGTTTTTAGATTATTTTTTTATTTGTTTATTTAAAAATTCTAAATGATATTTATTAATTTTTTTCTTGTTTTACCCTTGATTATTTTTATCTCTTCAACCAATATAAACTACATTTTGTCATTAATGAAATGTTAATATAGTAAAATATGTTAGTATTTTGTAAATTTTAAGATTGTATCAATTATTATCTAAAAACCTCATGAAAAGTTAAAGTGGACAAATACAAAGTATTTGATAAATATGTTCTACAACATTTTCTAAAATCTAAACTGCAATAGTGATAGGAATAGTAATTTGGGCCAGGAGCCCAATTAAGAAAATAGTCAATTTAGTTATTATAAATAGATAACATTGTAATTAATTAGGTAGTTATTATGACAATTGTGAAATCATTTCCTCTTCTGGTCCCTAATCGGATATTCTATTTTTTCTCTTGCCCTTAATTGAAATTTCTTTCTATTCGTACTCTATCTCTCAAATCATACTCCTATCATTTGATGCTTTCATTGAGAGTAATCTTGTATTCTGATTCAATTGAATGGAAAAATGATGTGAGCAATTGAAACATAAAAAATACTCCTCTAAAAATAAAAATTACATTATGTTAAAAATATCAATCCATCCACGGTTGGGTAAATACCCCGCCCCCGTTCAACAATACATGGCTTCACTCATGATAATAGCTAAACTCAACTATGTTTAATTTATTAATTCCCAAACAATGAGCAAATTCGATTAAGTTTTGTGAAGAAATACTTATTTTAAATCAAATATAGAAGTGAGAACTAGACAATTATAAAAGTATATTTTGTCATTATATGTTAAATTAAGTAGATATAATAGGTACAAAAGTTTTTTTAAATATATTTACAATTCAGGATACATAGAAATATTTTAAAATTTGTTTTAAATAAAAGAGTAGAACAACCTGTTTTAAATACAAAGTTCCAACCATATAACATGGGAAGATAAGTTGAATCCTTGCTATCTAGAGCCTAGAGTCCAATCACTGCTCCTAAGCTGGTCAAAGGAAGAGCTTACCCTTAATCCACTTGTTATAACTTAGTTTTATATATGATCATAAGAGAATAAAAATATTTTTTCTAAACAAAATATTCAAAATCTTTTTTTCTTCTAAATCTAACATTGCATTTAACTTTATAAAGTATCCTCTTATTTTTTATTTTAAACTGTATTTCAAATTAACCTATTATGTAAAACATTTTTTATTGAAAAATATTTTGTATATTTTTTAATATGATTGTGTAAATATTTTTAGAAAAAGAAAATAAAATTATTAAAAAACTAGCTCTAAAAAATTCATTTAGATGTTATTATTATCTTTGGAAAAGGAAATATGTTTAAAAGTAGGGGATTTTTATCCATAAAATTCAAGGGTACATGTAACTTTTAGTCCTTTGTTGCTACAAATGAGCGAGCTATGTGTCCCGCTAATTTAGATTTTTAAAATCAATTTAATCAAAGATTAAATCATGAGTGTTAATTACATGGGTATCATGTATGAAAGTAAAAATAAAAAATAGACAGAACACCCAAATTAGTCTCTGCGAAACTTTTCATCGGAAAAACTAGTCCCTCCAGAATAAAAAATTTAAAATACATCCCTCCCAAATTAAAATGTCGGACAAATTGGTCCTCTAAAATCATTAATTGAAATAATGGGAGGACTAATTTGTCCAAAATCATTAATTGGTATGTACTAATTTGACCATTTTCATGAATCTTGAGGGACTAATTTATCGAATTTTTTCTTGGAGGACCAATTTGTTCGACATTTTAATTTGGGACGGATGTATTTTGAATTTTTTATTCTGAATGGACTAATTGTCCGATGAAAAATTTTACAGGGACTAATTTGAATATTTTCTCTAAAAAATTAAATAATGTCTTCTAATTATTACTAATTCAAAACATAATTAAATTTATATATTAAACTTATTAAAGTAATTTATATGTTTCTAAAAAATATCTTTTAAGAGAAATACTTAAACTTTGATCGATTTGAGATTTACCATGATTATCTCAAATAAAAAAAAAAGATTTCCCTCGCTTTTTATTTGTTTTTTTCAGGACACAAATAGAAAGACACACACATAATAGAGCCATAATTCTAAATTAATACTTTTCACCACAATAGAAGAGATACACGCACAGTGTGTTGGCGCCAGTTCAAGGTAATCCTTTTTTTTGTTTCTTCTTCAAATGATTCAAACAGTACTATTTCGATATGTGTATTATATCTCTCATCAATTGTATTTGCTTTGATCTATTCCCTATTGTCTTGTGCCCTCTCTGTTATGCATTCAATGAAATCTTGTGGCCTTTGCGTTCTTGTTTGATATATTTTCGATTGTCTTGCTTTGATATATGTGTTTTATATCAAACACTGCTTTTGATAAAAGTGCCCTCATTTTCTAAGTTATATTGTTGCCAATGTGCACTGGAATCGAATGCTATGATCTATATATATGTGTTCCTTTTTATCTTTGTCTGGGAGCTTGTGTATTTGTTTTATTGTTGCTTGTATTTCTCTTGTTATATAGTTGAGTATTTTCATGAGGATTTATTGGTTCCTTATTTTTTATATATGCATCATTTGATTTGCTTTTTTTTTCTGGATTGCTATGGAATAGGGTCGCAGGACATTGGAGAAGACCACTGTGATTTGGTCATTTAGTAACTACAAATCAAATAAAATTTTGGTCATAAGTCAGGTCAGTATGATTTATAATTGTTAATAGTGAACATAAGCATTGAGGTATTCCTCACAATTGTTGTGACTCAATGAGATTATGCTTAGTCTAATTTTGATTGGTGATAAGGAGGCTTAATTGGAGTTTGAATGTGAACCAAATTTTTTTATGAAGTTGTGTTTGTTTTGTCTAGTTTATTTTCCTTTCAATGAAAGAAAATTCAGAAAAAATATTCTGCAAATTGATCACCAAAATAACAGAAGTTCATAACTTTAGCATATAATAACAATACTACTACTGATAATAAAAATCTTGCTTTGTGTT
Source organism: Aeschynomene evenia (assembly GCA_013621005.1). Taxonomy (NCBI): domain Eukaryota; kingdom Viridiplantae; phylum Streptophyta; class Magnoliopsida; order Fabales; family Fabaceae; genus Aeschynomene; species Aeschynomene evenia. Next base: position 7,954,406 of record CM024272.1, read on the forward strand.
GTACAGACTTTTGAATATCATGATAAATAAAGGTGTTTTGTTTTGTTAGTCTACATGATTGTTTACATATTGTCTTGTTTATTTATTCGAATATCTATACTAATATATAAAGTCGATTGTAAAATGTAACTGTTTTTTTTGTGTCCCGACTCATTTTGCCAGTTATCTTTAGCAAACTGTTTCTATTCAAAATAAACCACCCACTAGCTCTCTCTATGTTTTGTCTGTCTCTTTCTTTTCAGTAGCAGGAAACTTGAAAATGCAATCTTTCAAAAAAAAAAAAACAAACCACCCACCTTTGCGCTTTTGCATGTTTCATTAGTAACGCCTGCCTATCATTTTTTTTTTATAATGCTTTCGTTCTCACTCTGCAACCAATAAAGGGAACTACTTTTTTATATAATACTTCCATTGGATGTGGGGAGAACTCAAATTTATATATATAGATATATATATATATCATTTGTGGTTTTGCAGGAATCCTACATTAGGGAAGCCAATGGTTCTCAATTGCTTTCACATTCTTTGATACATGCTCATGTTGTAAGTTGTTTATATTGTTCCCTTGACGCGCGCTTTCGTTTCGCCAAGTCATGGAGCAATGCATCTGTTACGACCCAAGAGTTGTATCAGCATCAGTTAAAGCAACTCGATATCTTAATATGCTTTGTACAACTGCAGGTTATCCTTGGGGAAGATCATGTTCCATGGGATTTCTTGCATGTCGTTCGGTATCACTTTGGAAAGACCTGCACTGATGTTCAACTCAAAAGCAATTTTTTCGTTGTATCAAGGTTTGTTCACTCTTTTGGTTGAGCTGTTATGCATGCAGCAAAACTAACAGTTCTGTTCCCATGACATGTGATACAAAATTTGCCCACAATCTTGAAACTTACTTGCTATCAAGAGATAATTCAAATCTGAAGTCCAAGTTCCAAATTGGAAAGGGAAAGGTTCCATTTGAGTCGCATTTTTTATTTTATTTTTTAGGTTAAAAAAATGCATGGATATTGATTGGTCTCTCTCCTTTTATTGCAGATAATAGTTGACTCCATTGAAAAACAACCTGGTGCTGAAGTAGTTCTCGGTGAGCATGTGTTTCTCAGTGTTGGGGACTGTTATCTTACTGCAAAATCCAACTAATTTGGTTATCAACACAGTTCTTTCGATCTTTTGCAAGAAGAGGTATAATTTGGCTTCCTCATTGACGTTCATTATTATTCTTTTGTTCTGTATAGACGATAGAGAACCTCAGTTATGCACCATGTGCATCATGCCGCCAGAGTACTGTGAATTCAGCCAAGATTTCGTAACTGCAAACCCTGGTTGACGCACCCGACCTGTACCCTGATCTTCTTAAAGGTATCTCAGTTTTTCTTTAAATTTTTACGGAACTACAATACGATTCGAAATTCCCGGATCTATTCGATTTTATTTCATCAAATTAGTTTAATTTTTGTTTTTGATTGGCACAGAGACAAACGATAAGGACATTGATAAATTGGCTGATAAGTTGCAGAGGCCGGTGGAAGTTGGACTGGGTTCTGATTTTGATTGTCGAAGTGCTGAACTGTCTCAAGTCCTTGGACCATCAATGCACCGTGAAGAAAGGCTATAATGCTTGGCAGGTAGGTTCTATCCTTCTTTTAAGATATTTTTCCCCTGTTTCACCTTCCAACTCCGATTTCACTTTTTAATTGATTTGTTTCCATCCAAAACCCTTTTTAATGTGATAAGTTTTCACTCACGGATGGTGCTCGCCCATGACTCAACCCACGACGCAACCTGACCGACGTCGCCTGACCAAGGACTCCACGCATGCCGCCACCGCCTCTGGTCATACAACTCAAATCTAATTGGTGGGATTACTCCCTATGTTATTATTATTTTAAACTTGGTGTTGTTATTAATTTCTGGTGCTAATCTGCAGAATCAGTTGAGGCCTTACATGGAATCCATGGTTCCACGAATATGACTCACATTTCATGGCCACCAACCAAGGTCATCACAATTCTAAGATTCTTCTACCTCTCTGCTTTTAATTGTTAATTTTTCATGATCTTTATGAGTTTTTTTATTGGTTTTTCAGGAATACTAATGAATGGAATGGTTCTGCATTGAACTGCTTCTTCCTTACTAACAACAAAGAATAAAGACCACATGTTCTCTTTATTTGTCTAGGACAACTTTTTCCCTACGTAACACTTTTTTTTCGTAAAAGTAATTGAAAAAGAGACTTTACAGAGACATAAGTGTTGCGCAGAGGGAGAGTGTTACGTAGGGAAAATAGATATATCCAAGTCGCTTTTCTATTGTTTTCCCTACGTAACACTCTCCCTCTGCGCAACACTCATGTCTCTGTAAAGTCCCTTTTTCAATTGCTTTTACATAGAAAGAGTGTTACGTAGGGAAAATAGATATATCCAAACACGATTAATATGACTACTGAGCAAAGACTAATAAAGGTTACTATAATATTATAAAAGAACAAACAATAAATAACAACACTATAAGTAGAGTAAAACAATAGAAGAGTGTTACTAATAATTGCTTTTTGTTGATTTTTTTATAATAGTTTTATAATGAGCCAATTTTCTCTATAAGTCGCTTTTCTATTGTTTTACTCTACGTAACACTCTCTCCCTACGTAACACACTCGTTCCTGTCAAGTTATTTTTCTATTGTTTTCCCTTCGTAACACGATTTTCCTATAGAACACTCTCCGCCTACGTAACACTCCCGTGCTTGTCAAATAAGGAGTTGATGTTTATCAATTGGTAGAAATAGAACAAAACACATAGTATAATAAATCAATAAGATACATTATTTATTTTACGCTTTTATTAATTGCATTGAAAAAGGATGAAAATTAAAAAAAAAACAAAACTATAATAATTGACACTCCTTTTCAACACAAACAATAGGGGGAGAGTGTTAATGTAGAGAAAATAATAGAAAAGTGACAGTCGAGTCGCTAATAATAATAAATATTGTATATCACTTATACAATAGTTACTGCATAACTATGAAAAATGATCAAAGTACTTTAGTCATTTCAAAGTTTGACCATAATAATTAATTTATCTTGACTAATATATGTTTAATTTAAAAGTTCAAAGTTTCTAGTTTATATTTGTCTCAACTATTTGTCTTAATCATCTTTTTTTCTTTTTAATTTACACTAATAACTTCTATGCAATATCTCCTCCTACCTAACACTCTCCTCCTACTCCTACTGTTAAATATAAAGTGTGAGAGAGGGGAGAAAACGTTTTCTGCTGATGTTTAATTTTGATGTTTGTTATTTGATTGGAAAGTGGTTTTCGGTCTGCATGTAGGTGTTGTCGTGCCGTTGATTCTGTTTATTCAGGTAGTGAATGGATGTAAAGGTCTTGCTTACATTATAATGAATGATATATATTACTAAAAGTAGATAATATTACTTTCAATGGATTCATTACGTATGAAAGTAATGGATATTATATGTAGCACATGTTTATGTTGAAAGTATATAGGTAGATCTGCAAGTAAACAATGAGAAGATATTGATAATGGAGTCAATAGGCCAAAAAACGAAATACTTGTTTCCTTCCCCATATTTTGCTAATAGAATGAATATCACATTTGCCCAATATTATTGTATAAGAAAAAAAACTCCAAAGAAATAAATGAAAATACATTAAAAAAATGGAGAAGCCTAGAGTGATTATTCGTGTGCACATAGGAGTCAAGAGTAAATATATATATTACAAACAAAAAAAAAGCCAAAGCATGCACTGCACAGCTATATTCTTCTTAATCTTGTAGAAACCAAAAGCAAATGAAAAGGGAGGGAAGAGAAGAAGATCTGAAATGAGAAGATAGAAACAAAATTAATTTTGGAGAGGAAGAAATAGTGTTGTGAAATAAAAAGAAAGTAACCTGAGAAATTAAGAAATAAAACACTATTGTCGCTTCACTTCAAGTTCCCCAAAGAGGCAGCCATCGGCAATTTCATCTTCGATGTTTGTTTCTGATCCCCGCCTCTCACCCCTTCCCCTTCTCAATTATCCTCACTCTTCCATCTTCCTTCGCCCCCTGTCAGCCTCATCTCCTCGCATTTCTCTGTCCTTTCTGAACATTTAGAGCAAAATAATAGACACTATACTATTGGGTAACTGTCAGAATAAGTGTGGATAACTAATAGCAGATAATAAGTAAGAGAAGTATAGATATTAATTGGGAGACCAAAAATAATCTTTTTTTATATTCTCTTTATAATAAGTAAGAGATAAATGAACTATTTTACAGTTAATTATTATATCATTTGAGTAGCCATAATCGACCCGAGTCAATAAATAAATTAATAACATAGATTTTTATTTTATGTTGCTTCTAGATCACTTTTGAGCTAACCATCCCAAGTCTTGATTGAACACCCAAATCACTTATTAACCTCTTATTATAGGTCTCGAATTCCATTTCAATTATAGTATCTTGAATCTTCTCTATCTCTATCAGCTCTTAATCTAAGAAGTAAGATATAGGTAGTATTTTTCTCTTAGAGACATCCTGCATAATCAAAGTACATTTATACATTTAAATGAGTGAAACCATGAGAAAGTTATGTTGCGAAGAATGTAAAACAGTAATGTAATACATATTATTTTATCAATTATATAACCTACTATTCTCAACCAAAAAGCCAGAGGATTCTAGGCATGAAGACATCCTATCAACTGAAATATATTGGCAATATCTGTTAAATAATCCATATTCTTCACCCCGCACTTCTATAAAACACTTATAAGTTCTGAATTTTGTACTAAAACACAATTCTTGTAACACATATTCTATAATAAAAGATTCTTCTCATGCACTTTCTAGAACCCAATCTAAAAATAAACATCAAAATAAATAGAAAAATATATTTCTTCACCGTAACTACCAGTTGTAATGATAAGGATTCACAAAACTTGCTTTTATTCTATAACTGTAAATGTTAAAACATAAATATAATGAAGTTCCTATAAAAACAACATCAAATAAACCCAAAATATGTTGAATAAAATTAAACTCACCATATACAATAAGCTTTACAAAATTCTCATGCCATCTTGCATAACTTATGGCAAGTCAGCAGATGCAGCTCCTAAAAAAATTCCAACCTATATAAAATTTTGAAATGAATATGATGGAACTCATTCTAAAAAGATTTTTCAATATCCAGCAACATACAAACAAAGATAAAGACAGTCTTATCAATAACTAAAACAAATTTTGCATCTAAATTGTAGAATATATTCACTAAAAATATATGATGGAAACTAAATGTAGAGAACCTGATTCATTTTATAAGCAGAGTGAAAAAATAAATATTTTGGACCTGTTTCACAAAATTTTAAAAGGAACAAATATTAAATGTCAAGTATTCTTTTTTAACATTAAATAACTACCCATGAACTTTAAAAAAGCCACCATTTAGAAGTAATGTGTCACAATACCATTAACTAACATTGTAAAATGAGTTTAATTTTGATGCAATGACAGTGTAAATGTATTTTACATTGTCGTCCAATCAAAACATTATGTTTGTATGACTTTTCAAGTAGTGGGAGAGAAAAAACACAATCATGGCTGACATGGCAGTACATGATTGGATGACTGTGTAAACAAATGATATACTGTCAATGGATGAAAATTAAATCCTTGTAAAATATATTTACATTAAATACAAAGATGATGGTTTTTATACGGTAACCATCCAATTATTGTTACACCCATCTTTAATTCTTACCCTTTAATTCTTACCCTTTTAATTTTGTTGAATTTTTAAGCACAGTGAAAGAATCTGAAAATAGAACATACAACGTGGTTTTTAAGCATAGTAAAGGAATTTCAAAATAGAATACAGAAATGCTAAGTTTTCGGCCAATGTGTTAGTTTCAGACTTTCACATAATTTTAATAAATAAGAGAGTTATAGCTAAGAGAAGAAAGTGATTATAGTAATAGAAAATAGTGTAGTAAATAATTCATCATTGCCAAGATTATGAATTGAAAAACATAAACAGAACAATTTAAGAGATGTTAATCTACACACTCAAAATATTTACCACATTCATCTATTGAAAGTATCAGTATAAATTGAAAAAAAAAAAATTAAACAAACATTTGTTAAAATGATTATAAATTGTTATTAGACAGCAACACTCCTGTTAAACTAACCCAGGGAAGAACTCTTTCCACACTTGCCTCCACTCTACACAAATTAAACAACCAACACACCGATAATAATTGCAGTGTTCACCATACCCACTCACACAACAATATCTGAAAACAAACAATTTCACACTATGAAGAAACCACTATTCAACATGCTGTCAAATAACAACATCACAAAAATGAAAAATAAGACTCAGAACATTCCAAATAAAAATGAAGAACGGGACGAAGAAAAGTGAAAACAAAATTAACCAAATTGGACTTACCTCTTTAGCAATTAGCAGCCTGCAACCAGCAAATCTTCCAATCTCCTCTCCCTGATCTGATCTATTTGATTTTATTTCATCAATTTAAAGAAACACAGAGATACCTTTAAGAATAAAAATAAACTAGCTATCAAAATCCAAATCCTTCTATTTCTCTCAACCCCCTTCAAATTCAACCCTCATCATCCAACTCTGTGATTCATTTTGACCATATTTTCCCGTTCCAAATCCTTCATTCTCCAACCCTTTCATTCACATGCACAAAAGAATCCAATTAAAATTAGGAAAAAAAAAAAGGGTTGCACTGTGAGGGAAAAAGACATAAGAGCAAATAAAAAACCCATATTCAGATTCTTGCGATGGCCGAGTCTGTCCTCAAGCCTCTGAAATACCATGTGGGACCCAACAATGCTCCTCAGAACCCAAATCCGAATCCGAACCCTAACAAATTCAACCCTCATCATTCCAATTCGTGTGAGCATGTCTCGTCGCTCCAGGCGCGACGGTGCCATAATTCAGAGGTCTTTTGTGTGTGCCAAGGAAGGTTTCCGTGCGGAGAAGGAGAAGCATTCTCTTGATGGCAGGGTCAAGCGGCCTCGTGCTGAAACCCGTGTTGGTTGCAAGGCCATGTTGGTTGTGAAAATTCAAGATTCTGGAAGATGGGTTGTTTCTTCCTTTGTCAAGGAACACAACCACGAATTGGTTCCACCTGATAAGGTGCATTGCCTTCGCTCTCACCGCCATGTTTCAGGTCCAGCTAAGTCATTGATTGATACTTTGCAGGGTGCTGGTATAGGGCCTAGTGGAATTATGTCTGCACTTATCAAAGAATATGGTGGAATCAGCAATATTGGGTTTACCGAGCGTGACTGTAGGAACTATATGAGAAGCAGTCGGCAAAGGACCCTTGGAGGCGACACTCAAATCCTCTTGGATTACTTGAAGAGTAAACAAGCAGAGAACCCTTCATTTTTCTTTGCTGTACAGGGTGATGAGGATCGCTGCATGAGTAATATCTTCTGGGTTGATCCAAAGGCCAGGACTAACTACACTTATTTTGGTGACACTGTCACTTTTGACACAACATATAGGTCAAACCGTTATAGATTGCCTTTTGCACCTTTCACTGGAGTAAACCATCATGGACAGCCTGTATTGTTTGGCTGTGCTCTACTGATAAATGAATCTGAGGCATCGTTTGTCTGGCTGTTCAAAACATGGCTTGAAGCAATGTCAGGGCGATCTCCAGTTTCAATTACTACTGATCATGACCGGGTGATTCGTGTAGCCATCAATCAAGTCTTTCCTGATACCCGTCACAGATTCTGCAAGTGGCACATTTTTAAAGAATGCCAAGAAAAGTTGTCTCATGTGCTTTCTGAACACCTTAATTTTGAAGCTGACCTCCATAAATGTGTTAACCTGACAGAGTCCATTGAGGAGTTTGAATCTTGTTGGTCATCTCTAATTGATAGATATAATCTCAGAGAACATGAATGGCTACGAGGAATATATGGCGATAGGCGGCAATGGATGCCAGTGTACTTGAGAGACACATTTTTTGCAGAAATGTCAATAACACAACGAAGTGATAGCATAAACTCTTACTTTGATGGGTATATCAATGCATCAACAACACTTCAGCTTTTTGTTAAGCAGTATGAGAAGGCTCTGGAAAGCCGTTATGAGAAAGAAGTTAAAGCTGATTATGACACAATAAACACTGCTCCAGTTCTGAAGACTCCATCACCTATGGAGAAACAGGCAGCTGGAGTTTACACAAGGAGATTGTTTAATAAATTTCAAGAAGAGTTGGTTGAGACATTAACTTTTTTGGCAAACAAAGTATTAGAGGAAGAAACAACTACTGTATATAGAGTCGCTATATACGGGGAAATTCATCGGGCCTACTTTGTTGGATTTAACTCTCTTGAGATGAAAGCTACTTGTAGTTGCCAGATGTTTGAGTTTTCTGGTCTAGTTTGTAGACATATACTGACTGTTTTTAGGGTGACAAATGTTCTTACTTTACCATCTCATTATGTTATAAAAAGATGGACCAGGAATGCTAAAAGTGGTGTCATTTTGGATGAACGTGCCAATGATTTGTTAAATGGTGCACGAGAATCTCTAACTATTCGATACAATAATCTTCGGCATGAGGCCCTTAAGTATGTTGATGAGGGAGCAAGCTCTTCAAGAGTTTATGATGTGGCTATGAGTGCACTTCGGGAGGCTGCAAATAAAGTGGCACTTGCCACAAAGAATGGTGGAAAACTGGTCATTTCAAATGGAATTTTTAAAAAAGAACTTCATCAGAGCAATGAAGAAACTACAAGTTGGAGAGATCCTCAAATTGGATTGCAACAATCTTCATCTAAGGTTCATTAAAATTTCTTCCTGTTGAAATAATTCTGCACTTCTGCTAATTATATTTTTAAATACCCATTCTTTTAATAGTATTATGTTCTTTCCATGCTTCTGATTTTATTTCAAAAATGTATAAAACTGCATTTTGATCTGGGCTACCACTCTATCTGTTTTTATAACCCACCAAAATCGTTGTAGCTGGCCTATCTATGTCAAACATAACTTCTAATCAAGGACTTTGGGTTATATAGGGTGGGTTTATTTTGGCTCATTTGCTCCAAAAAAAGTTAATTTTTATTGAGAAGTCACTTCTCAAGTTCTCGTACTACTTTTTATTAGAGTCTGAGATGAAAATCTTGTCAAAATAGTCAAATAATAATTTCTTTTCAACTTTGCAGAATCACTTTTTTGTATTATCTTATAATCACTTTTTTTTTTTCAAAAACGAAAACTTACCCAAATGCACTCATGAGTTGATGATTGTAGCATGAAATTTAGCATGTGAGCTGTATTAAACTAATGTGGTAGCTGCTATCATTATTGTTTTAATACATGCTGAATTGCTTTACTACATGTTGTAAAACAAGTCATTAATGTGTTTGATTCAACTTTTGTTGTTCTAACTTCTATCTATATGCCCTGACCCCTCTCATAACCCTATGATTCATCCTCATCTACTTTTGTTCTGTTACCAATGATGTATGCAGGATGACCAGGACAGAACCATTGAGAAGTTGACACGTCAACTTGACCGGGCTAGAAGAAAGTGTGAAGTTTATAGATCCAACTTGTTGTCCATGTTAAAAGATATTGATGAGCAGAAGCTAGAATTATCAATTAAAGTCCAAAATATCAAGCTGGGGATGAAAATTTGATTTTCTTTTTTATTGCTATTGATGGAGGTGAAGCCTGCAGCTGCATTATCTCTCCCTCCCTAGGTAAGTAAACCCCTCTTGCAAGGAGAGAATGTTAGTCAGTTAACTATTGTTTATACTATATGCTTTGGAGAAGTCATGCTCATTCTGAGATAGGAGAGACATCTTGAAATGCATCACAATAACCTATTGTAGAGAATAACATTGACTAGTTAGAAGAAGCAGAAACTGCTGCTTTTGGTTGTTGTTGTCTGTGTCATCTTTTTTGGTAAGAAAGTTTAGTATTTGTAAAGTATCCAGTCCCAAACAAGTGACATGATTTGATGTATGATCAAGGACAACAAAATTGTGCAGATAGGATAGCTATTTGATGTTGGCATCTGGTTGAAATAATGTAGTTGGGCTTGAACAGTCTATAGAAAAAGATTCAGAAATAGCTGTCATTTGACATGAGTTCACAAGTGTTATCTTTGTTCCTAATTTCATTTGATGAAATGTAATGTGTACACTAGTCCAAATGTAATATAAAAGACTTCATAAAGCATATTTATGAAGAGGATAGACATTTAGTTTTGGAAATTAGAGAATAAGGTCTACAAGACACCTAGGAGCCAAAATAACCAACAATAGTTAAATAAGTTGTTAATGTGTGCATATTTCATATACCTGGTGTGCATATCATATGATTTATGATGTGCACTGTTTTTCTATATTGATGTGCATTTCATTATACATAATATGCATTTCTAAGTAAAAGCTGATATGTATTTTCTTAATTGTTCGTGTACAATTGTAATGTGATACTTTATACATTTGTTGGCTATTTTGACTATAATTTTATTGTACAACAATCTTTATTGTTAAAATATTATGTAATGGATAATGTTAATAATAAAAAAAAAGGGCATATATCAATTTTTTCTTCTTTACTTAAAGCACATTCGTAAGCAAAATTTGAAATAATTAGATAACTTTGGAATTTTACTTCATTAAAATATTTTTTTCAAGCTTAATCAAACAAGCTATAATTATTATTTACATTGAAAAAATAATAGATAAATTTAATTAAACATTGCAAGATAAACACACAACTTTGCCTTTTTAACGCTGCTCATGATGAACTCATGCGTTCTCATGTGATTTATATGAGGAGTTTCATATGTCAGAGATGGTCTTGATGATTTCTACTTTGGTGATATGAGCATAAAACATGAGTTAGCTGGTTATAGAGGATGGCTAAGATACTGTAAACTTGGAAGGGACAAGCAAGACGTGAATGTGTATTAATTATATAAAAAAATGATTGTACAAATAAGTAATTATTTAAATAAGTATCAATTTTCAGCTCAACTAAATACATACTTAATTTATTACAAAAAGAAAAAAAATACATAATAGCTTGTATTACATTCACCAAACCCCTCCCAAACAAAAATAATAATTGAACAAAAAAATACAAAACCAATCTAAAATAAATAAATGAAAATGTGGGATCATATTAAAACCTTATCAAATAATTCTTAGCTCAAGGTCTGGATATCCAGCCCGAGCTTTGTGCCTTTCAAATAGATCTTGAAGTGCCTCCACAAACTGACCATGTACCTTGGCAACCTATTAGAAAGTTCAAATAATTGCAGGTATAAACACAGCCTGCTTAACCCAAACAATTTGCCAATTCATTAAAACTTAACAAAAATTTCCATATGTAAAGTCCTCGTACTATCCAGTGATAAATAAAGTGAGGTAATACGGAAACTAAGAGAAAATAATTCATATAACATAACAAATATTTACTTTCTCTTTACTACCATAGACGGAGAATAGAAAGGTTCTAAGCTACTGGATCCTAGGAAATCATATTTAATTGATATAGAGGCCATTTGATACTACATACCTCCTCTGGGGTTGGTTGGGGATTTTTGCGGACCTCAATTGGTCGACCAACCACCACATGCATTGGACGTCTAAAAGGTATTGGTGATCTGGGAACAAAAGAAAAAGTCCACACCAACATTATGAACATCTTCAATACTACTACAATAATAATAAGCCTTGTTTTACTGGATAGGGTTCAGCTATGTATCGAACAACAACTTGGTGACTCGTTATAAGTATGTTCTATATTGAAAGAAAAACCTTCATTCTAGCATATGATACTATTTAGCTTCGGTTGTTGAATTTTCCTTAGGGTGTGTTTGCTAATTGAGCTTCAAGACAGAAGGAAAAGACTTTGAGGGGTTGTGGTGTTTGAGGGTTTTCCAAAACTCTCCAAAATTCTCAGTTTTTGAATTTCCCCAGTTGAGAAATTTTCAAATTTGTAAACAAAAGTTATCTCCTCCAAGCCCTTCCATTTCCTTCCCTCCCTTCTCGTCCAAAACCTTCTCTTTCCCTCCCCTTCAACCTCCCAAACAAAGCTTTAAGTTCATAATGAAAACAATTATAAGGAAAGAGCAAGGGCAGGTGGGGCAAGTTCACACAAAAAAGAATCACGCACCCGAAAATTCCCCAATAACATATTGGGGTGAACTTGATAGTCCTAGCAAACTTCATGAAGAACTTCCCACCTGGTTTCCACCACTTATAAACATATGACTATAACAAAGTTACACCAAAAGGGGTAGTTAGCTTGTATTACATGACTAAGAAAATAAATGACAAAACTAGAAAATGATTTCTAGATATAATATTATTCTTATGCATCTATCCAACAACTGGTCTAATATTTGATCTTCGTTGTCGTCTCATTCTTCTATAATCTAAGTAGAAGTTGAATATTAGCAAAAGGTAAAGTGGACATATGTATTGTCAACATTTCAAGCTCAATGAACATTTACGTTCGAGAGGTGCATTAGATATAATAGCATTCATGTATCTCTATTTAATAGCTTAGGTCTTTAGGAAAATATTCATGACAAAGATGACACAAGAATAAATCTAAGTAATAGTGTGATGAATTCAGCATTTGGAATGAAGTAATTAGTGCGAGGTTTCCGGTTTCCCCATAATATAACAGACCAAGACAAAAGTACCTGACCAAAGCAGAAAGTTGGAACCAAGGGATAGCCCTTCTCAATTGCTATGCGGACAAATCCTTTTCTTGCCTTAAGGAAAGCAGTCTACAACAAAAATAGTTCTAGTTTGTTATATGTACCAAAAAAGGAGAAAAATTGTTCCAGTTATACCATCAACTTTTACGAAAAGCAAGACCCATGTTATGGGGGTCCTCTTCTTTTCTGCCTTTACACAAGCTGTGAAAGAAGATTCAATCGAACCCATAAAAAAAGCTTCTCCAACAGTCCAACCCCAAAAAATAACTTTTTTGATGTATAAAGAATACTTGGAGGAGACAAAATTTGCAAGTTACTTACTTTGTTATTGGTAACTGTTTAGTCACAATTTTAGCTTTCTTATTCTAAATCTAAACGGAGATTATGGATTATTAATGGACCATATTAGAAAGAAAGAAAAAACCAATAGATTGTTGAAATATGAAAATGCAATTCATAAGACATTTGAACCCATGTGCTGGCATAGCTGCGGAAATTGCCTCCACCTAGCCATTATTGAATTTCCCGCATCAGTCACAGTCCTATATATCTAGACTAAACCCAACATTTCGTTTTAATTGAAAAGATAAAAAGATCACAAACATGTACTGAGAGGAGAGTGAAAACCAGTATACCTCGCAGCCATGTTGCATGAGAAGTGTTTCTTGCACTCCACCAGGATTTATAACGCAAGTATAGCCAGCTGATAAAAGGGAAACAATATTTTTCCTTGTTGCTTTTGAAAGACCCATCCATGACCAAATGTGTCTCAAAAATGGCGCGTAAAACACCTATTCATTAAATTTAAAAGTGAAGTGAAAAGCTGCTTCGAATGGAATCTTCAACATCCTTCATTAATCATTACAGAGCCTCATGTAAAAGCCTTACCGCACTGCTTGCAAAAACTTTCATTTTTGGGAGAGGTAAGAATCCTGTGTTCTCAGATAGTGCGACAACACCAAGTGGCAAAACTGAATGCGGTTCATAACCAAAAACTGCATGTTGATTGGGCATAATGTCGTTATCACTCATCATCAATTAACTACTAACAATAAGATACAGACAAAACAGCGCAACCAATCACTGCAAAAAGGCCCATCCCGACTATAATCGATGAGTTAGCCCTAATTTGGTACATCATACATGGTACTCATGAACAGAACAATAATGGAAAAAGGTATATATATATATATATATAGCTCTCTTTATGTTTAAAATAGATTATAAAGAAAAATCATTGCACTAACTATTGTTTTCTTTTTAACAACCAAAAACAGCACTAAGCAAGTAAAAAAAAAGAAAGACCTCTACAGCTTCAAGGACAACATAAGAGTGCAGAGATAGCGACACCAATACATTTATGAGTATTGGTATTGCCTCCTACTAATCAACTTAATAATCCTTTTAATTCAAAATCTCGCTAACAATGGAATGAATTGTAATTTAGTCAATATTCAAGGAGTATTCAATAGACTAGAGTAAAATTTTGAATTAGGAGAATTATATATCATTAGACATATTTAGGAGGATTTATGATTTCTCTACATTGATCTACTTCACTGCAAAGCAGACCGAAATAGCAGAATGCCACAATAGCATTCTACCAAACCCTATGAGTTTTAGCCAAAAATTAAACAAGACCCAAAAGAAGCATTATTGACAATTTGATACAGACCATAAGAACGATTAGGATCCAAGGCTTTTATATCCTCAGCATGAAGCGTGATGGGAAAGTATTTGCAAGCGTGCTTACATATGTACCTGAAAATGATATATATTATACCGTCCATAACAGATAGTTAGAATTTTGACACACGCAGCTGAAAAAGGAAAATGCTCGAATCGCAAGTTCCATAAACTGAAAAAAGAAAAAAATGAAAGCAACGAAAGCTAAACGGTACCTTGATAACCTCCTTCCGAATCTGCTCTTGTCATTCACAGGAATCACCATAAACACAAACAGAAAACCGTAAACCCTGCACAATATATATATAAAAAAAAAGAAATCGAAGCTTAACCAAATCTATTGTAATCACAAAAATAGAAAACGCAGAGTGAGAAGAAGAAGAAGATGAAGGAGGAGGAACGAACAAGAGTGATTTGGAGAAAGGAAGAAAGAAGAATGCGATGAGGATCAATGCGATGGTAAAGTGAATGGATCCTAGCCAAAGCAGCAATGCCAGTATCGTGTGGAACACGTTCGACAAATCGCTGCCAAATTCTTCTCTACCGCTTAACACTTTCCTCTCCGCCGTGGAGCCGCCGCCGCCGCCGCGACTCGCCGTATGAGGCGCCATGGTCGGAACTGTAGATGTAGAGAATCGAATCTGATCGAAACGTCGTCGTTGCTACAAATGGGAGGGAAGGCTTAATGGCGCCGATGGAGAGGTGGTTGTTATTTGAAAGGAGGCACAGTGACGGAAGTGTCAGGGGCAAAAACGTCCTTTCAGGGTCCGGTCAGGTCACGTGCTTCTGAATCGGATTGATTGGGAAAGGAGCCCAGAATGGTTTCATCATGGTGCTGATCCAGTGCGGTCTGGAGCAGTGGACCCCTTTGTGGCAGAGTCCTGATAATTTGACACGTGGCCACCAATGATTGCGTTGGGTGCTCCCTCACCTACTTCATTAAATACACTTTCCACTCAATTTTACCCAAAATGAAAAAAGTGGACAATTGGACTTATTTGGGTTTTACGTGTACTAGCCACAATTTAATGTAGTGTTCCTTTTTCTACTAGTATTTTTGTTCTCTATGAGGAAGAAAAGAGGAATTAATAACTATTGAAAAAATTACTACTATTATTATATATATTAATCATATGATCCTATCAAATCATCTAAGGATTTTTAATATTTCACTTTATAAAATATAACCTCTACAAATAATTTCCCTCACTTTAGAGGAGCTTTTTCCTAAATGAATGTATTGCATCTATTACATTGTAGCATTATAAAGATAATTATTTTTAACATGTAATTATTGAAAGAGTTTAATTTTGATCTACTGACGTCCAATCAAAATATTCAATTTGTATGACGTTTTAGATAGTAAGAGAGAGGAAATACAATTATGGCTGACGTGAAAATACATGATTCGATGACTGTGTAAAAAGGTTTTACATTGTCAGTGATGAAAATTAAATCCTTATTAAAAAATATTGATAAAAGTATTGTAAAAAAAATTATATTAACATTTGTTAGCCATTGAAAATAGTTATAAACTGTTCTTTGACAATTAATAATCATTGAAAATACTTATAAACTACTTCTAAGTATTTTCAAGTACCACTAAATATTAATAATATTTTTATTGATAATATTTTTTGACATATTTAATATTTAAATTGTTGAAAATACTCAATTTTCTAGTAGTATAGCGACCTGATAAACACTGAAGTGTTTCTCAAGTCGCATTTTTGTTTTTTCTGTCGAGTTATGTTAAAAAGTTGGGTTTTTACAAATGATACTGATAGTGACTAATTTTGTAGTGTACATGTGGCATTATTCAATTTTAAATCACTTTTGTAAAGGAATGTTTTTTACAAAAAGTTGCCGGTGTGTGTATAATGAAACTATCCAGTGGGCTAATGGTCCATTCTAAGTAGTGACAACTGTAGCTATCAATTTGGGCTTTTCTCTTTCGAATTTTGGCAAAACACAATGCATGTGCCTACTCTATTTACTCACATTTGACCAAAAATAAATTAGACATCTTCATGTATACAAAAAAAAGTCATTCGATAAATAAGACTTCTCCAAAATCCAAATCAAATTTCAAACTTTTCTTCGTCCCATTATTTATCTTTGGAAAAAAAAAACCCCATAATTTATGATTTTTTTGAATAAAAGCAAAGAGAATATTATGTATACACATCGACACTAAATCAGCTACCAGTACAAAAAGTGTGATTGAATAAGTATAAATGTCGGATTATATTAATATAAAATATATCATTGTTTTAATATAAAAATTTAAATATAATGTTAGATTGAATTATAATATAAGTTAAATTTAAGTAGTTGTAAATATTGAATTGTAACATAATTAAATTGAGTAAGTGATATAGTGTAAAATTTAAAAAGTTAAGTATTTTATAAAAATAAATTATTAATTAATACGCAATTAATACATATCAAAACACAATTAATACGCAATTATCATGTATACATATAACACACATTATGTCTTATGTATAACACACGTTGGATAATAGTTGGACGTATTTATGTTGTACATATATATTAATCAATATCATTATTTCAATCAGTCAATTCTCGTTGTCACATAAAATTTAGATGTGTCGTGATCGTAAACATAATACGAATTAAAGCTGATCCAATATACAAGAACCGGCCCCTTTAATTTCTGGTTATCTTTCAACTTTGCCTTAAAGATATTATTATTTGTTATATTAAAGAAAATGATCGATAGTTAAGAGAGTGTGTGTCTGTGATTATGTGGAATATAGACAGAAACCAATAAAAATGAAAAGAGGAGATGTATGAATTAAAGTCTAAGCTAAATAAGAAGAAGAAGAAAAAAGTAACATAGAATCAATATTTATTGCATAAATAATGTAAGGGTTGGGTGTCGATTTATAATAAGCAATTGCTTTCCGTAATGGTAACCTTAATTTATAATGATTCGCAATCCCTAATCAATATATATATTGGTTTGAATTGGATGCCTTCTAAGTATTTCTTGCGTGAAGAAAAAAATAAATGAATTAAACAGAACCACATAAGAAAAAGCTTCTTTTTAATTTATATAATGATTCGTATGCTTGTATAAAAAGGAAGAATATGAATCATTTATAATTTCACTTGATTTTGAGAACTCTATGAAAAAGAGAAGAGAATTTTAGGTAAGACGGTAGTTTTTGTATAGTAGTCATTTAATAAGTGTAACTTTTTCCTTTCACATAGGCAAAGTTACATTTTAATTTTTCTGAATAAAAAAATTGTTTCTCATAAATAAAGTATAAGTTTAATTATCACGCACCATATATCATATTCATTAATTTATATGACTTTTTAGTTAGTGAATGATTAAGTTGAAAACTCTTGCTAATATATTGATAATGTATCGATAAATTGAATAAAATAGCATGATTTTAAAGTGACACGTAGGGAAAATAAGATATATGATTTCACAATGAATTGAATTGTGTGAAGGACAAGGGAATGGAATAATTCTCCCCGAAAAGACGGTGAACCAAGTTTTTGTGGTGATTGATGATAGTTTACTTCTTAGTTCACGGTTTGAACTGTTATGTATTTGTCCACCACAAGAAACTTCTTAAACCCATCATTATTAATTATTGTTGTTGCAGAAAATAATAATTCGAATAACTCATTTAAGTCTACGGTTAATCATGCACTCAATCATCTTTAATAATTAACTAACTATTGATTCACGGCTTAAACTCGATCTTGATTCAAGTCACAGCAATAGCAACTCACATACACACACATTCAGACAATATCCAACCATTAGTTATTGTAATAATTATTGTAATAATAATGATAGTAGTCCCACTTTTCTTTAAATTAAACTCTTTATAAAATTTAATAGATTTAATTTCTATCAATTAATAGTGTATAATTTTTTTACCCAGTCATTCAATCATGTATGGTCACGTCAATTATGAGTGTATTTTCTTTCTCTCACTATCTAAAAAGTGATACAAACAGAATGTTTTGATTGGATAACAATGTAAAATATCAGTGTAAAATACTTTTACACGGGGTGCATCAAAATTAGACTTAAATATTAGGATTTAATTTTCATCCACCGACATTATAACATTTTTTTACACAGTCATCCAATCATGTACTGTCACGTCACCTATGATTGTGTTTTCTCTCTCCCACTACCTGAAAAGTCATACAAACAGAATGTTTTTGATTGAACGACTGCGTAAAATATCATTACACTGTTAGTGCATCAAAATTAAACTCTAAATTTTATTTACCAATAACATAAAATTGGATTTACAATCTTAACAAAGATGAATGAGAACATAGAGGGGAAGTTACAGTAGTTAACATGATTGGAAAACTAAGCCTAATTAAGGCAGTTATGAATGATAGGCACATTGCTTGGCACTAAGTAAGTAAGGTTTAGGAATATATGTTAATATTGTTTATTACATTTGCCTTTTTAACGGTCTCACAGAGAAAATAGATAGATGGTGCTGTGACTGTGAGGTTGCTTGTTCTGTGTATGTTGGTTCCAAAAGCATAAGTTAAGTCCCTATCTCTTTATCTATCTATCTATCTATCTGTCATCATCCTAACCTTTTACCCACTACTTCTACACTGCCCTTTCCCACTACTACTCCACGTTTCCTCTTTTTGTTTAGTTTCCCTCTCTCTCTCTCTCTTTTCCTGTTTTTGCTCTCATATATATATATTGAATTGAATTCTCACACATGACACACCCCAATGTCACACCTAAACTTACACACATGATTCTTGTTCTGCCCCTCCTCTTTCTCCATCTGGATTTCCTTTTCTGATATCATTCTGTGGCTACTGTTTCATAACTGTCACTGTATGTTAATATATATACACACTGCTTCATTTTAGCCACAGATAGATTCGGACTTGGGACTTGGGACTTGTGACTATGTCTTCATTCACTTATGTTAGAACAAGTGCCTTCTTTTCTCTGTTTCTTGCACTGCTTCTTGCAAAATCTACCTTTTGCTTTTCTGCCAAGGTACATAAACTTGTTTATCATTTTCTTTGCTTCCTGTTATTTTGGTTATGGAATCTGAATTTTATATATGGCATGATGACACAGGTTTATGTAGTGTACATGGGAAGCAAAACTGGGCAAGACCCAGATGAAGTTTTGAATCAAAACCATCAAATGCTTGCTGCTGTTCATGAGGGAAGGTCAGAATCAGTGCCACTTTTCATTTTTTGTTTCTTTATTGGAGAATTGAGAATTCTCTCTGTGTTTCACTCTTTTGCTTTTTCTCTTTTAACATTGCATATATTTCAGAATTCAGATATGTGATTCTTTTTCCCACTTTTTATTTCCACTTGGAATGTTTGTAACAGTATTGAGCAGGCTCAAGCTTCTCATGTTTATAGCTACAGACATGGGTTCAGAGGATTTGCAGCCAAGTTGACTGATGAACAGGCTTCACAAATTTCAAGTATGTCAGTGAAATTCTCTTCTTTTTTTTTTTCTCTTTCTCTTTTCCTTTTTCTTTTGCAGATATTCTAACATAGAAAAGAAATCAATGGCTCAATATGACCAGAAATGCCTGGAGTGGTTTCTGTTTTTCCCAATTCAAAAAGGAAGCTTCACACAACTCATTCATGGGATTTCATGGGACTTGAGGATGATGAAACCATGCAGATTATGGGATACTCTACCAAAAACCAAGCCAATATTGTTATTGGTATCATTGATACTGGTGAGAAGTCTTACTCCTACAGCCTCCTTTTTCTATTACTTTTATGCAGCAATTACTTTATCCCTACGTACATACAATAAGCACCTTTACTTCAAAGTCTCTCATAAACACATTTATTATTAATTTGCCGGTTCACACTTCACAAGAACTTCCACACTTCATTTATTTCTTTAGTACCCAAAACTATATATCTTTATCCCTCTACTTTTAGGAATAGCAGATAAAAGGGAAAATTATGGCTCAACATGACATCATTATGGTAGTCAAGTTCTTGCTTATGTACTCTTTAAGTTAGTCAGATAAACTTTGTATAAGGAGTTAATTAAAAATGAACATAAATATATCCCCATGAGATTAAATCATTTAATCTTGAAAAATATGACAATGGAAAATGATGTGGGTACTTAATAATAATTAAAGGGGTTTTGTCATGGAGTGTTTTATTGGTTATTGGTTAATTATCACTATTGATACAGGAATATGGCCTGAATCACCAAGTTTTAGGGACACTGACATGCCACCAGTGCCACCTGGATGGAAGAGACATTGTCAAATAGGAGAATCATTCAATGCTTCTTCTTGCAACAGGTTAATATTCCTGGTTGAATCACATCCTCAAATTTTCTTTTTTCTTCACTCATTTGACTTCATAGGCACCAGTTTCCTGTTATTGGATCATGTTGATTGGTTAATCATTTATGGCACAGGAAAGTGATAGGAGCAAGATACTATATGAGTGGATATGAAGCAGAATTAGGGTCAGACAAAACCAAAGTCACTTTCAGGTCTCCAAGGGATAGCTCTGGACATGGGAGCCATACAGCTTCCACAGCAGCCGGACGCCACATGGCGAACATGAACTACAAGGGGCTAGCAGCAGGAAGTGCCAGGGGAGGTGCACCTATGGCTAGGATTGCTGTTTACAAGACATGTTGGGACTCTGGATGCTATGATGTGGACCTGCTTGCTGCCTTTGATGATGCCATAAGGGATGGTGTTCACATTATCTCATTGTCTCTGGGCCCTCAATCTCCCCAAGCTGAATATTTCAATGATGCCGTATCGGTGGGATCATTTCATGCTGCTAGGCATGGAGTTCTTGTGGTGGCATCAGCTGGGAATGAAGGAACTCCTGCTTCTGCTACTAACCTTGCACCATGGATCATCACTGTTGCTGCTAGCTCAACAGATAGGGACTTCATCTCTGATGTTGTGCTAGGAAATGGTGTCAACATCACGGTAGGACGCTTCTACTTTGTGTCGGTGGAATTTCTACGAATCTATGAAAATTTACGCCCCATTTTCACTCGCATGCATGTAAGACATACACTTAGTGGGATCTGAGTGACACTGATATGTTCTGTATGATTTGAGCAGGGTGAAAGTCTCAGTCTCTTGGAAATGGATGGCTCAACAAGGATAATTTCTGCATCTGATGCCTTTGCGGGGTATTTTACTCCTTATCAATCCAGGTGAAGCACAAGGTACTTTAAAGTGAGAACCACCTAAAAATCAATGCACAAGGATGGCTTCTGAGATGAATTTTGTTTTCTTTTTTCTGTGTTAATAATGCAGTTACTGTTTGGATAGCTCCCTAAATGAGACCAAGGCCAAGGGGAAGGTTCTGGTGTGTAGACATGCAGAGAGTTCGACGGAGTCGAAGTTGGCAAAGAGTAAGGTAGTGAAAGAGGCAGGTGGAGTTGGGATGGTTCTTATTGATGAGACAGATCAAGATGTTGCCATCCCATTTGTGATCCCTGCAGCTATTGTTGGAAAGAAAACAGGAGAACATATTCTAGCATATATCAATACCACACGGTGTGCTTTAAATTTGAGAAAATATATAGACGTTTCTGGTAAGCATGTCAATTGTTCTGTCATTATCTAACCTTGCATTCTGTTATGCTCAACAGTAAGCCAATGTCAAGGATATTTGGAGCCAAGACAGTGTTAGGAACCCAGCCTGCACCTCGTGTAACAGCATTTTCTTCTAAAGGTCCAAATTCCTTGACCCCGGAAATTTTGAAGGTAATATTCTCATTCATGATATAAATGCACTTTTTTTCTCTTTTAAATCCTGGAAGGTTTCTGACTAATATTTCTATATTGCAGCCTGATATCGCAGCTCCTGGATTGAACATTCTCGCGGCATGGTCTCCAGCTGCAGCTGGAAATATGAGGTTCAATATTATGTCAGGAACTTCTATGGCTTGTCCTCATGTAACAGGAATTGCAACCTTAGTGAAAGCTGTCCATCCTTCATGGTCTCCCTCTGCTATCAAATCTGCCATCATGACAACAGGTAATACATTCTAGTCAGTCATCAAGATCTGAGATTAATCAAACATTAAAACAGAACTCTTTACTAGATTAAATTTTATGTAAGTGGATGCCTCGAAATGTAGATACTAAACACCACAGAAAATTCAACTATTATCACCCAAAAGGTGGAGGAAAAGGGGGAAGGGATCATTGAATATACCCTATTGTCCACAAGATTCACTAATTTTATTCAAGAAACTAATCATGAGTTCAATATGCAGCTACTATTCTGGATAATCAACACAAACCCATCAGAGCAGATCCTGATAGAAGAAGGGCTAACGCATTCGATCATGGATCGGGGTTTGTGAACCCTGCAAGAGCTCTTGATCCTGGCCTCATCTATGATTCACAGCCAAAAGATTTTGTTTCATTCCTCTGTTCAATTGGTTATGATAAGAGGTCACTCCACCTTGTTACAGGAGACAACAGCACAACATGTGATGATAGGGCATTCAAAAAACCATCAGACCTCAACTATCCATCCATTGCAGTGCCCAATCTTGCTGACAACTTCTCAGTAACTCGAGTCGTGACCAATGTTGGAAAAGCAAGAAGTGTATATAGAGCTATAGTAGTGTCTCCTGCTGGAGTTAATGTTACTGTTGTGCCGAACCGGTTGGTGTTCACAAGAACAGGACAGAAAATCAAGTTCAATGTGAATTTCAAAGTAGCTGCTCCTTCAAAGGGATATAGATTTGGGTTCTTGTCATGGAAGAACAGAAGGTCACAGGTCACTAGTCCTATAGTTGTGCAGGTTTCACAAGAAAGCTTTGGGTTGGTCAGATAACAATGCTTGTGAATATCTACATTAGTTTAGGAGCTGTGAGAGATCCCTACACTACATGTGTAGCACAATCATCCATACTCAAAATCCTGATGATCACTGCCAAGTACATGTTATAGTTATATGATTGGTTTAGCAAGAGTTACCAAAACAGAGAATTTGAAGAATTGATATCTTGGTGCCCCAAACTTACTGTCAGATTCATTATACTATTTGTCAGATGTCACAACAGAACTTCTTTATATAGGTTTTTTCAGCACTTACTATGTGTAAGTAATTATTTGAAGATAGTGTACTAAACTACTAATTATTTTAATCTTTACCTTTAAATAAAAATGAAATATACTCTGGTGACTAATTATATAAGTTTAAAATATATTGCCGCTTCACAGCTCCTATCTTTGAGGATCTTCTCAAATTACTTATGTAATTAAATTTTTTGTTCACACTCACAACTTGAGGGAGAATGGAATGTCAAATGAAAGTTACCAACAAGCAAAACTGAAGCTGTGCAGTAAAAAAAGTAACCTCAATCCCAATTTTTTGTTGTGATACATGTTTTGCAGATACTATCATGCAATGTGACTCATCTCAAGTATCCAGTTGAATTTGTTAAGGCAACTCCTTTCCACTCTTTCTGAAAACCATAAAGCTTCTCTTGCTTAGGTATACTTTGGAATCATATAGAATGAAATGCATGCACTCTGTCCAGACTCCATTATTTGCAACTTAAACTCTTGGCAACTTCACCTAACATGAGCAAAGCTATCACTAATTAACAAAACATATTTTGTTTCCTGATGATGAACCTGTTCACCATGGTAAGGCTCAACTCATTAGCACTAGAATACTCAACTAATAAAATTCTATACATCACAGGAACCACAACAATCAACCACTTTCATAAGTGATAAAGGGTCACTCGCCGTCTTCCTCAACAATCAGTTTCGACTGTTAACTTTGTTCTGTAGTTGAGACTATAGTTCATCGACCAATGACAGAATTTTGCTGCCCTTATAAAACAGTAATTCATAATTCACAAGAGAATATAGAATTCCATATGGTAACTAACCACAGTTAACAGGAAATAAGAAGAATCTATGATTTAAGGCATAAAATGATCAAAGTATCCTACCAGGCCCAGCATACTAGACAAAGTGATAGAAAGGTTGAATTTTGCCTTATAACATTTCTACAAGTGTTTGCACCCAAATTCTACAGAGCTGCATAAAATAAAAGAGCCAAACCTTGACTTCTATATTACGGATTATGTAACAACATGTCATCATCAGAAGATTAAGTGACATACAAGTGCTAGAGATTGCAAACACTATGAGTGCATCTCTGATGGATCAACAAGACCTTCCATTACAACAAGCTGATCCAGCAGCGCAATCTTCTCATCTTCGAGGGTCTTTACCTCATCTTCAGCCTCTTTTAGCTCTTTCCCTAATGCAAAGCTCTCATCCTCCAGCAGCAAGTACTTCCGCCTTAATGCCCGGTACTCGTTTCCAGATGCAGAGGAGTCAGGCAAAGAATCTGAGTTGGAACCCTCTTGTTTCAGGAAAGGTGGCGAGACTTCAGTCATCAAGTGTCTTTTGGAACCCTTCTGTCCTGATTTTAATGACAGAGGAGCATGAACCTCTTCCTTGGCATTATTCCCTGGCAACTGAAACAAAGATGCTTTTTGAGTTGAATTTTTCTTCTTCCTCGGTTTATTATTCAAGATCTCCTCTGACAAAGGAATCCTTGGTTCTTGCATTTCTCACCAATCACTGCAGAACAATAAAATGTCATAACAAGTTAACAACACAGATAGCCAGAAATTAGTTGAATAAAACATTAAAAAGAACTGTTGTTGAATAAACCGTATGACTTCAAAGATAGCTAGGTTTAATCAGAAAATACTCAGTTTCAAGTAAATGAAAACTATCATCACTGCCCAAGAGAGAGGAGTTTATATTAGATCAAAATCATTGCAATAAATAAGAATTCCACTTCTAATAACAGCTGTTTTTAAACAGGTAGAAGCATATAATTGATTGATGGCATAATGTAACAATCCAAAACCACATTTGTATTCTTCAATTTACTGACTACCACAACTAAACCTCCAGCTTGTTCAAGAAACTCGCAATAATTGATAAATTCATGTATTAGCAATACTGGAAGTTGAGTTAGTTATTCCCTCATATCCCAAAAAGAAAAGGCTTTCAACCTAATTTTTGCAGCTCAACTAATGCAAAAAAAAAAAAAAAAACAAATTTTGAGATCGGAAAACCTAAGCAATGAAGCAAACAACCCTTATGATCTGGAACACGAAAACACGATCTTCTGAAATCTACAAATACGCAAATTCCCATAGCCCTATTTTGTTCAGCTACCGCATATGATCAAAGCCAAAAAAACAAAATCCCTTACTTTTGAATCATAAATTTTAAACCAACACGTATTAGAATAATTTAAAATTCGAAAATTGAGTGAAATTGGGATGAATGGAGAAAAAGAGAGGTCAAAGGTGGACGGAAGAGGGGAATAGAAGGGCAAACCAGAAAGAAGGCGAAATTGAGCAAGGTCTTCTCTTTTTCGCTTACCTTGAAATTTCAATTTCTGTGCCGATTGGAGAATATGAAGCTGAAAATTCAATGAAGAAGTTAAACTTTGACAAAACTCTCAAATAAGTCCCTACAGAATTTACAATCGGACATTATAGTCCCTCCAAAATGAGAAAGTAAAAATTAGTCCTGCAGATGTTAGACGTAGTGTGGGAGGAGAGAGAGGTGATGTGGGATTAAATGAAGTGATGATTTGGAACATCAAAACGACGTCGTTTAGTTTATGGTAATGGTGATGTGTCATTTAACGGTGTCACATCATCACCGTTACTGCCAGATCATCATCTTCGTTCGAGAAGATTAACAGAGGGACTAATAAGTCCTACGTCTAACATCTGCAGGACTAATTTTTACTTTCTCATTCTGGAGGGACTATAATGTCCGATTGTAAATTCGGAAGGGACTAATTTTGGGGTTTTTTCTTAAACTTTTTTTAGGGTTCAATCTTGAATCGTTGTAGTTATACAGAGGAAACATCGGTGGGTACTGGTAAACCTGGGTTGTTTATATTCGGATACCGATAGTTGTTGACGTGGCATCATATGATTCGTCGGCGTATCGACACGAGTTAATTGTTCTTTCTCGGAGTTATGAAATCCGTAGAGCACAAACACGAGTTCAGTGAAGGGTAAGTATGTAGTTCCAAGATTGATTGGTATGGATAAGATTATTTTTTGTGTGTACTTTTTCTTTTAAAGTGGAACAAATAAGAATTCATTGATTTTTATATTCATCAAATTTTATAAGAGTTTAATTTTAATGCATTGACATTGTCGTCCAATTAAAATACTTTATTTGTATGACTTTTTAAGTTGTAGAAAAGAAAAAATATAATTATAACTGACATGTTAGCATATGATTGAATCACTGTATAAAAAAGGTGAATATATTTTATAATTATATTTAATCATGTATATATAAATAACTGTTTTTTAAATAATCTTTAATACTATGTTTTTTAAATAATCTTTAATACTATTGAACTACTGATTATATATCATAAAGATTTTTGTGTGCACGATCTTAGGCAAATACTTGCCGCACAATAAAAAATTAGCCAAAATAATCAACAAGATGTACACAATATATATAATATAAAATGTACAATGTATATTATATATAGTGCACAACGTATATCATCTATTGTGCACAACATATATCACATATTGCAACATCATCTTTCTTTGCAACATGTTATATATGTTGTGCACATTATATGCTATATGGTGTGCACAACATGTAATATTCGTTGTGCAATTTATATTATATACGTTGTACACAATTTGTTGACTATGTTGACTATTTTTTTTTTGTTGTGCCTCTAGCATTGCTCACAGTCATATTGAACTACTGATTATATGTCATAAAGATTCTTGCTAGCAACCGTGCTGATAGATACTAGATTTCGGCGATTGAATAGTGAGTTTAATCTTGATCTACTTAGATATAAAAATATTTTTTAAAAATTTAATAATTTAAAAATATCAAATTATTATATAATAATGTACATATGACATTACTCATATTATTATTATTATTATTATTATTATTATTATTATTATTATTATTCCTCCAACAAATGATAACTGTGAAAGACAAGCAAAGTAGTTGCGGGTGGTTGACTAATTGGCCTTGATGCTTGCTTGCTCATAATATTTTAATTTTTTTCCTTTTAAATCTACTTTTTGTCTAAGATTTCTTCTAAAGAATTTTTTTTTTATCAGTCTATATGAATTGAAGTTAGTGCCTCTGATTCATCTCAGATCAGGGCATGGACGTGTACGTTTTATTATCTGTAATTTTTTACTATTAATTTAAAAATTAGGTAGAACCTAAACAGACTAATAAAGTAATAATAGAGAGAGAATGTACATGTAATAATATAAAAATGTTATTTTAATATCTACTTATATATAATATTATTTTAGTATTTAACAATTATTGTTATCATCAAAAGTAATAAGATGAATATTCAATTTGGATGTCAAATAATATTTTTATAATAAAATTGCATGAAAACTTTACAATAGTTGGTGAATGCTAGTGTACCTTTGTTTTTTAATATGTAATCAGTGATCTTATAATAGAGTGACATGTGTTAATTTAATTTCACCTCATCTATTTTGTTCAAATTTCATTTAAGTCCCAGTACAATTTCTTTTAACACTTTCACCCCTATATTATTTAATATTTTTTAATTTTACATAAAAAAATTCCTAAACCTAATCTCCTTCTCTCTCTGGTGTCTACTGTAAGATGAACTCAACATCTCATCCCTCATTGCTCTAACTACTGATGCATCTGCATTTTATTCAAATTAAAATATTAAATTAAAAAAGAAAAATAAAAATTAAGACACTATTAAGTAAAAGCTAAAAAAGGCTAAACTATTATTTTCAAGTTGTACACTATAAAAATAAAGTAATAATAAATTTTGTAATGATTAATCATGAACAGCTGTATTAATGCTAAAAGTTAGAAGACCACATGCAAATATAATACTTCACATTGGCACAATGGTTGTCGCATTCAGGCAATTTTATCTTTAAAAAGATGTTTATCTCAAAAGCATCTCCTTTTAATTTATTTACTAAACACATAGTATTTTTTATTTCTTTTATTTATTTAAGGCAACCAGAGACACAGTTGAGCTTAAAAAAAGACTAAAAAGAACAGACGAAGAGCACAGGATAATTAATGAGATCGAATCATTAAACCATAGTTGTAAAACCCGGTTCAACCGTGAACCGGGTTCAACCGTGAACCGGGTTCAACCGTGAACCGGGTTCAACCGTGAACCGGGCACCTGACCGGTCCGAACCTCCAATTGGATCGGGTAAGCAACAAAACCGGTGAAAACCGGTTCGACTCGGCCGGATCTCAGTAGAACCGGCGATCCGGCCGGGTTTTATAATCCGGACCGAGTCATACATTTTTCGCCAGCCCCACCCATCCCAAAAAGGCCCAACCCAACCCGACCCATACCCACCTCTCAAAACCCAAAAATCACTTTAACCCTAACCAAACCATCCATCTCCATCATCCACTATTCCACCCTACCAGAGACAGCCGCCCCAGAGCTGCCGAAGCACCACCCTGCCCAGCTGCCATCCCGCCGTGCCGCCGCGCGCCGCCGCGTCGCCCTCCCTCGCACTCTCTCCCTTCCTCGCACTCCTTCGTCGCCGGCTCGTCGTCCCTCGCGGCCTCTGCCCGACTCGCACTCCCTCGTGGCCTCGCCGTCCCTCGCGGCCTCTGCCCGCCCGCGCCCTCCCTGCCTTGCCCGCCCTCGCGTGTTGTGTTGCTGCCCGCCCTCGGCCGCCTCTGGCTGCTGCTTCTTCTTCCGGCTGTTGCTGCTTCAAAGTAATTTTATTTTTCAAAATATATTTTGTGTTGATTAATTTAATTGTATAATAATTGATATGTTAATATTAATTTGGATTATGTTATTGAGACTTGAGAATTGAAATATGAAATGTGTGCTTTATGGATTATTTGGTAAGATTATGAGATTAATTGTATAATAATTGATATGTTAATTTTAATTTGGATTATGTTGTTGAGAATTGAAATATGGAATGTGTGCATTATGATTTATTTGCTAAGAATTGAAATATGGTATTATAAGTTAATTTTAATTTGGACTATATTTGGATTTAATTATGCTTCTTAAGATTTTATTAATTTTACTTGTAATTTTATATGTTAATTTTTAAATATATATAATTA
The DNA here is from genome assembly GCA_013621005.1 of Aeschynomene evenia. Lineage (NCBI taxonomy): Eukaryota > Viridiplantae > Streptophyta > Magnoliopsida > Fabales > Fabaceae > Aeschynomene > Aeschynomene evenia. The sequence continues at coordinate 7,984,050 of CM024272.1, forward strand.
TTAAATTATATTTAATAGACCGGTTCAATTACTGACCGGTTGAACCATTGACCCATCAGTTAAACCATTGACCCAGTGACCTAGTGCCTCGACCGGTTCGATTCCCGGGTCGAGTTTTACAACTATGCTTCCATCCCCCACACACAGACCTCATCTTCAGCATACCGCCAAAATCCTTCCATTATTTTCTTCTTGTTTTTTTATAATCTAAAGCACTAAGATGTGGGCTAAACCCTCAAAATATTTATTTGGGGAATGCTATTTGTACATACAATAACAGTGCAATCCACCAATTTTTTCACCTATTTAAAAGTTGACAACTTTTATAAAAATGTTAGCAAGTTATCAACATATTCATAAAAATTACCAACTTTTTGAATGGGTGAAAAATGAGTGGTTGAATATTTTAGTATGTACATTATTTAGACTAAAGTTCACATAATGGAATCTAAAATGTTCCTGACTCCTGACACGCACAATAGCTGCTCACAAATGTATAGACCCACATTTTATATAAATAAATAAATACAGTACACATATTTCCCATTATTAATAATAGACAAAAGCACTAGTTAGTTTACATTAATTTAATGCCTAATGCTAAATGTAAAGAAATCAGACAAATCAGCTAATAAATGAGATTTAGGGTCACAATTGTTCAGTTCATTACCATCTCAATGATTATTTGGACAAAAAACAAAACAAAAATAGACCAATTAACTGTATTAGCTGGTTTATCATTGTACGCTAAACATTATTGTAATTTAATTTTACTCATACTAAAATTTGAATTTTTCTTTTTTTTTTTTCCTTCAAAAATCTGAGCTTATAATCTCAGACACCGAATCGTGTTGCTTGCTTGGACTAGTTTTTTTTGTTTTATAATACTTGCTTGGATTAGTTATTTGTTGACAAGAAGGAAAACAAGGCCCAAGAACCCAAAGGAAGCAGAGACGAAAACATCATAAATTAGTTAGAACGGCCCACTATCGAAGCCCAATTACATCGAAAAGCCCGGCCCAACCAGTCCAGAGGCTCCACCGACGTCTTAAACCTCTACGCCGCAGTAACAAGCTAGCACCAGAAAGCTGAACGAATTAAGGTTTAAGCATAGGAATCGGAATAATGGAAGTAAACCTAGGAAAGCTCGCATTCGACATTGATTTTCATCCCTCCGATAATCTTGTTGCTGCCGGACTCATCACCGGTGACCTTCACCTGTAAGTCACTTTTTTTTTTGCTACCATATTTTTCTGGTACTGTTCAATTTTCTCCCCTTCAATTATTTGGTTAGTAATGAATTGAATATACTGAAATTCTGTGCTTTCTAGATATCGTTACGGTGCTGATACCGAGCCTGTGAGGTATGAACTATGAAAGTTGTTTGCTTTTATGATAGTTTTGCTATGCTGCTTACAACTTTGCATGTTTCATTATAAGTATCTGATTTACTGATTATAATCGAAATTCTTGTTTAGGCTATTGGAAGTTCACGCTCACACTGAGTCTTGTAGGGCTGCTAGATTCATTAATGGTGGACGTGGTAATACACATTATTCTACTGTTTTTTTTAATAGTTTTTATTTTTTGCTATTTTTTAGTGAGTTCATTAGGATGACTTGGATATGAAATGGATATTATGATTGTGTTTCCCTGCAGATGGGGGAGTAGTATAGACTTTAGTAACTAGATGTAGATGATGGCAAAGGAAAAAGTATATGTGAAAAATTAAAAGATACTTAAATGTTAGATGATAGTATACACATATTTGATCCATGTTGCCGGCCCAGCCTAAAGAGACATGGCTTAGGTGTTGTTTTTGTTATTGATTATGATTGTGTTGTAGCGCTTTTGACTGGCTCTCCGGATTGCTCCATATTGGCTACTGATGTGGAAACTGGAGCGGCCATTGCTCGTCTTGATAATGCCCATGAGTGAGTCGATTTGCTTCCAATTGCGCGTCTCTTGATTAGGCTTGCTTATATTGTTCATGGTTATTTTGCTCATTGCTTCAAATTCTGTAATTGTTTGTCTATAGGGCTGCTATCAATAGATTGATAAACTTGACTGAGTCAACTGTTGCTTCAGGAGATGATGATGGTTGTATTAAGGTAGGTTGGTTCGTTTCACATTTTTAGCTTGTTTTTGTTTGGAATTTGCTAAATCTTTACAATCGATAATGTTCACGTTACATAGATGTCCAGTTTGTTTTATTATAGTAGAAGAGTGATTCGAGATAATTTACTAATTTTCAAAACCTTTGCACATATAAAAAATTATTGAACTTTATCAAACATTCTCAACTAATTTGAAAACACTATGGCCTGAACAAAGAGATACGGTGGCCCTGTCGCTTCGTCATTGTCATGCAAAGTGTGGAGCACATTGTTCGAATACCTTAGGAATAGCTGTTATTTTTTATAATTCCAATAGTTGAGTATATTAAAAATATTTGTACTGACCTTTTAGAGTTATGGAAGGAATGAATCTTTCTCGGTGCTTTTCATTTAGCTTTTTTTTCTTCCCTGGCAGGTATGGGACACTAGAGAGCGTTCTTGTTGCAATTCATTTGAAGTCCATGAAGATTACATTTCAGACATGACTTTTGCATCTGATGCAATGAAATTGTTGGCTACAAGGTAATAAATTCAGTAACTTCCTTCGACGGCCCTAAAATTGCAATGAAGATTAAAAGAATTACCCTAGGAGGACTAGGGGCTGATTGTAAAGTTCATTCTAAAATTTAGGGTGGAAAGATATGTCAGAATTTGGATAATCAATGTATTATTATGAAATCCTTATGACATGAGTCCACTTACACTTAGAGATTCATAGAAAATTTTTCCCTTCACATATTGTATCCATATTATTAACATAACCTAAAAGAAAAAATTTTCCCTGCTTTTGTTTTTCCTCTGGCTTACGAATGCAATCTAAATTCTTTCATCCTTATTTTTCTTTTCATTGTTAAGTGGAGATGGGACTCTATCTGTTTGCAATCTTCGAAGAAATAAAGTAAGTTGCATGTTAGTGTTTTTTCTATTCCTTGTGAAAAATAAATTCACATTATTTGCTGCAATTGAATTTGACCACCTCTTCCTGCTTTATTGTAGGTCCAAGCTCAGTCTGAATTTTCTGAAGATGAGCTATTGTCTATTGTTATTATGAAGGTATCCTTGTCATACTGCTGTTTGTCACTTGTTCTGGGTTTTGCACTTGTCTCGTCATTCTTACTAATAAAAGTTGTAAAATATATCCAGTGTTGACGTGTGAATATGTTTAGTTGCTTTCCCACTAAACTGGCCCAACTTATTTGGAAACATTCTTATTATGTGATACATTTTGGCATGTGTACGAAGGGAAAAATACAAATGAGCCTTGATCAGATTCCCTATAAACTGTCGTGGAGTATCATGTTGATGAAGTTACAGTTGCATTATATAATGAATAAGATTTTTCTTTAATAAAATTGTTTGAAGGTAAAAAGCACAAACCTGATGTTTACTCCTTTTCATGTGATTAGAATGGTAGGAAAGTTGTATGTGGATCACAAAGTGGAGTCCTACTCTTGTATTCATGGGGATGCTTCAAGGATTGCAGGTATCTAATGTAGAGTATCAAAAATGTCAGAACTCATTACATGATGGAAGTAATTCTGTTTATGGAAGAGAGACATTAACCGGATGATCTGTTTCGCAAGAATTTTTATTTTGGATTCCACCTCTTCTTATTTATGTTCTTGCTTAATGGTTTCATTTTACAGCGACCGATTTGTTGATCTGTCACCAAACTCTGTTGATACTATGTTGAAGGTGAGTGGATAATACAACAGGAATGTTTCAGCTTCAATGGACTTTTCTACCATCCTAACCTCATGTAATCATTTTTTTTAATCTTAGCTTGATGAAGATCGGATTATTACTGGGTCAGAGAATGGACTTATCAAGTGAGTTTATTACAGTATGAATATTATTTTTCAATCTTGTTTCTTTAGTTCACCGTTCCAATCATACATGTGTTTGTTTGTTTAGCTTGGTTGGGATATTACCCAACAGAGTCATCCAGCCAATTGCAGAGCACTCAGAATATCCTGTTGAATGTCTAGGTAATATGTAGTCTCCTCCGCTTTGCACTTCATTCCTGTCTGAGGATACAGCCTTAATTTCTTCACCACTAATTCTGTAATTTTTATTTTGGCTGTGCTAAGGTGATCTTTGCCTCCATATTTTATTTTGATTGTTTCAGCCTGATCACTCTGTTCATGCACAAGCATGTTTTCATCTTTTTCTCTTGTTCATGGCTGAAGTTTAACTCATTGGTTCTTTTATTCCTTTAGCATCCTCTCATGACAGAAAGTTCCTTGGCAGTATTGCTCACGATCAGCTGTTAAAGGTACTTCTCTTCCTTAATTCTCTGCCTGCCAAAATTAATAGTAATTGTTTGCTATACTCCATTAAATTTGTCTCATTAAACCAATAAATAATTGCCACAGATTTGTGTTAGACTAAGTTGAGAGATAAGAAGAATTTACTCAGTTAGAGGTGTACAGAATATGCCGATAAATTTGGCATCTTAACTTCCAACAATTTTCCTTTTGCACAGCTGTGGGACATGGATAATATACTACAAGGTTCAGGAAGCTCGCAAAGAAATGAAGCCGGGGCGACTGACAGTGATGATGACGAGATGGATGTTGATGCCGATTCCTTCAAGTCCAACAAGGGTATGCTTTGGTAGATTCAAATGTTACATAGATTGCTTATCCATGAAGACATGTTATGCTTAAATATTTACCTTGTACTTCATTTTATGCTGCTTCCATTGCAGGGAACAAGACAAAGCGTGCAAATAATGTACATGCCATGGGCAATACAAACAATTTCTTTGCAGATTTATAGGAGATTACTGATGCAACTTTGTTCAAATGTGAGAACCTAATTAGAACACTGTTAAGCTGGATTTCCTTGGGTTCATCTTGCATCATTTTGTTATTTTTTAACAGATGAAAAGTGTTATTTGTGTGATGTTGGTATCTTGTGTATTTTTTGTTGAAGATATTTATAGAAAGCAATTGTCAAGGCCTTGGATACTCTCCGAATGAATTATGGTGATAATGGAATTTTAGAGTTGGATTATATACAAAATACAAAGCAGAATAACCATCCAATTAAGGGTGTATTTATTTTAATTTGGGAAAAAGTAATTCTACAATTTAAATTCTTCATATTAAAAAAATGGGTGAAAAATATTTTTTTTTTCAGAAGTGGGTTTTCTCCATAGAACAAAAACAGTACCAATATAAAGTCCGATTCTTTTTCAATTTTGGTTCGCATGTAAGATATCAAACCTTCTAATTACCATAAAAAAACAAACGATATCAAACATACTTGCAATATCTAAAAGAATCAAACCATTTGTTTTGTTTTCATATCATTATTGAAATAAATATTATAACACTCATGTTGGGTGTCCCATTTGAGAGAGTAAAAGTGCTTATGAAATACAAATACTTTCACATTTGTACATTATCTATCTTTATCATTAAATTTTAAGTGAAAAGATGTTGTACGATTATTGTAGGTATTTATATTGCATACTAAAATATTTCCATGTTCACATTATATCAGTTGTAAAAATGATAGTGGAGTAATGAGAGTCACCACAAAATGTGATAGATATGATATATGAGTGTCTCGTATTATAACTCTCTTTTTAATAATGAAGTTACCTAGTTAGTATGTGAGAAGGGTTAACGAAGGAAAAGATAATGCTTAGCCTAACAAAAGCATTTATGTTTCTGGTACTAAGAAATAGTAGTAAAACGTCATATTCTATATTCACATTTAATTTATTCAATAATGTTTGATGTATAACAGAAATACGTCCAACTAGTATCCAACGTGTGCTATACAATAAGACGTAATGTACAGTGTCCAACTAGTATCCAACGTGTGCTATACAACAAGAAAGGACGCATCTTTGGTTTAGGATCACAGGGTTCTAAGATTGTAGCTTCATCCACTATATCTTCTATTCGTCATGATGAAGTTACATCAGAGGAGGTAGCTACAATGAAGGCTACAATTCAAGCCTTACAAGTTGAGCTTCAACAAAAAGACCAACAATGGGAGCAGAGGTTTATAAGTATGACACAACAATGGGAGCAAAGATTTGCAAATATGATACTTGGTCCTTCACAATTGAATCTTTCAGGACATACTGCCACATTAGAGAATGATCATGATGACAATACTAATGGTGATGATAATGATGATTTCTAGACTTAGTTGAGCTTATACTGTGAACTTGGATTTTGATTGTTATAGTGACAATTTAGATTTTTTTTTAAGTTTAAGTTGCTCGTATTTCCATGAACTACATATTATTGTTTACTAAGTTAATATTATTATAATAGAACTATGATTTGCAATTCATTTACTTTTTACAGGTTTATTTAGACTAAGATTGCAACTACTCTGAAAATGAAAGATTATTACGAATATTAAATAGTAAAATAAATTGAGAAATTAAGGATGAAAAAATTAGTCTCTAAATAGAGACAAAAAAATTTCGTCTCTAAATAGTGATAGAAATTATTCGTCTCTGTTTGGTGACAAAAAAGTCTAATGTTAATTAGTGACAGATGTAATATGTCTCTAAGTGGAGACGAAAATGATTCGTCTCTAATAGGTGATCTAAGAGACATGTCTCTATTTGGAGACGAAATTCATCCGTATCTATGTAGAGATGGAAATGTTCCATCACAAAATTAGAGACGACATATTCAAGATACTTGTTGGAGACAGAAATGATTAGGTCGCTATATAGAGACGTAATGGTGCTATTTAGAGACAAAATTATTCCGTCACTAATGATTTATCCTCTTCACAATGCGACCAAACCTGGTCACATATTAGAGACAGAACATTTAATGTTTGAGACAGAATACTGGCGTCTCTACTTTGTGACGGAAGATAAAATTCCGTCACTAACATTTAGCGACCCCGTTTTTAGTGACGGAATTATCTTTGTCTCCAAATCTTTCTCTAATTCATTTAGTGACGAAATTCTTAAACGTTTGTGACGCTTTTTTACCGTCTCTAAATCGGAAATTTCTAGTAGTGAATGTAAATGCCCTATCATCTATATGGAACTTACACTTTATGCAAACTAAGCATGTCCTAATGGGTGCAGCAGTAGGGGTGGATACTAACAAATCAAAAGGTAGTTCTGACATATGCAAACCTAGGCTCCTAGCATGATCATGTGAAATGAATGAATGTGTGGCACCGGAATCATACAGTACAACTAAGGACTTGCCATAAATCATACACGTACCCCTAATGAGATCGTCGGACCGCTCTGCGCCCTCCGCTGTAACCGTGAATACCCTGCCTTGGTGCTATGGCCTAAGAGAGGAAGAAGGTTGTGAACCTGTAACTCTGCAGTCTCTGGAGATGTGACCTGGCTGGCCACAATGATAACAAACACCCTGCCCGACGCGACAAACCCCAGGGTGAAGCTTGCCGCATGTGGCACAAGGAGGTCGCGGTGCTGCTATCGCCAGACGCGGCTGCTGCTGCTGTGGGCGTGGCTGAGTCTGTGGCCTGCGAGGCTGGCCATAAGGCTGAAAGCGTGCAGGGGCGGGGCGGTTAGTCTGCTGAGGAGCCGCACCCCTTCTCTGAGCATCGACCCTCTGTGGAGCCACTGGGCGGCTCGTCTCCTCCACAATCCTGCAGGTGTCTACCATCTCCCGGTAGTCTCTGATCTTCATATGCTTAACCATCCTCTTGATGTCTTGGTTAAGCCCAGCACAGAATTTCAGACACTTCCAGCTCTCCTTTGGGTTCTCCTGGTAGATCTCAGAAAACCGTATGAGCTCCTCAAACTTAGTAATGTACTCTGGAATGGTCATAGAGCCCTGGCGGAGATCAAGGAACTCCATCTCCTTGTCTTGGCGAACCGTCTCTGGAAAGTACTTCTCATAGAACATGTCCTTGAACATGTCCCATGTGATAGCTACACCCGCCGCATCTGAAGCGCGACGAGCGTCGTTCCACCAAGAACGTGCCTCCATCTGTAGCATGAAAGTAGCCAGCTGTGTATTCTGGACCTTTGTGCACTGAACCACCGTAAAGATATCTTCTATACCTCTCAGCCAATCCTCGGCTTCAGAAGGGTTAACGGTGCCGAGAAATGGAGAGGGGTTAGCCCTCTTAAAATCAGCAAAAATAGGAGCTGCCGCTACCCGCAGGTGGTGCTGCAGGTGGAGGGGTGTGCTGTTGTGTCATATGGTCCACCATCCTGTTCATGGCCCTTGCCATCTCCATGAACGCCTCCGCAGAAACCCCGCTTCCTTGCCCGTTTTCCTCATGAGTGTCGCCATCATCCCTAGTGCGTCTGTTCTGTGGCGCCATATTCCTGTGCACACAAAACAAGAAACATTGAGTTGATCAGGCTCCATATTACAGTTGTGTATGCACAGTTACTATGACAGTAAAACAGACCAATCATGCACCCCAAACTAACTAAAACACATAAGAGGCATACGCATGATATAACTAACGTGCATGCAACAATAGCATAACAGGTCCATTACCCCAAGCCCTGTAGGATAGACCTGCTCTGATACCAAAATGTAACACCCTACTAGATAGCCCTTAATGCTTAAGACACTTTAGGCCATTTCATAAGGGTTACTTCCTGTTATCATAAATATTTTTATATTTGAAATACATATACGCGGAAAATACGTGGGAGAAATTTTCGTAATTCGTTTGCGGAATATAAAATAAGGGCCTTGCGAAATAATACAACGTATATAAACGTAGAAACAATTATCCTGAATAATACCTCAATAAAATTGAATAAACCATGTAATCTCCCAAAACATACATCAAAACAATAATAATAATAGTGTTATCTCATGAGCCTAAAACAGTGACTCACAAGACTTCACAAAATACAATCCATAAATAATAATATCTACCGGCTAACAAAGGTCCGGTCTCAGAAACTTAAATATAGAAAATAATCATAAATCCATAGAGAAACAACTCAATTATCCATATCTAAGAAACAGATGCGGAAGCTAAAACTAAAGTTGCGCGGGCTCCAAGCTCGCTCTGTCGTCCTGCTGGTACTCATTGTCTAAAAGGGGTGAAATAACATGGGGTGAGTACTTGAAAGTAACTCAGTAGGGGAGCCGTACCGGGTTTATTTGATAAATACGTGAGCATGAATGAATTCAGTTCAGTTATAAGTTCCAAAATAATATTTTCCCGGTACGACTACCTATGTGCGTCTTGTTCCTTTTTAATTAACAGTTATTCATAACATAAATGATCATCAATGTGTAGTGTGATAAGTGCTTGACCATCATACAATTATATAAGGAAATATAACATTCTTTGTCTGTAACGTATATCTCATATTCATTACTTAAATTATCTTGAGTCTTTTAAGCATACTTAGTATGCCTGTGGATCCGTTTCATTAAAGCACGCCCTTTTGGTGCGTGTGGATCATTTACATTGTTTTGGCCTGACCAGCCTCCTATAACCTCCGCATCATCGACCCTAGGTATGAGCTCATCTAATACTATTGGGTAGAGGGGGTAATTCACCTTCCGCTAATGAGTCGTTACAACCGAGGTTGCCAGCCCCCTGTAACGTTCATCATGAACGGAAAGACTACTCTGTGTGTTTTTAACTTTCTTTTCACTTTGCACATTAATCTCTTCATATAACATGTACTCATTCATCATATACATCATATAATCCATTCAAACAGCATATATAATCACATATATTCCATAGGACATTCTTTCATATCATTCATACAAGTTGTAGAACACATTAGGGTGCATAAAGGGTTAAAACGATTCATTTTCGCACAAACAGCAGTGCTATAATCGATTACCACCCGATTACCACGGGGTGGTAATCGATTACAGGACCCCTGTAATCGATTAACAGAGAGCACGCGTTTCTGACGATTGGAAATTCACTTGCTGTAATCGATTACGAACTTGTGGTAATCGATTACAGTGTCGTAAAACACGATTCTAGAGTTCCAAAACACGATTTTCCATAGCCAATGGCCAAAATAATAACCTAGAATCGTTCCAATCATTAGAAAACGAAGTCATACGAAAATCAATCATAAAAATGTAATTTAAACTCTTTTTAATTTCAAAACCAATCGGTACAATTTACCCCTTTCATGAACCCTAATGAGAAAAACAACAAGAACATCAATTTCATCAAAAATCATTATCATCATGCACGAAATTCAACATTTAGAGTGTCTAAACCCCTACCTCTTAGAAGATAATCGTAAAACTTGATGACAACACTCTAGCCCGACGTTTCCCGTGAATCCTCTTTTTCTCTCTAAACCCACGAACGGTCCGGTGACAACGGTGACACTTGATGAAGAAAAGGAAACGGTGGTTATGTGTATTTCAGTGTGAGGATCAAGAATATGTGGTCGGTTTCTCGATCGGGTGAGAATTGGTGGGTGTTTCTTGGTGTGGAAGGGTTTTGGCTTTGTGTGTTCTTGAGAGAGAAACCTATGGAGGCTTAAAGATGGAGAGAGAGGGTTTTCTGATGGAATGATAGTGGTATTAGGGTTTACTCACGTGGTGGCTAGGTTAAACATGCTCTGGAGTCACCGTGGGGCCCGAACGTCACTTAAACGCGCTGAAAAACGCGTTCTGCGCACATGGTAATCGATTACATCGATTTTGTAATCGATTACACATAGCGAAAACAGCTGTAATCGATTACCACGGGATGATAATCGATTACTGGGCTGTGAAAAAGCTTCAAAACACTTCTAAACGTCCCGACTCGTACCTTAACATCCGTATATACTTTTTAACTTTTAAGCATCATAAAATCACATACTTGGGCACATAAAACACATAGAATGCAATACTTTAAGCTAGGAGAAACTTATCCACTCAAATCCAATTAAGTCCCAACTAAGGTCCTTTACCCTTAATTTCTCTTAATTAGGACTTAATTAAAGATCGGGGTGTTACAGAAAAGTCCTTCGGTGTTGAAGGCAAGGTTGAAGTCCTTTGTGGTTTCCAAAGGCAGTTAGTCACTTTGCTGTAGGTGGGAGTTGAAGTCCTTTGAGGTGTAGCAGAGGCAAGGAAAGTTCACCTAGTTGTTAGTGCTGATAGTGAAATCTCAGGTGTATCTTGGGGACTGGAGTAGGCACGTTGCCGAACCAGTACAAAAAGTTTGTGTGTGTTCTCTCTCTTCCCTTTCTCTTTATTTGATTGTTTTTACAATTTATCATTGCATACACAACACACCCATATTTGCGAAAATCACCATCATATTTGTCTAAGTGTTAAAGGTTAAAGTTTTAACCTTTATCATTAGAAGAGCTTGGAAGTAAATATATTTTCAAGATTTATAAAGGCCTTGTCTATAGGCTTGTTTCTGTTTATTTTACTAATAACTATTTCCGTTGTGCAAGACAAGTCTAGAACTTGATCTTTAATTTTAAGTAAATTTCAGAAACAGAATTTATAGTTGGAACGTGATTCGACCCCCTACTCACGTTTCACTACCTTCAATAGGTTGATATATATTTGATATTGAATTATTGTTATGTTTGATTTGGATGGATTGTGATGAAAGAGTGGATATTTGGGGGATTTTTTTCGTGTTGTTTTTCTGAAGAAAATCACCCCTATATGTTAGCTCCAAGAACCCTTTACTTCTTTATTGAAGGTTTTGAATGATAAAAATCTAAGTTTAAATAAATGTTTTGTTTGGTTGTACTAATGGTTTGTTAAGTGTTTTCTTAGATTAATGAATTATCAAAAAGACACATCTTAGCTACATAAACTAAAAGTTGCGTCTAATGCATAATCATATGCATTAATTAGAAGATTCATCTAAGGACACATCATCAAAGGAGTTTCATTAAAAAGGGAAAAAATCAAAACACTCTAGGGTTTGTGCTATTAAGAAGAGGCGCATGCATATCCTTAAAATGGGAAACAATATAAAAAATTCTCTAGGGATATGTATGTATAATGCCGCACAATATTGCTCAAAAAGGGGAAAGAAATATCTTGCATGGTGCATTAAATGTATAAGGATTTAAAAGATTCACCTAGGGTGAAAATTAAATTATATAATGCATTTATGACAAAGATCTCAAGTCTCAATGAGATTCTAAAGAACATAGCCGACAACTCTAGAGATTTTGAAGAATCTGTGAAGACTCCAGAAAATGTCAAGATTCTGAAGAATCTATGAAGATTCCCGAATCTACAAACATCAAGATTCCGAAGAATCTGTGAAGATTCCAGAATCTACAAACGTTAAGATTCTGAAGAATCTGTAAGATTCCATAATCTAGCTAGTAACGTCAAAGATTTCGAAGAATCTGCAATAATTCAGAATCTACCAAGGAACGTCAAGATCCTAGAAGAATCTTTAAGATTCTAGAATCAAGCATGCAATGACAAAGATTCCAAGGATTATCAAGATTCCAAGAATCAACCTATCAAGATTCTAAGGAGGATTACAAGCATTAATGTCAAGATCATGAAATCCTAATCCTACTATAGGAGGTGCAAATTCTCAAGCAAGATCAAGCATTAATGACGAGATCATGGAATCCTAATTCCATTCAAAAGTAGCGCTATACAACAAGGGAAATCAAGTATTAATGACAAGATCATGCAACCCTAATTTGATTCAAAAGTGACGCAATACTACAAGGAAAATCAAGCATTTATGACGAAATCTTTTTTATATGATGATGAAGCAATGCACACCATCGGATGAAGTTGCAAATTCAAATCAAGGGTGAGGATCAACTTTCCTCATCTTAGAGCAATGGAGAATTCTATAAATAGAGGACCTCCATAGAAGAGACAACACACAAGCTCACAATGCAAAAACTCTATCGCAACAAATCGTTATTCTCTTCATCTCTAACTTCTCTGACACCTTAAAGTTTCGATTTTTAAGAGTGAGAACACATTGTAATTTGAGATTCATTTAGAGTTTTTATTCAATATCCTAGCTTTGCTAGTTATCTTGTTAGAAGAACAATCAAGGGGATAACTTAGTTGTATCTAAGTTCTTGATTGGTCTTAGAACCATTATATTGTAAAAAGTCCTTGTTTTTAAGGCAAAAAGACCTTAGTGGGACTAAGGCAAGGGTAGAAAGTCCTTTGGTGTTGAAGGTAAGGTTGAAATTCATCTCAGGAAAAGAAGACAGTTAGTCACTTCGGTTAGAGGTGCAAGAGAAGTCTCATGTGGTGTGCAGAGCAAGAAAATCTATCTTGGTTAAGGTGGTGACTAGTGAACTCCCAAGTGAATCGAGACAAGAGTAGGCACATTGCCGAACCAGTATAAAAATCTTCGTGTGTGTTTTTCTCTCTTCCCTTATCTCTTATTTTGATTATTTAAAAATTTAATATTGCACACACACTCACTGTAACACCCTACTAGATAGCCCTTAATACTTAAGACATTTTAGGCCATTTCATAAGGGTTACTTCCTGTTATCATAAATATTTTTATATTTGAAATACATATACGCGGAAAATACATGGGAGAAATTTTCGTAATTCGTTTGCGGAATATAAAATAAGGGCCTTGCGAAATAATACAACGTATATAAACGTGGAATCAATTATCCTGAATAATACCTCAATAAAATTGAATAAACCATGTAATCTCCCAAAAACATACATCAAAACAATGATAATAATAGTGTTGTCTCATGAGCCTAAAACAGTGACTCACAAGACTCCACATAATACAATCCATAAATAATAATATTTGCCGGCTAACAAAGGTTCGGTCTCATAAACTTAAACATAGAAAATAATCATAAATCCATAGAGAAACAACTCAATCATCCATAACTAATAAACAAGTACAGAAGCTAAACTAAGGTTGCGCGGGCTCCAAGCTCGCTCCATCGTCCTGCTGGTACTCATTGTCTAAAAGGGGTGAAATAGCATGGGGTGAGTACTTGTAAGTAACTCAGTAGGGGAGCCGTACCGAGTTTATTTAATAAATAAGTGAGCATGAATGAATTCAATTCAGTTATAAGTTTCAAAATAATATTTTTCCCGGTACGACTACGTCACTACTAGAAACTCTCGGATTATCGACGGATATTATCGAGGGATAACCTTAATATCCGTCGATGATTCAATGTATCGACGGATGTATCGACGGATAGTCCCCCACGATTACTGGCTAGTCGGAATTCAATTATCGACGGATTTGACCAAAACATCCGTCGATAAAATATCGATGGATATATCCGTCGACATCCGTCGATATTATTGACGGACGTATCGGCTGATATATCCCTCGATAAAGGTATTTTAAAAAAATATGAAAATCATTAAATATTTGTATCGGCGGATTCTTATCCGTCGATAACTTATTTTTTGAATAAAAAAAAATTAAAAAAATTATTCAGTTATCGGCGGATGCATCCGTCGATAACAGTAGCCGAAAATATTTTTTTTTATATCTGAATTAATAATATTTAAACTAAATCAAAAATTATAACAAAATAGTAATAATCTCCATAAATAAAACTATAATGAAATATCATAATGTATATAGTAATCAATATTTACAAAATAGATAAAATCCAAACACTATATATAAGCGAAGTCATAAAAAATCCAAAACGTAATGTCTGAACATCCAAAACATAAACAATAAAAAAAAGTCATACAAAATCCATCGTATCAACGTCAAAATCATCATCACCAGCATCATCTCTGGATGCATCCGGCTGAGTACGAGGAGTAGTCTGGGCAGGAGGAGGTCGTGGAGTCGGTGTGTGGGCAGCGGCGGCAGCAGCAGGTTGAGGTGCAGATGAAGAGGGCTGAGGAGCAGGCGGTGTCGTGGCAGCAGCAGTAAGTGGAGGTGGTGTAGAATATGAGGGATGTGGATAGCCTGGATGATATGCAGGTGGAGGAGGAGGCCAGAATGCAGGGGGATAAGGCGGAGGGGGATGAGGATACTGTGGGAGAGTGGGAGGGAAGGGTGATGGCTGAGAAGGTGGTGGTGGTGCAGATGATGACCCTCCAGCAGCAAAAATCTCGTAATACTGGGACATCTGCTCTCTAATCTGCCGGCTGATCTCCGCAGCAATCTTCTGCTGCTGGGCGATCCTGTCCTGCTGTCGGGCGGTCCGCTCCTCCTCAAGCTGCGCCTGCAGCACCTCGACCCGGGTCTGTAGCTCCAGGTTCAGATTGTGAACCCTGTCACGGACCTCAACGTCGCTGCTCTCCGCTGAGGCTGCTGCTCCTGTTGCAGCAGATGCATGGGAGGAACGGGCAATGGGGTTCGCGATCGCGCCCCACCCGTATATGCGGCCCTTGTAAGGGCCGCCCACAACCTCAGTCCACACCGCCTCCTCATCGACGGGTGGGACGGACTCACCGGGCTGTGATGCCTCTGCCAGCTGAGTGCGGACCTCATCCAAGCGGCGCGTATAATCAGCCTACAATGAGAAGAATGCATAATCATTTTAAATGGAATACATAATCATATTAATTGAATACATTTATACAACTATGATGAAATCACTTACATGAGTGCGCTGCGACTGCTCGTCTACCCACGTCGTCTTGTCGCCCTTCCTCGTGTGCGTCTCCCTGAACAACTCCTCCTGCGTGGGTGGTCTCATCAGCCTCTGCTCCTGTAAGTTTAAGACAATTGAAGAACAAAGCATTAATTAATCAATTCATATATAAGAAACATAAAATGAAATGTATTGCAAATATTACGTACCAGCCGTCTCTTAGTGGAGTCCACAGTAGCGGATCCACCACAATGAAGGGAGCCACCCCTCAATGAGGCCCTGCTAGCCTTGGCCTTCTCCGACTTGGCCTTAAACCTCGGAGAAGACCAATACTCCTGCAGCACACGGTGGTGGGCATCTGACATCCACTTGTGATGCTTGTCCTTGCCATTACGGATCCATAAGTACATGTCACCGAGCCTCTTAGCTGCCCGATGACAGAAGGCACGGTACAGTACTGGATCATCGGCAGGACTAATGGTGAAGTGAGACTACAATATATAGACAAATTTAATTTGTTAGTTACCACAACATAATTAATTACTAATTACTAAAATTGAAGAGTTCATATTACCTTCCACTCCTGATACCATCGTCGCCTCTCCTCCTCGGTCAACTTCGAGAAATACTCGATCGGCCTATGATACATCTTCTGTATCGTGGCCGTGATCTGATGAGTGCCGAGGGTGGCAGGCACAAAACTACATTGTTATAAAGAATTAGTTTCCATTTTATATAATAATCACTTTTACATTTTATTTATAAAAGATTGACATTTATAACAACTTAAATCATATACCTTAGACCGGATGAATCCGGTCTGATGGAGGGGAGAGGACGTGCATCTGAAGCTGCTGATGCAATCTCGGGTGGCACCTCATTACTGCCCCTAATGTCATGTGGGGAGGCAGTAATGGGTGATGACGATGGTCCCCCAGCAGCAGATGGTGATGGTACTGGCTCGTAGTCCGGGTCCTCCTCCGTCTCTGGCCTCGGCTCACGACCAGGGATATCATACAGCTGAATACCCCTGGAAAGATAACCACGAGGCTGGACGGCGGTCTTCCTCCGCCCTCGATCTCCTCGGCCTCTACCCCTACCCCTACCCCTATCATCATCTGTCATATCTATTCACAACAATACAAGTTACTTTTCATTAATTAAAGTGTTTGACAAAGTATCTTAAAATGAGTTAGTGTTATTTGAAAACAAATTGAATTGTTAAAAACCATTTATTCAGAAAGTTGTGGACTGTCTTCACTCTCGTCTTCTGTATCGTCACTGTCAAGTTCATCTTCTTCTTCGTCACTACCTTCAGTGGAGTCATCACCCTGACTTTTTATGTTTTGGCGAGACATGTTAATAATGTCATCTTCACCAGTATCATCGTGTAAAGTAGCAGGGACTCCTGTATCTACAACCACCCTTGGAGCACGTGTAACTTCGACTTGGTAAGCTATTTCATCCACATCATCACTTTCAACTCTGCCCCTAGGTTTGGTTGTGAAAACAACCAACCACTTATTCTTGCACTTCCCCGGATACCTTGTGTAATACACTTGCCGAGCATTCTGTGCAATGATGAAAGGATCATATGCACCAAATCGTCGTGTATGGTTAACCTCAATTATGTCGTAATCAGCGTGCTTGCGTGTTCCATCAGGATGTCTAGGATCATACCACTCACAGCTAAACAAGACAACCTTCTTTAGCGTTGGGTCCTCACCAACATATTCCAACTCTAAGACTTGTCTGAGTACCACGTACCAATTATTCTCCCCTGTTCCAGCATCCCCTCGAACGCATACTCCACTATTGTACGTGGTCTTCTCACGACCCCAGTCTAGGGTGTGAAATTTATAACCATTCACATGGAAAATTAGCCACGAAATTGTTACATTGGTGGGACCCCAAGCTAAGCTTTTTATATGAGGATTTGTGACATTATTGTCATGATTGAGCACCTACATATGTAGAGAACAAAAAGAATAGAAGGGAAAATTTTGAATTTTATGTTAAGATATAAATCAAAGACTAATAGTACGAAGATTATAAACTTACGAACGAGTTGAACCATTGAGGGAATTGGTCAAGCGTATGATTCTGAATGGTTTGTTCAAAATATCTGTTGACAGTAAGTAGAAATTAAATATTTTTAATGACAACATTCACTACTATGTACAAAAACATTATTGAAATGATGAATTAGATATGTCACTTACGTTGTATAAGTGTCCACCTCATCACAGTTGATGAGAACATGTAGGTGCGCTGCATGCTTTTCTCTATCATTCAGCCAATAATTTGTGGGTTTACCGGCACCACGTCCAGGTTGATTAAACACAGACAAAGTAGGCGGATATGAAGTTTCACCTCCATCATCATTGCGGCCTACTGCTGTTCTTTTCAAATGAACATGTGGCTCAAAATAAAATGAACAGAAGAAAGACGTCTCCTTTGATAAATAAGCTTCACATATTGACCCTTCAACACGAGCTCGATTCTTGACAGTTCTCTTAAAGGTCCCAATATTTCTTTCAAAGGGGTACATCCATCTATATTGAACCGGCCCACATACTTTCGCTTCATAAGCCAAGTGCACAGGTAAATGTTCCATTGAGTCAAAAAAAGAGGGGGGAAATATTCTTTCCAACTTGCACAAAATTACAGAAATATTTTGCTCCATTACTTCCAAATCATGGGACCTCAGTGTGGTAGAACACAAATCACGAAAGAACAAACTAAGCTCGGTCAATGGTTTCCACACATGTAAAGGTAACTCTCGAAAGGCAACTGGAAGCAAACACTCCATAAACACATGACAATCATGACTTTTCATCCCATGGAACTTTCCATGCGCAACATCCACACACCTACGGAGGTTGGAAGCATACCCATCTGGCATTCTCAACTCTTGCACCCATTTACACACGGATTGCCTCTACGCAGGATTTAAAACATAGCTTGCCTTCGGCTTAACAAAGCGACCATCATGTGTCTCTTGTAAATGTAGCTCTGGTCGTTGACAGTACTCTGTTAAGTCTAATCTTGCCTTGACATTATCCTTAGTCTTGTCACTGTCCATAACAGTATTCATGATGTTATCACAAACATTCTTCTCAACATGCATGACATCTAGACAGTGACGAACAAGATTATCTTTCCAATAGGGTAACTCCCAGAATATGCTCTGCTTAGTCCAGTTATGGTCCACACTATAACCTGGAAACCTGACTACTTTACCCAATTCGGTTATCTTAGGCAGATTTTTAACTCTGTCCCATACCTGTCTTCCAGTAAGCCTAACAGGTGGTTCTTCATGTTCAACACAGTTTCGCTTAAACCCATACCTGTTATTCCTAAATGCATGATCATTTGGCAAGAATCTCCTATGACAATCAAACCATGAGTTCTTGCCGCCATTCTTAAGTGTGAAGGATTTTGTATCCTCCATGCAAATAGGGCAAGCTAACTTCCCCTGTGTCATCCACCCAGACAACATACCATAAGCAGGAAAGTCATTAATCGTCCACATCAGAGCGGATCTTAGCATGAAATTTTCTTTGGTGGCCACATCATAGGTCAAGACCCCATTGTGCCACAACTGCTTCAATTCATCTATGAGTGGTTGGAGGAAAACGTCAATTTTAGCTTTTGGATTATCAGGGCCAGGAATTACACATGTTAAAAACATGTACGGATCTTTCATGCACATCTCAGGAGGAAGGTTGTAAGGGGTAACAACAACAGGCCAACAAGAATAAGGCTTGTTAAATAAGTTATTTGGCGTGAACCCATCTGAGCAAAGCCCTAATCTAACATTCCGCGGATCATTTGCAAATTGAGGGTGACATCTATCAAAATGCCTCCAAGCTTCACCATGAGAGGGATGCGTCATTATCCCGTCACTTCTCCTATTCTTATAATGCCACCTCATGTGAGGTGCAGAGCTCATAGAGGCATACAAGCGTTTTAACCTAGGGATTAGGGGAAGATAGTGCATCCTTTTGTTGGGAATATGCTTATACCTCCCATTACCCGCTCTTCTAGGTTTGAACCTGGGGGCCTGGCAGAATTTATATTCAACTAATTCAATATCCTCCTTATAGTACAACATGCAACCGTTCATGCAACAATCAATTTTCTCTGATTTCAACCCAAGTTTTGAAACTTAACTTCTTTGCCTTATAATAGTCCTAGGAATTGCCTCTGGTCGTGGATTAGCATCACTCATTAAAGTAGCCCATCGATCAAAAGCACTTTGACTCTCGTTTGCCTCTCACTGATAGACAACATCCTAACTGCCACTGACAACTCAGAAAGGGCTGTGCCCTCCCAAATGGGTGTCTTTGCAGATTCTAACAAAGAAAAAAACCTCTGCGCTTCAGGATTTGGTTCCTCCTCTCTGGGTTCATTATTAATCTTCATCATGTTGCCCCCAAAGGCATCATGGATCATTTCCTCATAACACCCACGATTATCACCGCCCCAATTTAAATTACGATCCCCATATTGGTCACCATCAAACCCACTTGAACTACCTCCGACAAACTGATCCTGCTGTACTGACACTGACTCGACTTCCCCATGGACTGTCCATACATAATAATTATCCATAAATCCCTTTTTGTACGGTGAACCTTAATCGTGTCAACATCATAGAAAAACCTACAAACACACTTGGCACATGGACACTTGACTTTTGCCTCAATCCTAAATTGTTCAGACATAGAAGCAAACCCACAAACTCTTCAATTCCAGCATAGAATTCCGGCTTAATTCCCCCCTATTCGGGTGTAACCTATCATACATCCATGATCTATTTGTTGATGACATTGCCCTTGAATATTGGAGAATCCTAAAATGAGAAGTTTAACTAAGGCTTATTAATAACAGTTTTTTAGTTAATCTAAATTCACCATTATATTAATACGACACAAATGATTTTACAAATTTGTTAAATTTTTACTCAAACATAATTCGACAGAGTTTCCTTTAGTTTTAGATAACTTAACAACAGTTATTTAATCTCACAAAATTTTTACTTCACAAAATTTGACAGAGTCTCCCCTAAATTTTAAACAAACTTTCTCATTTAATTTTACAAAAAATGAGAAGTTTAACTAAGGCTTATTAATAACAGTTTTTTAGTTAATCTAAATTCACCATTAATACGACACTAATGATTTTTACAAATTTGTTAAATTTTTACTCAAACATAATTTCGACAGAGTTTTCTTAGTTTACATAACTTAACAACAGTTATTTAATTCTCAAAATTTTTACTTCACAAAATTTTTGACAGAGTCTCCCCTAAATTTTAAACAAACTTTCTCATTTAATTTTACAAATCAATCAACAGTATTGCCGGAGTTTAAGGACCGGTCTCAGACTAAGTCATCTACCCTAAGGTTTTGCAACAATAACAACAGAATCATATCATTAAATTAAAATTAATAAATAACATACCTAATATAAACGTAAGCTCCAATCGCCGAATATCAACAACTGTTCTCATATATATCATTTAAATAATATATTTGTTACGTTATTGAAAATTACTTACTTTAAATAACATATAAGTTGTTAAATCTATCTTTTTTGAATAACGTTTCTATTATAACGTTTCTATTATTGTTTTAAACATTTTTCCTTTTAAAAATTAATATATTTATTTTTTTTAAACAAAGTTTAACATATTCATTTTTTTAAATAGAAAAATAAAAAAATTAATAAATACAATATATTAAAATACCAAAACAATGAAAAATTAAAATTTAACAAAAATACCTAATAGAAGAGCAAGAGAAGCTTCCTGGCGCGGTGGCAGCGGAGGCGGTGGCGGCGGTGGCAGCGGACGGCGGTGGCAGCGGAGAAGACGGAGGATGCTACAATGAGTTCTCATTAGAGACCTCAAACAAAAAATCTAAACCGATTAAAATGTAGAGGACATAGAGACTAACCTGTTGGCACTTCCCGGAGGGCGAACGGGCGGCGGCGGTGGCGGAAACAACCGTTATTCGCGGCGGAGAGAGAGAGAACGGAGAAGAGAGAGAGAGGGTCGTTCGCGAAATGAGGAAGAAGGAGACGTTGTCTCCTCATATTCGCGGGTTATCGACGGATGGTTTAAACCATCCGTCGATATTATCCCTCGAAAAGGCACCCGATTTAATGAAACGGTGCGTTTCAGTTATCGAGGGATGAAACCAATATTATCCGTCGATAGTTGTCTTCTAGGGTTAGGGTTTAGGGTTTAGGGTTTTATCGACGGATATTTTAATCTACATCCGTCGATAAATTCAACCTGACCAAAAAAAAATTTGTTTTGGGCGGGAACATATTATCGAGGGATATTTTCTAAAATATCCCTCGATAATAATATTCGTTGATTAAAAATTCTCCCAATGCTTTATCCGTCGATAACCTTGGCAAAACCATCCGTCGATAACGTCGGTCGATAATCCGAGAGTTTCTAGTAGTGATACCTATGTGCGTCTTGTTCCATTTTTAATTAACAGTTATACATAAACATAATTGATCATCAATGTGTGTGTGTGATAAGTGCTTAACCATCATATAAGTACATAAAGAAACATAACATTCTTTGTCTGTAACGTATATCCCATATTCATTACTTTAATTATCTTGAGTCTTTTAAGCATACTTAGTATGCCTGTGGATCCGTTTCATTAAAGCACGCCCTTTTGGTGCCTGTGGATCATTTACATTATTTTGGCCTGACCACCCTCCTGTAACCTCCGCATCACCGACCCTAGGTATGAGCTCATCCTATACTATTGGGTAGAGGGGGTAATTCACCTTCCGCTAATGAGTCGTTACAACCGAGGTTGCCAGCCCCCTGTAACGTTCATCACGAACGGAAAGGCTACTCATTGTGTTTTTAACTTTCTTTTCACTTTGCACATTAATCTCTTCATATAACATGTACTCATTCATCATATAATCCATTCAAATAGCATATATAATCACATATATTCCATAGGACATTCATACAAGTCGTAGAACACATTAGGGTGCATAAAGGGTTAAAACGGTTCATTTTCGCACAAACAGCAGTGCTGTAATCGATTACCA